>CM059019.1:5402165-5874665 GCA_030272315.1 Paspalum vaginatum | reverse complement strand
AGGAAGACGAGCGGCTCGTCGCCTACATCAACGCCCACGGCGAAGGGGGCTGGCGGTCGCTGCCCAAGGCGGCAGGGTTGCAGCGCTGCGGCAAGAGCTGCCGCCTGCGCTGGATCAACTACCTGCGCCCCGACCTCAAGCGCGGCAACTTCACGGATGAGGAAGACGACCTCATCATCAACCTCCACCACCTGCTCGGTAACAAGTACGTATGTATGTCTCTTCCTGATTGTATATATTATACTAGAGAGATTAGAGTTGATTAGTTGAATTAGGTTCTATTTTGAATCTTACAGTGTACGTGAAATGAAACGAACACAGGTGGTCTCTGATCGCCGGGAAGTTGCCGGGGAGGACGGACAACGAGATCAAGAACTACTGGAACACGCACATCAAGCGCAAGCTCCTCGCCCGCGGCGTCGACCCGAAGACGCACCGGCAGCTCGCTGTGGCCGCTGCTCATCAGGCAAGCAGCAGCCATGGCAATGAGCAGCAGACGGTGGTGCGGTCGAGCTGCTCGCCGGAGGGAAGCGGCGGTGCTGCCCACAGCAGCGACGACGATGACAGTGCAGCGGTGCCACACGGCAGCATCGACCTCAACCTGTCCTTGAACCAGCCGAGCCAGCAACCATCGTCTCCGCCTCCGTCGTCGCCGTCGCCTATTAGCTAGGCATAGTGGGAGGCATGAAGTGGCGCAACTAACCTTATGAGACTACGCTATGAGAGTCGGAGCTCAATCGTAGACGGAGACTGAGGATATAAGATATTGGTGGAATGAAAGGCAGCGAGGGGTGCACAGCGAACTTCTTCGTTCGGAGATGGTTATTACCTCATCATTCTTCTTCTTCCATGCTGTCTGTGAGAGACCATGCTGCAGCAAGAGTAGCCAAGATGTAGACCAGAGAGAGAGACTGAGAGAGAGAGAGAGATCACGGGACTCGTGTATCGATCAGAGCGCTGTACGTATATATGATTTGACAATGAGGAATCGTTTATCATGTTCGAATTCTCTGAAGTTTTGCGACTCAATATTTATTATGACGGCACGTCTTTAAGTTGCAGCTTCACCAGATCTTTTGCCTTTCTTCCCTTTTCATGCATGCTTCTACGGTGTAGTAGGACCGTTCTTGGCTTCTTCCATATCCTTTTCCTTCTTTAATCCTCGGTTAG
This sequence comes from Paspalum vaginatum, assembly GCA_030272315.1. Lineage (NCBI taxonomy): Eukaryota > Viridiplantae > Streptophyta > Magnoliopsida > Poales > Poaceae > Paspalum > Paspalum vaginatum. Next base: position 5,873,495 of record CM059019.1, on the reverse strand, counting down.
TGTGACGTTCTTTATTTTGTTCTGTACTTCAATTCCAGACACAGTTCTGCAGTGTTTGCAATGCAAGTTACAAAGTAGTACAGTGTAAAGTAGATATTTATTAAACTTGCGAAAAAAGAACATGTAGATAACCATGAATTATGATCTTCCTGTCACATGCGAAGCTAGCGAAAAATTTAGCGAAATGCATGTAGTTGATGTCAACGGAGTTGTCGTGCAGCTTGATATATAGTGCACATATTCAAATGTATGCCACGGTTGATTTTTAAAAAAAAACTTCGATCATTTGTCTTATTCAAAAAAATTTACTCAAACATGTAAAAGTACACAACTCATGCTCAAACTACCGCTAGTGATAGAACAAATCACAACAAAAAAATTATAGTTTAAATTTTTTTTTGAAATAAAACGAGTGATCAAAGTTGTAGAAAAAGGTCAATCGCACCGTACATTTGTGAAAGGAGTATGTAGTACATGTACTGCACATATTAGTGCGCACTTCTGGATGGCTTGGTCATCTACATATTAGTGCTCTATTGTTTGGAACACTGCAGCTGCCTTGTTTCCTGGTTTTCTTTAATATTAAAACCATAAATGACGAATAAACTCAGATTTTATACATCGAGTCATAGTCAACATTAATGGGCTTTAGTATTGTAGTGGGCACAATGTGTGTACCCAACCTAGATGCAGTATGGAGTTCGGACAGCCCTATCACCGTCTCTGTCTTCATCGCAACAATTTATCAAGCAAGGTTGAGTACATAATGTACTCAGAAAATCCTAACCCTACATAAAATGATTAAGTGCATTTGGGTTTTAATGTAGTAAGGACAATGTTAAACTGACTTGGACACGCTCAACATACAATAAAATTTAAGGTTTGTATTTGGAGGTAACATTTTATTGATCATAAGGTCTTTGGTCACATAGGAAGAATTAAAGCACCTGCACCCATTCCAAAGTTTTAATGGGCCGTCATCCCATCATATTTCTGAAACTCACAAATTTTTTGAATAGAGTTTCTTCACCACAGGAACAGGAGCAAAATTCGTTGGCCCAAAACCGACGAACTTAAGCTAAATTCATTGGGTGGCCGATGAATTTACCTGATGAACGTATATATCTAGGTGAGTTTATAGCAACAAATTTGTATAAATTCGTCAGCTATTAGTAGAACTACCAAAACAGGTTGTTGACCACGAACCATAAGCTATTTGCACGGGTATAGCTTTATCCATGTGACAAGAACACCCAAACCGTGAACCATGGCCTCAACAACATGTTCATAAGGAGATCCATGCCCATCTTACCCCATTAGAGGGGAAACTTCTTTCCCTGTCATTAATAAAGACATCATTGGAGGCGCGGAGATTTTTTTTCCCGAGGTATCAAGAAGACGTGCAAACCTTCCCCTAAGTCCTTGTTTGGAGCCCCTTGCAAGGCCTTTAGCTCTCGCTTAGTCCGCAAAAGGACTAAAACCTTGGTTGCGTTGGATAGATGATCCACTATAATTAAGCATCTAGACTCATCGTAAGTTTTGGTGATTGAATGACAAGCTTAACTATAGTCTAATGAGCTCATAAATGCAGGTTTAATAATAAATATTATTGAAATGCTCATTGGATGAGAAATGTGTCCCCTGACTTCAAGGTTGATCTTCATTGATTTCAGATGGGTCTTCTCTCGTATCTTGAAGGCTAAGGACTCCTCTAGAATCAAGGATCAAAGGAGTCGGTGGATCCTTGCGTAGCTACGGTTTATAGCTTTTTAGTGTATGCACTATCAAGGGGGGTCTAAGGTTGGTAGCTTGATCTTGAGTTATGCCGAGCATGGATGCACACAAAAGCCAAAAGTCTTTGGAACAACACATGTGCAAGCTATAAAGGCTCATGGTCCAACTGTGTCACGGTTTTGAACCCACGACAAGTAGATTTGTTGTAGGCTTAAGGGGTTTCGCGGACTACCATCTCGAATGTCCTAGCCTCGGAGGCTTGAGAGAGAGTAAGGGAGAGGGAGATTTAGACTTGTTTAGGATGAATCTCTACGTCCAGTATGGTGTTGAGCTTGTATTCCTTGAGTTTTTGGTGTTACAAGTTGGAGCATTGGGTGCTCGTGCTTGTGAACCTAGGACTCCAAAGGAGGAACTAAGCTCTGAGGCGCTAAAAGTTTGAAGGCGAATGTGTTTGCTTGTGTGCATGGACACATCTCCTGAACTAGGCTCACTTCAATTCACCATACTTATGTTCGATGGATCCCTAGAGCTCCCTAGCACTCTTGTGATTCATGTACACATCACAGATCTTGTTAGACAGCACACTTAAGATGCAGCCCACTGCTATCATGTTAGCCTTTTCAACCTCTGCATGCCTTTCAGCAGTCAATGACAGATGTTCGTTATAGGCTTCAGGATCCAAACCAGATCCATAGCATGGAACCACAACTCAAGTTTCTTTGCAAATCTTGTAAAGTTCGCACCATCAAACTTCTCAGGTTTCAATGAACCAGCTAAGCTATTACCCTTCTTAAAGTGCCTATCAAGTTTTTGGATTGTTAGAAATAAGTGCACTTGTAAGACTAAATTAATTCCTAAACAGCATGCATAATAGACCTGGAATAAACCACACAAAGCATAAAGCAGCATGTCTATGTAACGGATTGAATCTATCTCAAATGAGAAACTCATCGTTACTTACAGTAGGGAATGCTCCAGTGTGGCTAATGATGAGATCGGAGTCGAAAGCTTGATGAAGACCGAAGAATTCGAGCGAGCAGTCGCGTGATTGTTGCCCAAAAACCTGATTCGCCCCAAATCGTGCAGGTTCTTCAATGGGATGAGGTTTTAGAGACACTCCTCTTCCCGCCGCCGCTGACATGCCAGTGGAACGGATGGAGGCACCTGAGTAGCCGTACAACACCGAAGATAGAGAGCTCTCTAGCCAAAACTAGAAGGATTTCTCGAGTTGTGTTATGAGTATGTACCCACGGGACGACGCTCGCTTTATATAGGTGAGATAGCTCGGGTGATTGGCGCAAAAGAAAGGAAACTGACCTCAGGAAAGATCTCATGACAAGATCAAACTCGATTCTAAACTTAACTCCCAAGTCATAGTCGGACTAGGATAGAAAAGGCGCAAAAGAAAGGAAACCGACCTCAAGAAAGATCTCATGACAAGATCAAACTCCATTCCAAACTTAACTCCCAAGTCATAGTCAGACTAGGATAGAAAATGGCAAAAAAGATTGAGATGGAATTAGCGCCGCCAGCACAATCCAGTCATGTGAAAATACACGAACATGCACGAGCTTGCGGGCGCACGTGTGACTACATGGCTTCCTCTCATTCTCCCATTCATGGAAGAACAAAAGGATTGCTATTTAACTTGGCTATCTTCCACCTCAACTCACCATATGGGACTAAACCCCTACCACTTCTACCATGTATGAGTGGGCCTTTGAGATTTTTTCTAGAATTTATTGGATACATATTAGGCTAGGCTCGAGACTCCCGAGACAGTCTCTCTGAATTGAGCAGGGATGAGTCGGTGACCGCCTGAACTGGGCCCATAAATTCCAACTGACTATGTTCAAAGGAGAATATTATCAGAGGTGATCAGCGGAGATAATCATCAATTCAGTCGTGTTCAGCAGAGGGCTACTAATTAAACTGATGATAAAAAACTTTTAAACATTCCGAGTGATCACTAATCGATTCATCCATGGCTCTTCAGACTTTGAACATGTCTATTCGTGCATGGAGACCAGAGAGGACGCAAGGAAAAGCAACTTCTAACGACGCTACGACGAAACATGAGCTACAAGAAAGAGCACACTATAGAAAAAATGTATTTTTTCGTGGACCAATATAATTTCGTAGGCCGGCTTCCGAAATTATATAACAAAAATTCATCAGTAACAAAGAACCCATTAAATTATAACTAAATTCGTCGGCTCTCCTACAGAGCCCACGAAATTACCTTAATTTTGTGGGCCTTTGGAAGCCCAGGAAATTACGCTATTTTCATGGGCCATGTCCACGGGCCGACGAAATTGCAGTTTCTCCCTAACCCTACCCGACCTTGCCGCCACACACCCACACACTCGCACACCAGCCGCCGCCGCCCCCTTGCGAGCTCGTTGCCGCCGGCCCCACCTGCCACCCGCCGTCCCTATGCCGCGCCTCCAAAGCCCCGTGCGGCCGCACGCCGCCTCCCCGGCCCCTTGCCGCTGCGTGCCGCCAGCCCGTGCTGCACCGAGCCCGTGCCACCGGCCGCCGCTGCCCGCCGCCGGCCCACGCCCCCCGCGGCTGGCCGCCCGCGCCGCCCCGGCCGTTAGCCGCCGCCTCCCCGGCCCCGTGAGGCCGGCCCCGCGTCGCCGGACGCGTCCCCGGCCACCGCCCAGTGCCGCCCACGCCGCTCCTGCTTCGTCCCCGTCCCCGGTCCGGTGTCGCCACGCCGCCTTCCCTGCCGAGCCCATGACACCCGCTGGTGCTCCTCTCCCTTGTGTGCCCCTGCTTCCTTAGCCATCACTGCCCTCCAATCTGAGGAGGAAGTTTGTCTGTCTTTCTTCTGTCTTTATAGTGTACCTAATTTCATCGGCTTCGCATTTTAGAGTGCTTTATGTGTAACTTCATGAGCCTATTTGACAACCGAAGAAACTTGTTAATCATGTTCGTCTATTTGTGAATAAAGTAATGGTTAATTGCAATTAGTAATTAATGAATAGGGTAATCATTCATGCTGAGGTACACAATAGCTCATGCTTATGTTAATGCTTGATAAAGTAATTGTTAATGCTTATATTCATGTTTTCATGACTAATATTTAATGACATGAGGATATATATGCATCATCTGGTTTATACTTTACTTTGTTGCACTTTAATTCCACTTCATTTTGTTTTTTGATTATTTTTTCCAAGTTTAGAGTTTAGGTTTTCTCGCCAAACAGTAGTGAACCATATGCGTCACCCGTTCGGGAACGACGAACCTCACATTGCATTGACTTGCGAGGTTCGCCGTTCCGGAAGCCTGCGAGTGGAGACAGATGCATGTGATTTGTGACTTGTGTCCTACGATTGGAGTGAAATTTTGGCTGTGTAACCCCTTTGTTCTCCAACACACCATGATCAGGTGTATGTTTGGAGAATAGCGGAGTTATGCTGCCGAAATTTCGCTTCAATCGTAGACCAAGTCACAAATCACATGCATCAACCTCCACTCTTGGGTGGGTTTAGGACACATCTTTTCCAAATAGGGAGTTCTGATATCCTATCTCCTTTGTTTAGCCTTTTGAAATGTATGGTGATCGGATTGCGATGTACAATGGGTGGAGGAAGGATGGAGCACACTCAAAAGAATGGCAAGCTATAACAAAGGCTTTCCTTGACCACACATTCGCGGTTGCAATTAGTCCTGTAGTGAAGTGTACTTGCAGTAAGTGTGAGAATAAGTGATACTGGGAAAAGCAAGACATCAAGGAACACCTTTGCAGAAGGGGGTTTATGCCCAACTACCTTGTATGGCGAGCGCATGGAGAGCTTGCTGAATGTGTTGATCAGCCGGAAGAGCGGTTAGACCTTCATGATGATCATGATAGGATGGATGACATGCTGAATGATCTTGGTATAGGGGTTGATAGGACCTCCGAGGGGCAGGGCCAACTTCCACCCGATGTCAAGGAATTCTACCGGCTCCTTGACGCATCAGATGAAAGGTTGCATGAATATACACAGTTGACATTTAGCCGATTTACGTAAAGCCTTTGAAAAGATGCGCAAGTATGGTATAAAGATGAACTCAAGTAAATGTGCTTTTGGTGTGTCGGCTGGAAAGTTTCTAGAGTTTATTATTCATGAAAATGTCATAGAGATAGATCCTAGTCGTATTGAAGCTATTCAGAAAATAGAAGCTTCCGGTGAGCAAACTTGATATGCAAAAGTTTCTCGGGAAAGTTAATTATTTACGACGATTCATATCTAATCTTGCCGGGAAAGTAGATGCTTTTACTCCTATTCTTCGGTTGAAGAATGATGCAGATTTCACTTAGGGACTAGAGCAGCAAAAAGCTTTTGAGCAGATCAAAAAATATTTGTCTTCAGGCACCTGGTGCTTAAGGCGCTTAAGAGTGGAGTTCCTTTCAGATTATATATTGCTGCTAAAGACAAAGTTATTGGTGCTGTTTTGACTTAAGAAACCGAAGGTAAAGAACATATTGTTACATACTTAAGTAGGAGGTTGGTTGATGCTGAGACAAGGTACACCTTTGTTGAGAAATTGTGCTTGTGTTTATACTATGCGTGTACCAAGTTGAGATATTATTTGCTATCTAGTTCTTGCACTATTGCTTGTCAAACCGATGTTATTAAGTATATGTTGCGTAATCCCATCACGAGTGGTAGAGTTGGAAAGTGGATTTATGCATTAATAGAATATGATTTGGCTTATGAACCTTTAAAATCTATGAAAAACCAAATTAGTAGCTGATTTTATAGTTGAACATCGGATAAATGATTCTCTTGAACTACTAGATATAGTTTATATTACTTTTACTCCATGAAAGCTTTACTTTGATGGATCAGGTTTGTGATGATGGACGAGGTGTAGGTGTGGTACTTGTTTCACCGGAGGGTGCTATTTTTTATTTTTCTAGCCGATTAGAATTTCATTGCATTAACAATCAAACCGAATATTAAGCATTGTTATTCGGTTTAGAATTATTATCTTCCATGGGAGTAAAGTATGTTCAAGCTTTTGGAGATTCTCAGTTGGTAGTCCAGCAAGTTTTGTGAGAGTTTCAATGCTTCGATGGAGTTTTGAATTCTTATATTGAAAAATTTGGGATATTATTTGTTTATTTGATGAATTTAAGATTTGTCATATATTTAGAGCTGAGAATTCCAGGGCTAATAATTTAGCATCGGGGGCATCTAGCTATTATGTGTCAAAAGGAAAGTTTCATGTTTCTAGAAAATCGATGCTCTGAGAAGTTGGTATGCTGAGACTGTGCATACCAGACTGTCCGGCAGGGTGTACTGGACTGCCCGGTAGATTATCGGAATTATCCGGTACGAGGTGCCAGATTGTCTGGTACAGTGGATGAGCTTCTGATTTCAGCTTTGGATGATCTGGCAAGTGGCATAGCCGATTCAGATGATTGGAGGACACATTTTATTGCATATCTACAAGATCCAAATATCAGAACAGAGAAAAAAGTTCAGCGTGTTGCTTTTAAGTATACTTTGATCGATAATAATTTATATCGCCGAACTATAGTGGTGTTTTGCTCAAGTGTTTAAGTCCTGATGATGCTCTGCTAGCTATGGCTGAGGTGCAAGAAGGAATTTGTGGTACTCATCAATCGGCTTTGAAGATGAAGTGGTTTTTAAGAAGGGCTGGGTTTTATTGGCCTACTATGATTGCCGATTGTTTTAAGTATCGTAAGGAATGTCAAATGTGTCAGAAATTTGGAGATTTACATATGGTTTCTGCTGCTAAGTTATATCCTATTATCAAGCCATGGCCGTTCAGAGTATGGGGTCTAGATTTCATTGGAGAGATTCATCCATCATCTTCTAAAGGGCATCGGTTCGTATTGATGGCTACAGATTACTTCATCAAGTGGACTGAAGCCGTTGCTCTGAAGAACATGACACACAAGGAGCTAATTGAGTTTCTTATCTAGCATATTATTCATAGATTCGGTATTCCTCAGACTTTGACTATAGATCAATGTGTTTCTTTTATGTCTAAGGAGGTATGTGATTTCACCGAATCTTACAAAATTAAGTTGCTCAATTCCTCTTCATATTATCCTCAGGCTAATGGTCAAGCCGGGTCTAAGTAATAAAGTATTTATGAATCTTATTAAGAAAAAGATCGCCGATCATCCTCGGCGTTGGCACGAGGATCTTGTCTAAAGCTTTATGGGCTCATAGAATATCTAAGCATCGTGCTACTAAGATTTCTCCTTTTGAGCTTGTGTATGGTCAGGATACCATGATACCTATAGAGGTAAATTTGGATGCGTATAGGTTTGCAAGGCAGAATGACTTGAATATCGGTGAATACCGTGACTTAATGATGGACAATATTGATGAGGTTACCGACGAAGCGATTGATGGCTTTAAGGGAGATTGAGAAAGACATGCTCATGGTGGCCAAAGCATACAACAAGATAGTAAAGGCCAAGAACTTCCAGGTTGGAGAGCTCGTATGGAAAACGGTGTTGCCATTGAAGACAAAAGATAAAAGATTCGACAAGTGCTCTCCAAGCTGGGAAGGTCCCTATAAAGTTAAGCGGGTAGTTCCAGGTAATGCATACACTGTTAGAGGATCTGCAAGTCAATGAACTGCCCAAAGCATTGAATAGCCGCTTATGAAGAAATACTATTCAAGCATGTGGCAAGATGCTTGAGAAAACCGATGCGTTGTATCGGGGGTTTAATTTGCTTCGGAGTTGTTATATTATGAGATATCTGTTGATTCTCGAAGATGCAAGTGTTTCTGATGCTTTTAGTTTACACCTTTACTAAAATGCAGAGGCATGTGTTGAGCACCTAATTGGGCAGGGCCATGCTGGCCAGCGCCGCTGGATAGTCTGGCAGGGCGCACCGGACTATCCAGTGTAGTCGAGTCCGAGACAAATTACCTAGATTAAGGGTTAAGACCACTCTCCCCTATAAATATAAAGGGCACTAGGCCAATTAACGCATCAACCATCGAACCAATCTATTATTTTACTTACTTTCATGCGTATCTCTATTCCCAAACTCTAATTCTCTCCTCCAACCCTCAACTTTGCCTCCCGTCGACTCTACGCTGACCCGAGGAGCTCTAGATGGCCTGCCGACGCTAGAGCAACCCCTAGGCACTGATTTTCCCTGACGGGGTCCCTCCGGGGAGGATTGCTCTAAAACGTGTCAACAGTAGGTACACAGGTTTAAGGTGTTTAAACTTTCTCGAGTTTTAACCTTTTGGCAGTATGGTGTTACAAGATTTTGGAGTGACGGGGATCTTCTGCCGACATGGTGTAGTGTTATCTAGGTTTGACAAACCTAAGCCTTCCTGGTGAAGAGATGCATTGCGTGGTTTAAGTGTGTTCAGAAAAATTCAGACAATTAAAGTAAAACTTTTCCAACTGTACTCACCTTGATCACGAGATGAAGACTGGAGGCAGCCATCTGAAAATATCACCTTTTGATTACCCTTCAACAATGTGGATTCACGTATATACTACATTTTAATCCTTATGTTTTCATTTTTCAGCACATATATTTTTTTGGAGAGAGAAATTTCAGTAGCTATTTATTGTTTGAATATCAACAAAACTTGTACCTGTCTTGGATATCACTAAAATTCAGTGATTAATTTGACTGCCACGTTACTCAAATCAACCCAAACAACAACATCCAGTCCAACACACTAATATATTCCGATCGTTTTCATATTCTCATTTACATTTATTATTTTCTCAAATGAAATAGAGTTTTATAGCCTATTTTTGGATGGCCGCCAAGGTTGAAAGATGATTAGCAAATAAGAACCCCAATCAATATTTCTGAACGAAAAACTAGCAGACACTTTACAAATAAATCTTGACTATAGAAAAACCATGGATATTTGAGAAATTTTTAATTTAAACCGGTATATAATCATTAATTGTTACCCATCAGATAAAACACTTGGAGAACATTGAATTGAACTAGTGGTTGGATTTAATGTAATAATTAAGCCTAGTGAAAAATTGAGGGACTAGTTTCAAATGATTTCTGGCACGAAGCAAACACAAAAAGGTTACTAACATCATGTAGTGTTTTTACTTGATCCATATATGTAGATATATGTCCAACTCCAACTCTGGTGGACTTACTGTTTATTTACTTAGTGCTACTCTGTCCCGTGGACTTATTGTTTATTTACTTAGTGCTACTCTGTCCCAATTTATAGGTGGTTTGACTTTTTTGACACCAAATTTGATTTGCTCATCTTATTTAAAAAATTTTACAATCACCATTTATTTTCATTGTGATTTAGTTTAGCATACAATATACTTTAACTATGAATTGAATTTTTCTACATTTTCACAAATATTTCGAATAAGACGAGTCGGTCAAACTTGGTGCCAAGAAAATCAAACGACATATAAATTGGGACAGAGTGAGTATAATAATTAACACATGGGTGTAGTGGATGTCTAGTTCCAAGCTCTCAATGATAGTATATGGTTCGTTTACACCCTTGAAATCCTACTGTGTGGTGTACATTACTAACACTATTAGTACCTTGACACCTCTTGCTTTGAACACCTTAATAAAAGCTCTTAACACTATTATCTTATATCAGATGGAGCAAAACTAAAATCGTCTCGTAGAAAAATTAACCTTATGCCTATATATATTCGCCTCCTTAAAAAGTATTACTAATATTCTTGCTCATTCCGTCATGAACCCTTGACCGCGGCATGCCAACTTGCAAGATGGCTGCATTCAACCACCCAAGGATCGACCACGCAGTGCAGAATATATTATTCACTCACATCATTGTAGCACACACCCAATACTGTTACCTGATGAAGTGATGAGTGCATTCAACTACCTACAACACCCAGGAACTAACCAAAACACATACAACTACATACATCCCTAACAACAAGAATAAAAGAACAGAAAAGAAAAAAGCACAAGACTGCGTTGTCACTACTCACTACTGCCCGCGCGCTGGTCCGCGTGCTACTTCAATTCGTTCTCTTGCTACCAATATTTTTTATTATAGTTTTTGCTATTAATAGCACTGCACAACTTTGCTGGAATGCAGGCTTATGTACAGCACATAAAGCAGCATATCGTTTTGAGTCACATGCACCTGATCTATATAAAAACATCATCTGATCAGTGCTGGAGACGCGAGGAAAAATGCTGATGGTCTAGGCTAGCTAGATTATTCAATGCAAGTGGGTGATGACCACTCGCACCATGACTATATACTAATTATATAATTAAGCACGGTAGCTTGGGGGTAGGTAAGCCTTCTAGAACACCCAACATGCACAAATGATGGATCGATCATAGGACCACGCATGCACAAGAGTGCAAACGGAGCTTCATGGAAAGGATGGCTGTCCCTTTCTTCTTGAAACTTGCATATCCTCATGAGAGTATCTAGGTGATTCGAAATGATCTTATTTTCGATTATAATTGGTTTAGCAGCGAGTTTTGGTGGAGCAGGCAAAATATCAGCTCAGCCACCACTTTTGGAGCCGAATATATAAATTTGGAGAAGCGAGAGTATCAAACATGGCCATATTTTGCCATGCAAGGATAGTGAAATGGTACATTTTTTTGGGGTTAAGGACGATGCACACTTACACACCACGCCAAGCACACACACACGCACACTACACTCGCACATCCGTGAGACCACCATTTGGAGTGCATGAATTTCGCAAGAATCATGCAAAACAGTTCAATATCACATGAAAAACGTAGAAGCCCTTTTACAATTCAGGATTTTTCTGTTTCATTTTTTTTGTAACATTGCATCGTTTCCTATTAAATTCCTGCCTTCAAAAGGGTCGAAGGTGCATATGCTGAGTGCATGCAGACCTATTACGGCTGGTTAACAGTAGGCACAAGTTGCCGTACGTGGTGGATGGAATCACACTCTCGCCTCCACCAACTTCAATACACTTCCATCTTTAAATTGACATGTATCATCGGCATAATTATTTATACTAGAAGTTATGTGTATATATACTAATATCTTTGTTCTCGGACATTTGTCGTTGACCAATTCATTTTTAAATTAAGTAGTGCCAAATAAAAACAGAACGAAGGAGAGCTACTGCCTCCATTCTTCTCGAACTATTTATTACGGCTCATTCATTTTTGAATTAAAATACGTTATATAAGGAAAAATGGAGAGACTAAACAGTAAACAAGTCCCGATTAATGAGCAACTAAACAAGTCCCATCATTAAAATACTTTATTTTGAGAAAATATGTAATCCACACAGTGGCAGATCTAGGATATGGAATTAGGAGTGCTCATGTTCTTCTTCCTTTTCTTTTTCCCCTCTTTCTCTTCTAATTATATATATTTTGTTCTTTCTATCATTTGTTTATGCATACATATGGTTAACAGTACTTCAGGAAGCTCCCTTTGCATTGTCCGCAGGAGTAGGGGTGCTGGAGCACCCCAGCCCCCGTGCTAGATCCTCCCCTGAATCCACCAAGGGTAATGTTGGAAGGAAATTAAAGTCGTCACTGGGTGCAGCAGTTGAGCTGAGCAACATATACTTCTGTTCTCTAGAAGACTCTGCGCATCTGCGAGCTCCTCGACGACAGTTGCTCCCATACTCGTTGCCTTGTTGGTCGTCGTTATTATTAACTGCTAGTGGACGGATTTATTTGGTTGTGCCGTAGCAGCTTTTGCATACAACACATGAGCTCCACGCCAGCACGACGCCAAACGCAGCATGCTGCAGTTCCCGATGCGTGTACTCTTCGTTCCGGCCGGGTAGATGCACCACTCGGTCGTCATAGGCGTTCAGTAGCTGCATTTTGCAAGTTGCAACGAATGTAGTATCATGTAAGCACTTCCAGCTGCACCTCCATTGAACAAACTGGTTCTTGTTGCACCTTGAACAAGTTGGCCTTAGGGCCGGGAACGTTGTGCACTTGTATTGTATATTGATACGTCAAAGGAAAAAGACGGCACCCTGTACGTACGTGACTGTGAAGTGACATGAGTACTACGACACGGTATATGATGTGATAGCTTGTTAATATTATATTATACACATGTCGACGTGCCAACTCCGGCAAGTATAGTCTATCTACGTTGTTTTTTCCATGCAGCTTGTCGTCGTCCCTATACAGAGTCAGCTGTCTCAATTTGGCAAGTCTGTTCACTGCGCTGCATCTATATTTATATCTATATATAATATTAAATTCAATAAGGATTTTTGTCCGTCCTGGTCAGGTGAACCCTACCTGTTCAGGTGTCCAACCCTCCACATCCTCGTCCGTAGCAATGAAATCGTTCTGACATGTGGGCCCCTTGGTCGGCGCCACACCTCTTGTGCCGGGTCGCATGCTTCCGCTCGCCCTGCGTGGTTTCCTCTGGTGCCAACAACAGAATCCTGGAATACGATTGAATGTCCTCAACAAGAGACGGCCCTGTAACTTTTCCGGGTGGCTCTGGTCAAATTCAGCCCAACAACAATGAAAATACAACAAAACATACAACATCTATGATGTTTAATACCATATCGTTTTTTAGCTTTGTACAATTCTCCATATTTGACAGAGCAATCAAGAACAGATGGAGAGGAACCTGTAAGAACAAAGGGAGACCAGAACACGAGAACAGAGGGAAGGCATTGATTCGCCCAGACTAAATCCGTCCCAAGACGGATTAGAGTCAAAAAAAATCCCAAAGATCTCGAGACCCACGGATCAGGACCCATCAGAAATCGAGCAACTGAGACCTGCTTGCTCCTGCCGATCCCCACCGGCTCATCGACGATGGGCAGGGAGGACTCTTTCATTGGTGGTTTCGCCTTGCCGGAGCCCGAGGGCCACTCTTCTCCGGACAGACGGCCGCGGGGCTCCGGCGTCGAGCGGGCGAGGGAGCGTCCGCAGGCAGAACCACGGGGCGTGGGCGTCGGGCAAGGGGGCGAGCAAGCAAAGGCGGCGCGAGGGGGAAATGACTGCGTTCCCCACGAGTCATTTTAATTGGGCCATATTATTGGCCCAGCAGAACCGGCCAGGTGCCCTAAGCCCTGATATAATAAAATGAGCCCAAGATATTGCCCTTTTTCACCAGACCAAGGTTTGAGCAATGAATTTTTGGCACACGAATGCAAGGAGGACACAACTAGAAAGAGTTGCAAATATGTATTGTAAATAGTGTAATAAAAGGTATTATAGTTAAAATCATTTTCTAAACCCTTAAAAATAGTATTATTTGCATGTTTTACCATGGCGACACAAGTGTTTATGCAAAACAAAGAATGTGGGGCCGTAAAAGAAGAAAGTGGAAAGAAAAGTTTAAATCTAGGTTTGAGGGGACTTAGCCGCCAAATCATGATATTATCTGATCGAGTGATGCAATATGATCTGACGGTGAGCATTACTTGTGCCTTAAGTGGGTTAGAGGGACCTAGCAGCATTTGGGCCAAACAAATGCACCTTGATTCAGTCTTAAAATGCTAAAACTTCTTTATTTTATTCATAATCTTTTTACATTAATCCATTGTTTATCCATTAGAATATTTTCAATTACTCCCTCTGTCCTAATTTATAGGTCGGTTGACTTTTTTGGCATTCGGTCAAACAGGGTCGTCTTATTCAAAATATTTCACAATTATCATTTATTCAAATTGGGACGGAGGGAGTAACAAAAAATTAAAGAATAAATTCTTGCCACGTGATTGCGCAACTCCAGAAGTCTCTCGAAGCTCTTTGCGACTCACTTCTGACACCACGGGAAGTAAAGAGAGGAAATGGCGATAAATATTTTAATTTAAAAGAGAGGAGAGAGAGAAAATGATGGCAACAGATTTTTTACTGTAGAGATAAAATTTATTTAGTGATTTTGTTAGGGTTAGGGTGCCCCTGATTTCGTGCATGAGGCCAAGCAGGCTACCTAGGTCCACGTTTAGTCAAGTATAAACATAATATAATGATGTATTGGATTATCTCATTACAACGTATGGGACACTTTTGCTAGTATATACAAATACCATTCAAAAAACTAAAGGAGAAGAGCAGGTAAAGGGCTACTATACAACCAAACACCTTGGTATTGGTAAATTTAATCTGAAAAAGTTGGTGAACAATATACTATCTGGGAGTGAGAATTCCAACGCAGGCGAATCTTCTGCTATCCGGGCTGCGACCAGAGCAGAGGAGCATATGCTGAGAAAAGTAGTCGACAGAAGTAAACAAAAGGGACTCTAACTAAAAAAATAAGTATAAGTTTTATAGTGGTTGAAAAAAAATAGAACCTATTAATTAGAGAACATGTAATGGTTTAGAAATAGCCGGTACCACAGAACATCTATTAGACGATACTAAATAGAAGTATCTAGTTTAGAAATAGCCGGTACCACAGTACATGTATCAGACGATACTAAATAAAAGTATCCGGTACTAAAAATGGTGAAACCAGTACTCATATTTTTTTATTTTTAATTCCACAAAAGACATAAAGACCGTTAAAAATTTGAAAAAACAGCAAGTACCAGTAGGTACGTTTCCAACCACGCTAAAATCTCTCTTTCTTTTTTAGAAAAGGCAATGGTAGTTATTAGTTGATTAAACAACTAACTAATTTCAGTTCTTAATTAATTTGCTTTCTGCTGATCTCATCCTTGCACGAAAAGAGATGGGTTAAAAGCAGGTGACGATGAATTGAGCATTTTTAGATTGAGATATGATCGGGACAATGTATATCATGGAAAGTGCCAAACTTGTTGGCCTTCTCCCTGCACACAAGCTTTGGAATAATATTTAATGTTGGCAATTATTGACGGCACTCAAGCACGCCTAAACCTTAAACTACAAGCGACAGTATCAGGCGTAGTTTTTTCTTAGGATGAGTATCATGGGTTTGTCAATCCGTGGAAACGACTAACTAGAGAATTAACTATCTCAAGCTTAAGGTAAAGCTAAGGTTTAGATGATATATAATCTATCTCTAATTCTATGTCTAATCTATGTCAAAGTTAGATGATAAGCAACTAGAACATAATTAGAACATCCGAATAGGAGAAACTAAACAGAGTCTAATCAAACTCTAATTGGATCCAAAACAAGCATGATAGGAACAACCAAGATATTAGAGCACTTGAGATAACTAGCAGCTCAAGACAGATATAAGCATGATCAAGCCTGCTCCTCATAGCATTATTAAACCAAGGTCATCAACCAAACCCCTTCAATTGAGCTTAACCTTTTCCTCCAACCACTTGTCACATAAGTCAGGGTAATTGACGAGAAGCTCTCATAAGGCATACACTTATGCATAGTATAATAACATGATAAACATAACTAGACTTCTAATCACCATGATCACAAGAATAAGCTATGCAACCACATTACTAGTAAGCAAGATCAAAGACCAAGATCGCTAGAAGAACCCTTAAGAACATGATTCAAAAACTCATTCATCTAGATCAAAAACATGAAGAACTAGAACTAGAACATGTAACAATTAGAACCAATAATATGTAATTAGAACAAGATCATTACTTCATTGATAATCATATGAAAGTATACAACCACGATCGTACCTCCCACAATGACATGATTAGGCCTCAAGAGCTAGATAATTAGAGAGCCATGCAAGGCCTCTAATTACCCCGAGGAACTAGAAGAGCCTCTAATCCCTAGTCTAGAACTCGACCCTCAGCTCTCCTCTGATGGATGTCCCTCTTCTCTACATCTTCTCGCCTTGATAATGAATTGGATGTCTGACCTCGGGGCCTAGCCTCGCTACTTATATCATGGGGAAGGTGTTGTAAAAAGGAAACCATGAATCGACGTAGGAATAGGTTTGGTCGATCGAGCTAGGGGGTCAAGCTCGGCCGACCCCAGTCTTTTTTATCTCCTCTCATGCTCATCTTTCACGAGGTCGGTTGTTGCTTGATTTGATAGATAAATGGCCACTTCATGTGGGCCTTAGAGCTCTGGAATCTTCGGTATAAGTCGGTTTGTGCCAAATCTTCCATGTTTGAGCATGTCTTCATGATTTTCCAAGATCCCTTAGCAAAACCCTTCCACAATTATGTTGATAAGTTGAGTCAAAGCAAATCCCCAAAGATCTCCTCCAGAAGCTTTAGGAAGGGGTGACTTGGCCGACTCAAGGGGGTAGGGTCGGCCGAGCAAGGCTGATTTTGGGGCTTTTGAGCCTCATCATTCTCTGGGCTCTTCCTCTCTCAAGGTAGATCAATTGTGAATATGCAAAAATAAGCTTTAAAACCTGCAAAAATCAAGTATGGTGCATTTCCAAAACAATATTGCAAAATTCACAATAATCGATGATAAATGTTAGTGAAAGACATAGTTGACGCTCATATTCAATGAAAAATCACATAAAATTATGCATTTATTTCGTCAATATAGAGCGCCAACAACAATAACATGAGTATATGCATGTTTTTACCAAACCACCACCAGGAGCAACAAAAAAATGTACAAAGTGAAATTATACAAGACAAAAACACAATAATGGATAATCTACATTTACATAAGTGGATAATCCTAAAGAAATTTAGGGACTAGTTTAAATCATTTTGCATAGTGGCAAACTGGATAATTCAAAAGTAAATTGAGGATGTCACCTTAAATCAACTTTTATAATAGCATGATGGGTAATTTTTAGAAAACGTAATAAATCGAATATTTATTAGTACTAGGGTATGACAGATAGATACCATGTTTTTGATTCTGTGAAAATTTTTAGAATATTTATTTTTCCTAGCACCTCTCGTGGAGATGAATATATAGAGGCTCTGTTACTCAGTTAGAAGTAGACAAACACAAAGAACTCGAATGAGGCAATCAAACACTAACTTCAAGGTTTAAAAAACACACTAACTCCAACACGTAAGAACAACTAAAAAATAACGCATGAATATGTAATGAAAAAGATGTTGGAATGCATGCAGTAGACAAGAGAGGAAGGAGGCACCGAAGCAGAAGCACCACATACCTACCACCACCTCATACCTACCCGGTCAAATGTTGGCCAATCAGCCTCTTCTCGCTCCTCTCTCTCTCTCTCTCTCTCTGTCTCTCATCGTATAAACCCACACTGCTTTCTCCTCTCCTTTCTCCACATCATCTCTGCTCAAAGAATCCTGCAACACTAACCATCGGAGCTGATGATGAGGTAGCCACCTGACCAGTTTCTCGATTCTTCATCAGAGGTAGGTAGCAGCTAGCATGGGGAGGTCGCCGTGCTGCGAGAAGGCGCACACGAACAAGGGCTCCTGGACCAAGGAGGAGGATCAGCGGCTCGTCGCCTACATCAACGCCCATGGGAGCGGGAGCTGGCGGTCGCTGCCCAAGGCGGCGGGGCTGAAGCGGTGCGGCAAGAGCTGCCGGTTGCGGTGGATCAACTACCTGCGCCCTGACCTCAAGCGCGGCAACTTCACGGACGAGGAAGACGAGCTCATCATCAACCTCCACCAGCTGCTCGGAAACAAGTACGTCTACCGACGTCACTTATCGGATGACATAGTAGATTATAGTCTGTTGTGGTCCCTGTGGATAGATCACTAGCTAGGATAATTAGATTTGAAAGCAATTCGATCTCTGACCTGATCGTTTATTATGGTGCTGCTCCTGATCGATACAAACAGGTGGTCTCTGATCGCCGCCCGGCTGCCAGGGCGGACGGACAACGAGATCAAGAACTACTGGAACACGCACATCAAGCGCAAGCTCATAGTCTGCGGCATCGACCCACGGACGCACCGACCGCTCGCTGCTCATCAGCCAAGCAGTAGCCATGACAGTGACTAGTACCGGGCGGTGCGGTCGAGCTGCTCGCCGGAGGGAAGCAGCGCTACCCACAGCAGCGACAATGGCAGTGCACCTGTGCTGCACGGCATCGACCTCAACCTGTCCCTAATCTTAAACCAGCCGAGCCAGCAACCGCCGCCTTCGCCTCCGCCGTCATCGCCTAGTATTAGCTAGGGCATGTAGTGGGCATGAAGTGGCGCAACTAACCCATATGAGACTACGAGAGAGTTGGAGCTCAATTGTAGACGACGGAGATGAGGATATAGGATATTGAAATGCAACGCAGCAAGGGGTGGACAGTGCACTTCTTCGATCGATCACGGGACTCGTGTATCCGTTCGATCGATCAGAGCGCTAGCTGTATGATTTGACAATGAGGAATCCTGTATCATGTTCGAATTCCCTGAAGTTTTGTGACTAAATATTTATTGTATTATGAAGGCACGTCTTTACGTTGCAGCAGTTCTTTGGTCTTTCTGCCCTTTTGATGCATGCTTCTACGTACGACGTTCTTGTGGTCTTCCATATCCTTTTTCCTTCTTTACTTCGGTTACTGTGACTGACGTTCTTTATTTTGTTCTATACTTCAATTGCAGATAGTTCTGCAGTGTTAGCAAGTTACAAAAGTACTAGAATGTAATGTAGCTAGAGATTTAAACTTTGAGAAAAAAAGAACAAGTAGATAACCATGAATTATATCTTCATGTTACACAGAGCAGCTAGCGAAAAATTTGGCAAAATACATGCATCTTGATGTGGTGCACACCGCATATTAGCGCTCTATTGTTTGGAACTGCAGCTGCCTTTTTTTTTTTTTGCAATTCCCTTCTCTTGGTTTTCATTTCATAATTGAGAAGTTATTTTTAAGAATAGTACTCACTCTGTCCCAATTTAGAGATTATTTATTTTTTTACATCAATTTTGACCAGCTCGTCTAATTAAAAAAATTTATGAAAATATAGAAAAACTCATGTCATAGTTAAAGCATATTATAGGTTAAACTAAATTATTTTGAAAACCAACAATAATTATGAATTTTTAATTAGACAAATAAGTCAAACTTGGTGTCGAAAAAGTAAAAAACTGTGTAAATTGGGACCGAGGGAATAGTTGTGTAAGGGTAGTCGTTGAGTTGCAATTTGTTGGGTTTTGTTGGCCGCGTTTTTGAGAATCCTTGTGTTTACTGTGTCAGTCCCTAGATTATTAGTAGGAGATACATGCATGAAACAGTGTAATATCAAAACCAGCCATGACGAATAAACTCAGTCAACACTAATGGCCTTTAGGATTGTAGTAGGAACAATGTGTTTACGCAACCTACATGCTGTTTGGGGTTCGGACAACCCTATCACTATCTTTATATTCATCGCAATAATTTATCAAGCAAGGTCAAGTACATAAGGTACTCAGCAGATCCTAACCCTACTTAAGTAGAGTGATTAATTAAGTGCATTGTACTGTAGTAAGGGAAAAACTGACGCGGACAGGCCTCAACAAGCAATGAAATTTAAGGTTTGTATTTGGAGGTAACCCAAGGTCTTTCATCATATATGAAGAATTAAAGCATTTACACCCCTTACAAAGTTTTAATGGGCCTTCATCCCATCATATTTCTAAAACTAACATATTTTCTGAAAAGTGTTTCTTTACAGGAACAGGCTCAAAAGTCATCGACCCAAAACCGACAAACTTAAGCTAAATTCATCAGGTGGCTGGCGAATTTACTCGATGAACGTATAAATTCGTTGGCTATCAGGAGAACTACTCAGTGAGAACTACCAAAATGGGTTGTTGACCACAAACCATAAGCTATTTGGGCAGATTTACACTTTGAAGAGGTTGTATAGCTTTCCCGACATGATATGAATACTCAAACCGTGAATGACGGCCTCGCCAGAATGGTCATAAGGAGATCCATTCCCATGTTACCCCATTAGAGAGGAAACTTCCTTTGGAATATCACACTGTGGAGCATAAGCTAGAGCCAATGTCGCTCGAATGGTGAATTCACTCTGTGATCACCAACATAAGAGAATTTGTTTACTAGGTTTCTGCTCCAAGAGAAAAAAGACCCTACGTCCAAGCTAGCTAGTTGTGCTTGAGCTCGGATGGTTCTTTCTTGCACCTTTTGGTTCTTTCGGGAACAAGGGGCTATATTTTTTTGATCTTTGTGTCCAGCTTTATTCTTCTCAAACTAGGAGGGAACTTAGGATGAGCTCACAGGTCCCTATATCCCACCATCTATCCCCTTCTATTTCAAGCTCCACTTTATCTACACTGTTTTGCAAGGCCATTTGCATGGACCAGTGACCTTAACCTTAACCTTTTATAGACCATGGCCAAGCACCCATTCATCACAACATGCGCACTATTCTTCTATAAAAATTGTGATACTGATATCTGATGCCTATCCTATTCTACCACACACACATCTACTCTGATTCAGATTAATTATAGCACACCCTCTCGATGCCCCTACTCCTAGAGTCTTATCATGCTGATTGTTTTGACACTACTTCCCTAGGCACCTCAGGTTGTCTATGATGGTTGCCTTGCTTACTCTCACATGACCTAATAATGGCACCACCTAGGCATGTCTGTCCTGATTCTAAGCATTTGATTCTTTTGATGATATGTGTCCTACTTAGGCGAGGCGGAACACGTGGGTCTTGCTCGACTATGGTTTGCTTTGATTAGTCTGAGGAGAGTGGATAGGGCCTTGAGCAAGCCCACTTGAAGATGATAGGGATGGATCCTGGTTAAGAAATCGTTATGGTGTTCTTCTTCAAAAGGAACTAGTTAGATAACTTGTTCAAGATTAAGATTATGGACTACCCTTGCTAGTGAAAAAAGGAAAACATAAGTGGCACCCGTTCCCATGATACTGACAGTAGGCCATAGCACTACTGTGGTAGCGGGCAATAGGGCACTTGAGAGATGGCCCCTAACCGATGGGAGGGCCCCTTGTTCAGCAATTGAGGAGTGCAACTTCCTATTCAGTAGGGGTTGAGACATCTTTGCTTTAATGAATCTACCATGGATATCACATCATTGTTGATGGCATGTAAAGTGTGCTAGTTAGGAAGATATGGTGCTTAGAGTGATTGTTTTCTTGAAAACGAGAGATGTATATAGTGCCTGTAGTCCCATGTGGTGGTAGTTGAAATTAAGAAAGAAAACGGACCATATGCCTTGTATTTTAGTAAAATTTTAGTGGTCAAGTGGCAACAGTGTCCTTTTTGGAGTAACATGTTTGCTAGAACAATTTATTTAATTTTGAGGATATAAGTAATGGATTAGGAGAAATAAACACCTCAAAGGAGTGATCAGGAGTACAAGGGAATGCATTAAAGATCGCCTAGAAGACCTAAGCCTTGGTGCTCTAACATGCCTATATTTTTCGAGCTTAGGTGGTCCATTGACCATGCACTAGATGACCTGGTGCTAAGTAATTGGTTGGTTGCAGAAGCTAAAGACTCCATTTGAAATTACAAGCATCAAATGGTCTAGTGATGCAGTGTTTAACACATGACAAAGGAGGACGAAGGAGGAAAAGGAGCAACCATATGCAAAATGCACACTAGCTATTTTGGTAAGTGAACACCAAACAGTATGGTGATACACCAGGCAAAAGTAACTAAAGTCATGGATATTCAAGACATGGTACGATGGATGGTCTGGTGACTAGCGTCACAAATGATCCAATGGAAATCTGAGCAATGGTTGACTCTAGTGGCTTGTTGGAAAAAACACTAATAACCAAATGTCCGATGAGCTAACACTAGATGGTCCGGTGTTAGCTGCAAAGCAACAACTTTTTCCAACGTCTAGTTTGATGGTTTGGGCTATAATAATCCCTTGCCTAGCCAGCCTAGTGTCCTTGGAGCTCCAATACTTCACTCTTGTGTTAATACATATTCTTGAGCCCTCTAGCTTCAAAATTGCATCAGTGCATATCTTGGCATAACTTAATTAGTGCATACAAGAGAGGTCGTTGGCAACCCACTTACATAGAAGGAATAGTCGAGACTATCCAGAGAGTTAACTGATCAGGAGCTTGGCCCTTGCATATATGAGCAAAGCCCTTGATCACTGTTCAGATTAAGAAAGGGTGAGCTCCAATGAGTACTAGAGGGAAGGCTTGTTTTCCTTCTCGATACCCCAGTTAAAATCACTAAGTCATCATTATCACTAAGGCTTTGCATTTCTACTACTCTTTTACACTCCACACCTTTGTTCTTGCAATTGTGTGGTTACCTTCCTAGTTTAGATATATAGATATGGACCGTGCCAGGGTAATTGACCGAAGAGGGGTGAATTGGGTCGCAAATTAATTTGCACTTCTAAAACCTAGGGCATTCCAGTGCATAAGATAAATCGAACATGCACTACACATGCTAATTAAGTCTAAGGTTGATCTATGTGCTCTCTAACTTACTCAAAATACTTCCAACCTATAACCAAACCTAATTAAACTAACTAAAAAATAGAATGGTGTGGCACAAAAGAATATAAATGCAGTAAGTAAAAAGAGTAAGAGTAAGGGGATGTAAATTCCTAATGAGGTCCCAAGATTTAACGCAGTTCATTCACCACTAATGCTACATCCACAGGCTTGCCACCAAAGGAAAATGAGTTGAGCACCAAGATTCACGATTGCCATCTTGGACTAGCCACCACGGCTCCCAGCAAGCAAAGCCTAAGTGCCACCAATCCACCAAGGAAGGTTACCGACACCATCCATCTCTCTTGGTCACAAGGTATCCGATCTTCACTATGGAGTTTGACGGGTCTTCTCATACCCGCACAACGTGTCGCCACCGCTTCACACCAAGGAGGGTCTAGGAATGAGTACAATATGGCTTGACAACAGCTAAGTCTTGCTAATAGCCCACACATGAGCTATACTCAAAAAGATCTTACAAGCTCACTCTCTCAAAGCCATAATCTAACTTGGATTAAACACTATGCACTCATATATGGTGGTTGGAATGAATGATTTATTTGGTACTACTCCTCTACAATTGTTGTGGTCTTCTGTAGCCCCCAAACACTAGCTATCTGTTAGCCAAAAGGTTGTATGAAAGTGTACGGACCAGATGGTCCAACCAAAACTTTTTGGCATACATCAATCTTGTGATCCGTTGTACTTACCAACTAGCTAGTCGTTGAACTAACACTTACTCGAAAATGGTTTGAGGCGTAGGACCTTTATTGGTTAGACTTTTCGGTCCATGTAACTCCCTTACTATTGCAAACTTCACACCTTCTGCTAAAATTGTCCAGCCTTTTCCTTACTTTAAGGGTTGGACCTTCCCGTTCTTGTATCTTGACTTGCTTCAGCTTCATACAATTTGGAGGATCAAAAACCTGCTGATCCTTGTACCCTGGCTACTTCAACTTCCTTTGCTAGAGGGTCAAACCTTTTGGTCATTAATTTCTGAGGGTCGAACCTTCCGGTCTTTATAGTCTACTGGGTGCCCATCTCTCAGCCCCTTTAGGAAATATGGTCTCCCGCAACCCCCGTCCTCTAGCCGGGTAGTGGAACCCCGTTAGGACAGCCCTCCGGGCTTTGCCTTCGGCCCATCTTCTTCTTTTCATCTCTTCAGCCTAAACACCTCAGAATCTGCATCTAGACAAGTTCATTAGTCCAAGTGCGACAAGTTCATTAGTCCAAGTGCACCAAACACACATATTGATAGTGTGAGAGGCCTTTTTCCTTACAATAGACTAGATTTTGGAATTGGTACTTTAGTTGCAAGTCTTTTTCAGTCGTAGTAGCAACATTTAGCAAAACCGTAGTACATATTTTGACAATATCTCGTATCAATTTTCATATGTTTGATTTGTGAGATTTAGATTTTTAAAATACCTAATTCACCCCGGTCTTAGGGTGTCAGGGTCACTGTCATCAACGAGGCCACCATTGGCACACTCTCGTATGGTGTAACGTTCAGAGGGATATCACTTAGTGTCAGGCAGGGCAGCCATGCATTGCATGACAGAATTTGTTCGCCAATTCATAGACCAGCTATTTTGTTCGAAACTGAAAAAACATATTTGCCTGGGTTCCTTGGAAATTTGTTCAAACACGCAGGCCAATGAATTTCATGTTAATTTGTCGGTACTTATCTCGGTGAACGAAACTAGTTGCGAATTCATATATTTATTTGTTCCCGATGAGTTTATGCTTGAAAATTTGTCGGTTTTCTTGCCAACAAAACTTTTTCCTAACAATTTCTTTTACGATTCTTGTGGTCTTTAATCATGATTGTCTACATATTTGTGCAAAAATATTTGAACAAGATGTCAAACACCATGTGAAAATGTTAACTCTATGTCATGGGCAATTTTGCGACATATGGCATGCCGCACGAGAAGCTTGGTTTAATCAGCATATAAAACTATGAACAACTATATAGTTAATTACATGCCGTATTCCTTCAATTTGCATAATGTAAAATTTACTACAACGAGATATGAATTAAAGGAGAACGTAACAGACAGATGGGAACACACCGCTTGAAAGAAACAATGCTTGTGCACCTTAACGTTGAACTTTACCAATTGTGTCGGAGTTTGATGTAACATATGTAGTCTACTGCAGAGACCGATGAATTTATTGCTTGGCCCATCCTCGGACGGAGCTACACCGTTTCGGTCTTCGAACGTGCCTTATTTTGGTGGTCATCGTTCCAATGATCGATTCCTGCACTAATTAATTAATTATTAATCCTGTCACGATCGGTTTGACAAACTCAAAGCCTTCCAATAGATGAGGAGATTATCAATCGACAGGAGATAAGAAAACCAGTCAAAGTTTCCAACTTTTTTCTACTCTGTCGAATCACGTGAAGATTTTATATCACTTAACTTGAAGATCACCTCAAGGTCGTCCTAGCTAATAAGAAATGAAGGGCCTCCTCTCGGCTGCCGTTTTTGGCAGCCGGCTGCTGCTGTGTGCTCGATATTTGCAGGCAAGCAGCAGCCGAGCATGAAAAGCTTTCCGATACTCTAATTTTCAGTTGGTAGTGCATCCATATCGATCCATATATTTGCAACACGTAGTATGGAAGGCATCAAATTTTGTAGTTCAATGCATGCCATATATTCGTAATATATACTCTACTGCAAGCCTGCAAAAGCTAGTACATGCTGCTGTCATACATGTTTGCATTCCTGGTATACCAGTATCGCTGTTTGTGTTATAAGACCGAGGACAGCGATTTTTCTCAATAACATAGTAAGATGCCACGTTCGAAATGACCTAATTCTAATATATATTACTTAGCGCATTTAGGAATTTAACAATTCCCTTGTTATACAAAATGGAAACTTATTGTGCATGTTAGCAGACTGGAATATATGTCTACTACTTGTTTATTCTTCTGTGTCACTATACATATTAGGGTTGATCAAAGTTGAATAGTTCTTCTAATTTATTTAATGTGGCTCGAGAAGTGTAAACCATTTCTGATTTCAACGCTGACCTATATACAATAGAAGTCACCAATCAAGTCATATCTATTAACCTACCTAGAAATTGAATATAATAATGATGGTGTCAGCTTAACTAAAATATGGAACACATACGCACCTCATAGTTATTCGTCAGCCCTATCAGAGAGTTTAGAAATATATATATGTATGTGTGCGCAGGCGCTTAATCAAATTTGACTGAAAAAGAGAGCAAGTGGAATTATTATGAAATTCGTTATTTTACGCCATATACATTATATGTGTGTAGTTTCGTGAAATTTAAATCCCGATTATGAACTGTAGATGCCGTGCAATTGATGTTGGACGCCATCTTTCCTATCACACCAAAGCCATTGACATGATAGGATAGGGCCGAGTCATGCCAGCATGGCAAGCTTATCGGGCCATGTGGACCATCATGACCAATCTTTTCTCCTCCTGGTTTGGCTTGTTTGTCGAGTACTCCTAGGCTTTTTTTCCTTTACTTGTAGTGGGTTAATTTCTTTGTTGTGACAGGAGTAGATGTGTCGAGAGGTTTATCTCGTTGTATTTTTCTTTATCATGCTTTGTAAGTCGGGACTTATTCTCTGTAGTTGTAATTTTTTACTTTTTTAATACAAAGACGTGACTTTTATCCCATTCGACAAAAAAGATTAAATATGTCTGAAAAATATCTTTGGAGTGTGTTATTTTAAAATATTAAATGAAAGGTTTTTAAAAATCACTCTTCCCTGGCCACCTACAATGAAAGTTAAAACTTGATCAGTTCATCAATCGTACTGTAACATGACATAACACACATGTAGGCTACTTAATTACTGCAAAGATTCGGTCCCAGCCACAACCAAATCATCCTTTGCGACGGCTTCTTCTTCGAACTCCAAACCTTCTACAGTTCTACTGTACTTGACAAACTTTGCCTTCCAATGGCAGAGATGCATGCATATGTAGTATATAGCGGCGAAACACGTATCCAGAAAAGTTCTGAAGACAGTCAAAGTTTACAAAGAAAGAGAAACTGTCTACTCTCCAGCTCGATTATATTACGTGTGGTCAACATAGGAGACAATGATTTGGAATTCTCAGGGCCCATTCTAGCATGCATGAGACAAGATAATTAAAAATCAGTTACTCCTTGATCAGGCACGTGTACGGCGCTGAGAAAAAGTTGGCACAATTCACCAACGTCGACCCAACGAGGTACCTACATCTGAAAGGCATCGACCTTTTGCCATCGTGGTGTACACATATGCATCTATCAATTTGATTATTCTACTACATATGTGCATATATTCCGGTACAAGTTGCAAGCCAGCCGGAAGGCGGAAGCAAACGAGTCCGTAGCTTTAGTAGCACTGAGTTTTAGGTTCGACTTCCGGTAGAAGCGAATTATTACAAAATTTAATGGTATTGTTCTTTCATCAATATTGACATTTGCTGGCCAGACCTAAGTTCATAGGGTGATTGTATGTGTATGTGATGTGAGCGTACTACTGGAGAACGGGTTATCCGTCCACTAAATCCGTCCCAGTGCGAAATGGAACCGAGACTAATAGGAGAATCAGTCGTGGTTCCAAAGCATAGGCACCTTTGGGGTGCCATGCAGGGCGTCTGAGAACTCATCAGTCGCGGTTGGGAACGCCAGTAGTCCCCGTGGAAGATTTAGTCCCAGTTGGTGTCACGAACATGGACCAAATCCTAGAGAATTAGTCCCGAGTAGTAACAACAACGTGGACTAAATATTTTCCTAGAATAAACAATGGCGTGGAGCATTTTAGTCCCGGTTTTGTTCAACCAACCGGGACTAATATCCCGCCATTATAACTCCACCTGCCGGCCTGCCCCGCCATGTCCTCTTCTTCTTCTTCTTCTTCTTCTTCTTCTTCTTCTTCTTCTTCTTCTTCTTCTTCTTCTTCTTCTTCTTCTTCCTCTTCTTCTTCTTCTTCTTCCTCTTCCTCTTCTTCTTCTTCCTCTTCCTCTTCCTCTTCTTCTTCTTCTTCTTCTTCTTCTTCTTCTTCTTCTTCTTCTTCTTCTTCTCTCATAGTCTCATCTCCTCTTCCACCGCCGCCTCAATGGATGATACCCCGGAGCAAAGAGCCCTAATGCATCGTCTCTACGCACGGACCCTAGCGGAGCGCCTAGCAGCGGCGAGGCACATGGATCGCGGCTTCCTCGGGCACCGGTGCCGGGTTAGGCTCAATCGCGCTGGCTTAGGCCCATCGTTCAGGCGCGTCGGCGAGCTGCTCTCGAAACTTAGCCGCCGTCGCCGTCTCGCCGCCGCCGGGCTGTCTATTCGCCATGAGGCGGGCTCCTCTTCCTCGGCCGCACCCATCACCGCCGAGGCCGCCATTCTCGACTACATCGCCGACCATGTGGCTCTGGCGCCGGGGCTGGCCACGGAGCCGGCGCCGCCAATCATCACCATCTCCGACAATGAAGATGATGAGATCGATTAGACGGCACTGATGGCCGAGGAGTAGAAAGTATAGGAACTTAGTATGATGTACGTGTTCTATGTAAGAACTTATAGTATGATGTTATATATGTGTGTTATAATCTTGTGTTTCAATCTTTGTGTTCATCTTTGTGAATCTATGTGAATCATTGTTGCGTTCTATGTGTTCTTCAAGATGAGTGTTCTTTGAAAATGGGGGTTTCTGCAACGGTCACTTGGCCCGGAGGCTTTAGTCTAGGTAAGTGAATAAACCGGGACTAAAGTTATACTTAGTCCCAGTTGGTTACACGAACCAGGACTAAATATATTTCCTATTATAAACAATGGCATAAAGGATTTTAGTCCTGGTTGGTTCCACCAACCGGGAATACCACCCTCCCTTCCCGTTCCCGCGCCCGTCCTCGGAAAACAGAGGGCCTTGGGTAGACTAAAGCCTATTTAGTCCCGGTTGTATTTACAAACCGGGACTAAAAATCAAGTGCAACTGTTCGGCTTCCCGCCATATTCTGTTTCACATCGGCTGCCGAGCATCTTTCGTCGTTCATACGTCGGCCATTGATGATGTTCAAGAACGAATCAGCGATGAGCGAACTCTGATGGGAATTCCAAACACCGAGAATTCCAGACGCCGCTGGGAGTTATATAAATATTACCACCCCTATCTCCCCTGACTCAAACACTCTGCAGCAAAAGAACAGAGGCGATCGAGTTAGAGAGGGAAGAGCAGCGAGTTGTGGGAATAGAACCCACGCACGCCCCCATTCTCCAGCCATGGGTCACTGGTCCAGTGATGGGAAGTACACCATGGACTACGATTCCTCCGAGGCGGAGAGCGACGCGGTGAACCAGTCGCCGCCGAAGCGATGACGGTTGTTCGACGACGAGGAGTGGTCCAATGATCCAGAGGAGGTGACGGAGGAGGAAGAGGAGGACGAGGAGGAGGAGGTGGTGGAGGACGAGGACGACGACGACGAGGAGGATGAGGACGGCGATGAGGAGGAAGGGGACCACGGTGGCGGCTACGAGGGTGACGACGATGAGGACGGTCCTGACAATGGGGACGGGGACGGTGGCTACTAGCGTTCCCGAGGACGTAGGACGATGCCGGCGGCGACGAGGGCACTACGGCACCGGTGGCGATTTTGCTCATCGTCGTCATCATTTATTAATTAGAATATTTTAGTTATATGCGCAGAATATTATGTGTTCTTGTTATGTAAGAACTCATTATGATTCTATAAATATATATGTTCTTGTGTTCCAATCTTTGTGTTGAATTCTGTGAACGTTTCGTTCAAATGTGAATCTTTGTTGGTCGTGCTTGTGGTCCCTGAAATTTCTGAAGGTGATAGATTGAAACAAATTACGAAGGAACTCTTTCCATGCATCTATCCTTTGTAATTTGAAGTCGATATAGATCCCTGTTTTTTTTTTTGCATGAGAAATTATTTCCATTCTTTTGGCAGAAGCCCGTTTTTTAAGAAGAAATCGCGAATTCAGAAGCATGCATATGCAAAAATATTTCGAAATGTACATGTAAGCAATTTCAAATCTATCCCCGGACGATTTGGTCCCGGTTGCATGACACAACCGAGACTAAAGAACCTTTAGTCCCGGTTCTTTACTAGAACCGGGGCAGAGTATTTCGTGATGTACATGTCAGCATACAAATCTGTCCACAGGTTCTTTAGTCCCGGTTGTATGAGCCCACTGGGGCTAAAGTACCTTTAGTCCCGGTTTGGTATTGCAACCGGGCAGGATGTGTGGACTATAGTTAGTTACAAACCGGGGCTAAAGGGAATTCATGTAATTTGATAAGTATTATTCATTGTTATATAATGTGAAGCTATCTATTTGTGCAGCCTCAAAAGTACAACTCCTTTGAAGTAGGACAATTACAAAGTTTAAAAATGGTGGGAAGGAACTGAAATATGGTGGGAAATGATTTGCACAATTACAAGCAAAATAACTAAGGTCAATTAAAAGGTACAATGATTCAATGAACCAAAAGGATCGAAACGACTGCAAGGATGAATCGCTCCAATAGAGTTCTTAGATTAGACAGCAAAATACGCGCAGCAGTCCTCTAAAATCAATTCCTAACATCAGTCCACCATACAATTCATTAAAAAAAAGTCATAATATCAGTCGCACATACATTTCATAGCAGTCCTCTATCATCAATTTCTAACATCATCGCACCATACAACAATAAGAATCATCATCTACAAAGTGCACTGGCACCATAGTCCTGCACGGAGAAGGCAATGTGTAACGTCCCTCTACCATCAATTTTTTTTTAATACCTACACCACAACAAGAAAGAAGTGTCATACCTGTGACCTACTTGTTGTAGAGTCCAAATGCGATCCAATCCCGCACAGTTTCCATGTTCTGAGATGCAATTGCATCCACCAACTGCGAGGCGACGTAATCCGCAGCTCCAGTAATGTTGGTCTCTTGCAGAGGGCCGCGAGAACGGTCCAACAAGAAATTATGCAATGCAAAGCAAGCAATAATGAACTTCACTTGCCTATCCCTTTCATAATACAAGATTTCTCACAAAATACGCCACCTAGACTTAAGCACACCGAAAGCCCTCTCCACCACACTCCGAAGGCTTGCATGGAGGTAATTAAAGTGGCCCTTCATGGTTTCCGCACTTGTGCAGCGGTACGGTCCCAAATAGCTTTTCTGGAGTACATAACCTGAATCAACCAAGTAGTACTTTCCTGCACGGATATACAACAACGTTTCACACAATTTAATGATTAAGGAGTAACCATAGTTTGTTATACAACACATATGAAACAGATGGCATACCTTGTGGTGGATGTGAGAAATTTGCAGTGTTCACACATTCCTGCAGTACCGCAATGTCATGACAAGACCCAGCCATCCCCGCACCTACATACGTGAAACGCATGTCCATGTCCACCATGGCTAACACATTGAAGCTTGCGCGCCCTCTTCTATTTATGTAGTCCAAGCGAACCTCACGATCGATTTGAGCTGGAATGTGAGTCCCATCTAAAGCCCCGATGCACCCATCAAAGTATGGTGCAAACGGCAAGAGGCTATGATGTACATGTGTGTAGGTTGGGTCGTTTGGAGTTATAACTGTGTGTGCGAAAGACAACATGGCATCGACCACATCACCCATCTTCCTACTTATTGTCTCCAATGACCTCTCAAACCGGTCCCTTATTTGTCTAAGACATGATCCTGTTGCACAATCCCAGATAAACATAGCTACACCCTCTATAGATTCAAATTGTTGTGTTGACTGCAGACCATGGTTTCTAACTAAGATGTCATGTAGGTGCAACAAATCATCTGGTTGCATACGGAAGTTGTCATGGCATCTATGACTGTCCCGCAATTTTATCTCTACCCATTGCCGCCCAGACACACGCGGCAACATAGGAGGCTCGGGATTCACCACAGGGGTTGGATTATGCCTCGAAGCTGCAAATGCCCCTACCGCTGCTCCTAACACCACCAACTCAAAAAAAACAGGAGCTTCCATCACTTGATGTGTCACTGTTGTTCGACTCTGCCGGCAAACTCATGTCCCAGGCCCAAGAAGGACCTGCAGGCCCAAGAAGAGAACATGCATAAGTTCCCATGATCATGTAAAGGTTCATAGCTTGACCCATATTCGTAAAGTATGTAATAAAAAAACAGAGATGACAAAAAACTAGTGCACATATCACAAAACAGTTTATTGGTCACAAGTAGCCACCACGTATGACACAGTTCACGAAACAATACATGGGACGGAAAATTTAAAGTACGACAACAAGTTCACATCGCAACCAAGGAAATGTGTATCACATACGGGAAGATTGTGCCAAGGAAAACAAATGCACGTGGATCTATTTGTTGGCCTAGTTGAACTGGATCCACTGCTCGCGGCCCTCCTTGGTTCTCATCCCAATGAATTGCATGCGATTGACTGCATTCTTGCATAGGAAAAGTGCCTGCAAGTACAGCTCAGATCCCTCTGGGATCTCATCACCATCTAAAATCTGCATCACTTGGTCATGCTCAGCCACGTAGTAATTGTTGGACTTGCGGCTATGCCTGGATAACACAGCTTCGGAGATGTCTCTGAGGCACTCCTCAATGCTTGCACTCTTCTTCTTCGGAGGGCTATCCATGGTCTGCTCCCCAATAGGTCTTTTTGACCTAGACCGATCATCGGATTGCTCAAAAGGGTCATTTACAGTGTGATGTGGAGTGTTGAAGGTGTCATTTGTGGCACGGACACCTCCGGCACTAATCAAATTCCCCCTATATCGTGTGTTCCTGCCAAATGGGATCTCTAGTTCTTCAAGGAACGACGGTGGTTTTCCACGAGTAGGCTCTGCATCACATGTATCCTATAGGTGTGATGTGATAAAAAGTGGTCAAATACATACGTAAGGAACGGGCCCGAATGAATGGAAATACGAGAGCACGTACCCTTTCTTCAGTCCTCCAATAAGAGTCATCGGCTACAACGCCACCATTGTTCCTGTTTCGGCCAAGTCCAGTCTTGTGCTGTAGATTACACCAATTTTTGTACGTCCTTCTCAGACCTGAAAGTTTGGTGTACAACTACCTGCCATCATATGTCTCCCCTGTTTGCTCCCTGAATTTGAGAGTCACGTTTTCCCATCCAACCGTAGTCAACCCCTTTGTGTTGAAATTCAGGACGTTCTTCTCAGCAATGCATAGGTCAAGTAAGGTTTTCATTGTCGCCTCGGTCCATTCAGCACGTTTGTTAGCCATCTGTGGCCACATGAATAGTATAATTCCGTATGTGCGGCACTAGAATGTATGCAACGTTGCAATAGCAGCACTAATACTAAAGGATTTTGCACGAGTCTTGCCTCAGTTGATTTCTTGGCGCATTTGGAAGGATGGTTGTGTATGGCTTCAGGCGGGGAGATGAAGCAGTCGACGAGGATGCCAGGGTGGGCAAACTCCAAGCTGAGGCACTGCATACAATTGAATTAATGTGGAAAAAGGAAATCTAAGCTGAATTAATGTAGGCGCAATTTAAATTCATGGAGAGGGCGGTCCGAACCAGTGGCACGGTGTGGCTCTTGCGGCGGCGGCAGCACGTCGGGAGGGGAGCGGAGGTGGCCAGCGATGCGAGGGGAGCGGGAGACCGGCGGCTGCGGCCGATATCCTAACACGAGTAGTGAATGAGTGAACGAGAGAGTGAGACGAATGAGGGAGAGAGAGGCATGCCCGGCTGGGAAAGGCACTTCAGAGAGATTTAGTCCCAGTTGGTTAAAACAATCGGAACTAAAGTCCTAGGGGCACGTGGGCCCGTGCAGTCTTTTGTTCCGGTTGGTAAAAATAATCGGGACTAAAGTACTGTCTGGTGCACCCCCAAGCCATGAATCCCAGTTGCTGCTATTAACCGGGACTAAACAGGGTGTCTCTATTTATTACGTTGCGGCCACGCCCGAGCCATGAATCCCGGTTGCTTTTACAACTGGGACTACATCTTTTTTGGTCCCGGTTAGTGATAATAACCGGGCCTATTGGTGGTGTCTATTTATTACTTCTTCCTCCCCGGCCCGACCGAGAGCCATTGAGATAGCTCTTTGTTCTTGCATTGGCGCCAGCTTTTCCTTTCTCTAACGAGGTGCTGTCCAATTTTTATGCTCAAGATTTCGCTCATCCAAGAGTTCTACAAGGTTAGGCACTTATTACTCTTATAACATTTTACTTTAGTTATGATAGCTTCTTGCTTTCTTTCTCTATGTACATTTTGTGGCTTCTTTGAAATAGATACTTGTTCTTGAATGGAGAGATCATAGAGAGATAGACAAGATACTGATGGGGATGATAGTAAAGATTTTTTTTATGACAAAAATTAGTGATATGGTTTTATAAAAATCTTGCAGATGAATAGACAATGGATTTACAGTGCGGACCAGCGCTCACAAGAATTTATTGCTAGTGTGCACCAATTTCTCATTACTGCAGAGAGGCACATGGACTCTGGTTTTATTCGTTGTCCATGCATAGATTGCAAGAAGCAGAAAGAGTATTCCTCATCAAGAGATATTCAAATGCACTCGATGAAAAGGGGTTTCATGCCAAACTATGTGTGTTGGACAAAGCATGGAGAATCAGGTGTTATGCTTGTGGGGGATAGATATCCCCTGGCTCCTCATGGCGTGGATCCAGGACATGGGCCAACAGTGGGCCTGAGTCAGGTAAACGGCTGGTTTCACAGGCCGGACGCTTAACTCAGGCCCAAATACGATCGTGATGGCTTGGAGTTCAAGGCAGCAACGACGTGATCCAGAGAATAAACAAGGAAGCTTGGCTTGGATTCAGGTTCCGAGATTTGAGGAGATTGACGAAGATATGATGGAAACTTAGATTCTGTTTGATTTTATGTAATCTGAACCGATTAGAAGATATAGAAGGAACTCGACTTGTAACCCAAGATTCCGTCGGCTTATATAAGGCGGATGAGGGAACCCTACAAAAGTTAGTTACTCCCATCGCAATCCAGCTCGAACCCTCATTGTAACCTCAAGAACTCGCAGCAATACAACCAACCGCAAACAAGACGTAGGGTTTTATGCTTCCCGCGGTCCGAACCTGTATAAACCTCTGTGTCTTCATCGCTTTTCCGGTGAAACATCGAGCTACGTCGATCCCGCTGAGCCACAAAAGCTCCATGTGACCTGTCCCATGGTGCACTGTCAGTACTAAACCCCGACAATGCTGGAAGACGATGAAAATGATGAAGAAGAGTTTCACAATCTAGACTATGCAGAGCATCCTTTCTTTGCAGATACTACGATGGGTGATGATGAAGATGTTGAACATGAAGATATTGATGCTCTGGGTGAAATGTTGCAGGCTACGGAGAAGTATTGTGACAACGACAATGTTTGGAAGAAGTTGGAGTGCATGATGGAGGATCATAAAACTCCGTTGTACCCAGATTGTAAAGGGGGGTCACAAGAAGTTGCGTAGCACGTTGGAACTATTGCAATGGAAGGCAGCAAATGGTATATCGGACAAGGCGTTTACTCAATTATTAACGCTCATTAAAGAGTTTCTTCTATAGGGTAACAAGTTGCCTGATACCACATAAGAAGCAAAAGAGGTCGTATGCCCTATAGGTTTGGAAGTGCAAAAGATACATGCATGTCCAAATGACTGTATACTATATCGTGGTAAGGAGCTTGAGGATTTGGAAGCTTGTCCGGTGTGCAATGCTTCACGTTATAAGATAAGGCGAAATGACTCCGGTGATGTTGAGGGAGAGCCTCCAAGGAAGAGAGTCCCAGCTAAGGTTATGTGGTACTTCCCTATAATACCACGACTGAAGCGTTTGTTTCAAAATAAGGAGCACGCCAAAATGGTGTGTTGGCACAAAGAAGACCGCAAGGAAGATGATATGTTACGGCACCCCGCTGACGGATCGCAGTGGAGAAAAGTAGACAGAATGTACCCGCAGTTTGTAGAGGATGCAAGGAACATTAGGTTTGGCTTAAGCACTGATGGCATGAATCCTTTTAGTGAGATGAGCAGTAGTCATAGCACATGGCCTGTGACTCTATGCATGTACAACCGACCTCCATGGCTATGCTTAAAGTGGAAGTTCATTATGATGCCGGCGCTTATCCAAGGCCCAAAGCAACCCGGCAACAATATCGATGTGTACCTACAACCATTGGTTGAGGAACTCCTAGATTTGTGGACTACTAGTGTTCGTATGTGGGATGAGTACAAACAGGAAGATTTTGACCTGCATGCAATGCTGTTCGTCACCATCAACGACTGGCCTGCACTGTCAAACCTGTCAGGACAATCGAACAAAGGATTTAGGGCATGCACCCACTGCTTAGATGAGACTGACAGTATGTATTTGAGGCATTGTAGGAAGGTTGTTTACATGGGAAATCGTCGATTCCTTTTGTCCAAACACTTGCTAAGGAAGAAAGGTAAGCACTACACTCAAGCCGACCATCGTAATAAGCCGATTCACCGTGATGGGAAAATGGTATTCGAAATGGTGAAGAACCTCAGGGTAGTCTTTGGGAAAGGATCTAGTAGCCAACCTGTTCCTAACGAAGATGGAAAGGCACCCATGTGGAAGAAGAAGTCAATATTTTGGGACCTACCCTATTGGGAAGTATTAGATGTTCGCCACGCAATTGATGTGATGCGCCTCACAAAGAACCTTTGTGTGAACCTATTGGGTTTTCTGGGAACTTATGGGAAGGACAAAAATACACTAGAATCACGCCGGGACTTGGAAGCTATGAATGAACGAGATAGGCTACATCCAGAAAATAGAGGCGAAGGACGTCATTCCTTCTAGCTACACTCTTAGCAAAAAATAAAAGGATAGCATGTTCGAATGCTTGAATAGTATAAACGTCCCAGTAGGCTACTCATCTAATGTTAAGAGGCTCATAAATATGAAGGAAAGGAAATTTGTACACATAAAGTCGCATGACTGCCACGTGCTGATGACATAGTTGCTACCGGTTGTTTTGAGGGGTGTTCTGCCAGAGAATGTTAGGAAAACAATCACAAAGTTATGTGCATTCCTTAATGCAATATCACAGAAGGCAATCAACCCTCACAGTCTACAAACACTACAAAATGACATTGCCTGTCAGTTTAGAGCTAATATTTCCTCCATCGTTCTTTGACATTATGACTCATCTCCTGCTGCATATTGTCAAAGAGATCAGCATTCTCGGGCCGGTTTTTCTTCACAATATGTTCCCTTTTGAGAGGTACATGTCAGTTTTAAAGAAGTATGTTCGTAAACGGTCTAGCCCTGAAGGATGCATCGCTAAAGGTTATGGGACAGAGGAGGTTATTGAGTTTTGCACAGACTATATTGATGAACTTAGGCCAATAGGTGTTCCTTTACCACGACATGATGGAAGATTAGCGGGGAAGGGCACATTGGGAAGGAAAGTGATCCGGATTAATGACAACTCTTCATTCGATAAAGCACATTCAACTGTTTTGCAAGAGTCTTCTATGGTGGCTCCCTATATTGAGGAGCACAAGAAGCATCTTGCTGATAAGCACCCAGGGAAGTCTGAGGCCTCGATAACACGTCAGCAAATCGATGGTTTCGCAGGATGGTTACAACTCCATCTCATGTGCGATGAGGATATTGATAATCAACTAGCATGGTTGGCTAAGGGTCCATCCTCAGATATCGTGACATTCCAGGGGTACGAGATAAATGGGTATACTTTTTACACGATAGCACAAGACAGAAAGAGCACCAACCAAAATAGTGGTGTCCGGATTGATGCCATAGACAACGATGGAAATAAGGAGACATACTATGGTCGCATAGAGGAAATATGGGAATTGGAGTATGGCCCGTACATGAGGATCCTTCTATTTTGATGCCAATGGGTGAAGTTAAATGGAGGTGTCATGGTTGATCCAGGACTATGGTATGACAACCGTTGACCTGAACAATATTGGATTTAGAGACGAACCTTTCGTCCTAGCATAGGATGCCACTCAAGTTTTTTTATGTGAAGGACATGTCTACAATACCCAAGAAGAGGTTAGCAAAGCACAATGTTCAATCCATTGGTGAGCCAAGGCGACACATAGTTCTTTCAGGCAAAAGAAAGATAGTGGGAATTGACGATGTCAAAGATGAAGAAGATTACAACAAGCTCGATGACATTTCTCCATTCTCAGTACAAGTAGATATAAGTGTATTGTTAGCTAGTGAGGAAGCTCCTTACTTGTCTAGTGATCATAATGAAGGGACACTCGTAAAGAGAAAGTATATTACTGTTCCAATATGAGTTGTAATGATTAAACTAATTTCATCTAGAGAATTCTAATGTAACAGTAATTTCCTTCTTTACTAGTTAGATTGGAGCAAGCCAGGTCCATTCATACCGTTGAATACTGAATAGTTGTTTACCAAGGCCCTATGATATTTAAACCCGGTTGCTTAATAAAACCGGGACAAAATGTACAAAACCTAGGGACTAAATTGCCCGCAGTGGCAGGACATTTAGTCCCGGTTGGTAGATAAAACCGGGACTATATCTTTTTTAGTCCCGGCTTCTTTCACCGACCGGGACTAAATACACACATTTAGTCCCGGTTAGTATATAAAATCAGGACTGTATTGTTTTAGTCCCGGCTTCTTTTAGAAATTGGGACTAAATCCCTCCACACCGGTTAGCATTTCTTGGAACTTAGGTTCGCGGGCACATTTTCACTCATTTGGTGTTTGATTTCGTCCCCTTGACCACGTCGCCGCGCCCCCCGACCATCGTCGCCTCACCGTTCCTGCCGCGCCATCGACGTCGCCGTCCCCCCCGTGGCGCGCCGTCGCCGTGCCCGCCTCTTCCATCGTCGTCCCCGGCCACCATCTCCGTCCCCGCAGGTATGCATTGCTCGTCTTCTTCCCCGCGCCGCCACCGCTTCCCAGGTATGCATTGCCCGTCTTCTTCCCCGCGCCGCCGCCGCTTCCCTAGCCTCGCACGTGGCCGTGCGCATCACCGGCCTCCCTGTCCTCACGCTGCTGCACCCACGGCCTCCCTAGCCCCTCGCCCGGCCGCTGCCTGCTAAATATGTATTATTAATTATTTATGCAATCTATTTATATAATGTGCTGCTATGTATTTGTGCAATTATTTTTTTAGAATCATAGGGCCATGCCCCTGCCTTTTAATAGAGCCAAAAGGCAAGCCAAGTTTACAGCATTCAGAGTTTACAACCAGTTCAGTTCAAAGTTTTATCAAAACTAGCCTAGCAGCATGAGTATCCCTGCCACTCGCTTCAAATTTTTGTCCACTAAAGGTTATAAATCTTTTGTAGATAATTTCTCATGGTGTAGTGGAATACCTAGATACTTGAGAGGCAAACCTCTGCTATATAACTCCACTTTTCCTTATTTAACTTGGCCACTTCATTGGCAGCCAACCCTATACTTAACCTTTGACCAACCCTCATTCTCTACATATTTGTGCAATTATATGTTTTAGTAATTATAAGTTGACATTATCCCTTTGTTCATTATTTATCTTTTATTGCAATCCATATGTAAATGTGACTATTATTTATGTGAATCTATATGTAAATGTGATTTATGGAAAACAATTTATATGGAAATGCAAATGTAGAAAAATGGACAATCGTGACGATGAGTTCGTACTGCAACAAATGATTAGAGACAGCACGGAAGCCGAAGAAAACGCTAGCCACGACACCGATGCGTACCTCAACCTTGAGGGTGAAGACATTGTCACTTCGGACAATGTAAACGAAGACACCGGTGCTCCCAAGAATACAAACAAAGACACCGGTGCTCCTCACAACGTAAAAAATTTTTTATCGATGTTGTCACCTTATTCATGAACTAAACATTCATGTCTAGTAATAATTTTGTTTTGGTTTCTTGTGTTTGTTAGCAATCCGCCTCTGGTTCAAAGACGAAATCGAAGCGCAGAGGTCCAACTGGTTGGAAGAACTTTGAGGGGAGGTTTGTTATCGATGAAGTGGGAGGAGATGGGCAACCACTTGGACCGGCCGAATCTGTAACTAAGTTTGTGAACTACTATGGCTATCTCGTTAGGGATCACATGCCCATCAGCTTGCGGACATGGAGGCCCAGTTGTACTGATGATCCACACGCAGTTCCAAAAAGTCAAAAGGCCATGTTATGGGACTCTATGAGGCGGAAGTTTAACATTCCTCAAGAACATCAGGAAAAGGTTGAAGGTTGGACCTTAAAGAAGATGGGGGAGCTTTTCCATTCCCATAAGAAGAAACTATATGAAGGCTTCAAAAAGAATGGGCAGGTGCCCGACTTTAACAAGTTCCCAAAGTATAGGGGACATTGGGAAGAGTTCATAAGTTACTAGGAATCGGAAGAGGCAATTGCATTTTCGGCCAAGAACAAGGCGAGTGCTAAAAAAAAGGAATATCACCATAGGCTCGGCCCGGGTGATTACAAAGGACGTGCTGAGGGTTGGGCCACCATGGAAGTAGAACTCGAGCGTAAAGGTATCACCCCGGTGACACACGGCTGGCCAGGACGCTTGAAGCGCTGGTACTATGGCCACGCAGGAAGCCTCGCAGAAGATGGTAGCCTGGTCTACAAGGACGACAAGGCAAAAGAGGTGACTGAGAAGTTCGTCGAAGCCGTTGAGAAGTCGGCAAGAGGTGAATTTGTCCCCGACAGGGAGAAGGATGAGCTGACTCTTGTCTTTCAGAACCCAGAGCACCCAGGATGTACAAGAGGATACGGAAATATGCTGTGGAAGTATACTTTTGCTGTGGATGCAGAGACATATAGAAGTCGACACAGAAGCAAGGCCATACAAGAGGAAAGGGTGCGTAACTTGAAAAATGAGCTAGCTCAAACCAAAGCATCTATTCCCAACGAGGTTGCACGTCAAGTGGTAGCTGCAATAGACTCCATTAGGATTCAAGGGTTACTGTCGCCTCCTCCTGCTGCCGACAAGTTTAGCCTCGACTACCCGGGCCGTACAAGAGTACATGGAAGTAGCTGTGCTTCCACGGAGCTCCCTGATCAGCGATACCCCGTGGATGAGATCCAACATCAAACGAGCTGTGAGATTCATATAGCAGTGATGAACCTGACCACTAGGGTGGCTTATGGTATGGCCTTACCTCCTAAACCAGATCAGAAACACCATGGTGAAGAGATTCCAAAAGGGTATTCGGTTGTCAACGTGGAGGAAGTGTGCGAAGGGTTTGGAGACTTAGAGCTCCCAATCCCAGGCGGTGATGGAGCAACGTGACTTTCAGATGCTCTACACGGATTCATTCTATGGAACAAAGCGTTAATTGTAATTAGAGGTGAAGCCAAGACAATGACCGCAGGTGGAGCTCCTTCACCACCAGGCCCTCCACATGGAAGGCCCTCACCTCCAAAAAAGAACCCCTCACCTCCACGCAGTAACCCACCACCACCTCCACGCAGAAGCCCCTCACTAGGGAGTCCATGCAGTAGTAAGAATGCCCCTCCACAGAAGGCCCCCTCAGGTGCACCACATACAAAGAAGATCCCCCCACGTCAACATAGAAGCCCCTCACCAGTACATCCTTGCAGTAGTCAGAATACCCCTCCAAAGAAGGCCCCATCAGGTGCACCACCTCCACAGAAGAGCCCCTCACAAGTATATACACGCAGTACTAAGAATGCCACTCCAAAGAAGGCCCCCACAAGTGCAGCACCTTGATCGACGGCACAACAGAAAAGCAACTCCTCAGTTAAGACGACACAAGAGAAGCATGCTTATGGCAAGACTCAAGAGGAGTTGGATTCTCATGTGCAAGAGGAATGCGATAGACAAATATTTAGGAAGACAAGTCCTCCGAAAAAAACACCGGTAGATCAGGCTGCGGCCGTCTTCTTTGTTAGAATGAGCCAACGTGGCAAGACAAAACATGTAAAAGACTTTGAGCGCACATTGAGAAAACTTGTGCACAGAAGCATCGTAAGAAGAATGACGAGGCGATTCAGCGTGGACAACAAGGCACTCTTCACTTGCCCCAAGAAGATGTCGTGAGGGTGGCCAAACAAGCAGGCGTTACAGTTGCACAGTGGCTGGGGCAGGAAGAAATTCCGGCAGTAGAAGAAGTTTGGAAATTTGCGCCTGGAAAGCCACTAGTCAATCCAGATCTTGTCAAGTATCTGCCAACACAAATGCGTAGATTCCATGTCTGGTACATGAACAAATCAGCGACCGATCCGGACTACCTTATTACTGTGCGTGTGAAAGACGATTACTACTTCAATAGCATTGATATGTTGTATCTGGACTTCAAAGGTATTTATGAGATATACCATCAAGGCGCCCTCGACATTGCCCTCGTCAGCTGCTGGGTTCTGTAAGTGTGCTTTCATGCATCTCTCCTTAGCCGTCGTCTATACATTCATCGTTTTTGTGTCATCCTCACACATACTTCGCACCGATTGCAGGATAGAGATCCAATCGTGCCGTAACGAGGGGATTCATGATGTGGGCTTCATGGACCCTGTTGCGATTAACCAGAAGACCGTACTCAGCCATCGTTAGGATGTAAAGGGGAGGGTTGTAAAGTTTTTTATCAACCAACATCACAAGCAATACATACTTCTGCCTTACAACTGGGGGTTAGTGTCCATTATCTCGTACGCCTCTTATGTTTTCCATTTATACTTGTTTCGTCTAATATGCTCTCTATGTTTAATTGTTCGGCTTCCACTGGATACTGCTTATCATACAAATGAAAAATGGAGTTATTAACGTGCTTGACTCCATGAGGAAGCCAACCTCTGACTACAAAGAAGTCATGGACGTCCTTGAAGAGTAACTCATGTCGTTTCATCTCAGCTATCTAATATATATTAATGGCATTTCATCATCTCAACTCTGTCGTTCCTTTTCATGTGCAGTGCATGGGGAGAATTACGCAAAATCCAACCAGGCCTTAGAGAAGAACTTACGCTTAAACCAGACTTTTCGGTATGAATGCATAATTGCATGCAGGGTATCTTTTTTCCCAATAATGTGTACTAACTTTTTATCTTTCAAGGCACCAATCTATGTGGATACTATGTCTGTGACTTCATGTACACTCATGTGGCACGTCGTGATATGAGTGTATGTAAACATCGGCCACAATCTCAATATTTTTGTCTTAGCATTCTGATTTAGTATGTTATTGATTGTTTTTTATCAAATGATAGATGCTAGAAATGAGCAATATACTCCTCCCTAAAGATAAGATCAAGACAGTCCAAGAAGCTCTTATGGGGTTCATAAACGACCAGATCATCCACGAAACCGGAGAGTTTTATGACACCGGAGAAGAGCTTCCCCCACTACCTGATTACATACCACGTGATTAAGGCGCATATGGAATCTCTTACAGAGTACTTAGTTGTGTAGATATGTATATATACTTCCCAGTTAGTTGTGTAGTCAGAAAGATTCTATATTGTATTGCCTTTACTAATGCATGTACATTTACATATGTATATATATTTTCCAGTTAGTTGTGTAGTCAGAAAGATTCTACAATGTATTGCATTTACTGATGCATTTACATACATATATAATGCATTTAAATATGCCTTGTATATTTAAATATACATATATATAGGTAACTGGGTCGCTGAGGATTTAGTCCCGGTTGGTATTGAAAACTGAGAGTAAAGTGGCGCCTGATCTT
The DNA here is from genome assembly GCA_030272315.1 of Paspalum vaginatum. Taxonomy (NCBI): domain Eukaryota; kingdom Viridiplantae; phylum Streptophyta; class Magnoliopsida; order Poales; family Poaceae; genus Paspalum; species Paspalum vaginatum. The sequence goes on along the minus strand of CM059019.1, from coordinate 5,829,812 downwards.
TAGTCCCGGTTGGTAGCACCGACCTGGTACTATAGGGTGCGCAGCCACGTGGGTTGCTGACGTAGGGAAAGCAAGTTTAGTCCTGGTTTCCACTATAGACCGGGACTAAAGTGTCGCAGCCACGTGTGTGCCGCTCCACCTTTAGTCCCGGTTTGTAGCACCGACCGATACTATAAGTGTGCGCAGCCACGTGGGTTGCTGACGCGAGGAAGTAAGTGTAGTCCCGGTTTCTTTTTCTGACCAGGACTAAAGGATCCTGTAGTCCCGGGCCATGCAACCGAGACTAAAGGTTGAGTGATTTAGTTCCACTCTCGTAGTCCCGGTCAGGAATACGGGACTGAAGGTGGGTTACCAACCGGGAACTGGTGGCTTGTTCTCCAGCAGTGGCGTCAGCATCTATAATGAGTTTAATTTGGAGGAAAAAACTCTGTGATAGTCATATGAGTTTGGCTATATATATACTTGATACCAATATATACTATAGCATTATTCGGTCAAATTAAAAAAAGAGCAGTGGTAGTAAAGTAAGAACATGCAGTAATAGGACCATGCAGCTGATGACGAGCAATACATAGGTTGGACGACGTACGTGGCCATCCCTACCGCGACGATGTTCTTTGATTATTTAGCCGGTGCGCGCGGGCTCGGCAGCCGGAGATCAGGTAGTAGGTGGCGACTGCTAGCCGCACATCATCATCGACCAACACCATCATACACCTACCTCGCTTCATCTCATGCATGCGTGGTGACCACGAACTAGTATAGCTCATGATGCATGGCATGATCCTCCTCACCTGTATGGATTGCCTACGTAATTAAATCTTGTATAGCTACCGAAGTTTCTTCCTAAATACTCGATATATATATCTTTCAGGTTAATTTTAGTGCCCATCTTAAAATGAAGGTAAAACTAGTCCCCCCGGCCCCCTCCCCCCCCCAACGTCCCAAAACCGCCGGCCGGTGCAGAATACATTAAGAACTATTTTATGGGTGGTGTGCGCTGCATAGTAGATGTACATACGACACGTATGCCGTGAATCGCGTCTCAGCTTGCATATTTGACGGGTGTGTCTACACGAATTACATGAAGAGTGAAAGCTAAAGGTGTCAATCTAGGGAAAGGAAGGAGCTAACCGACCAAGAAATTAAGGAATGAGGGAAAGAAAAGAGGAAGTATGATTCAAAAGGAAGGAGGCATGTTTCGTTTATATCCTCACTTTTTCATTAATTCCAAATAAGAAAAGTACCCGATGGGTATAGTGAAACACGAGGTGAAAAAGGTAAAACATTAAATGGTAAAAGCATTTTCATTTTATCATTTTGGACTCTTTCCGATTATCCTTTCCAACCAGTGCAGTAGGTCAGTGTGATGGGTACAAATGTTTTGTGTTGGATGAAGATTCTACACATTGATAGTGGACATCAAACTTATGCTACAAATTGCGTTATGATTTTCATCATCATTTTCCATGGGATATGCATCTAATAATTAAAAATTAACCCTACTGGTTCAAAGTTTTACATTAAAAAAACAATGTATATTTCCTGAAGTATGAGATGGCCGCAATCACCCAATAAAATTTGTAGTTACAAGTAAAACTCAACTTGCATACATGTGGATCGAGAAACAAAATAAAAGAGATACATTGTTAAGAGAATAAACTGAACACTTACTTAGTTTAGAGGGTTACATATCCAAACAACATCCATATGTAGGAGGAAAGTAATATGACATTTTTAGTTTTAAATGAGTGATGATTAGACTGTATTAATTGACAGTCGAACCCAGCCATAAAATAACATTGATGGTAATTGTACTGGTTCATCCAGTTGTTGGACTACTAGTGAAAAGTTATCTATTTTCGGTGATAATAATTAACACAACTGATCTATCCGAAGGAAATTTTAATTTTACATAATAAAATTTTCCTTATATATATTACACTGATTGGAAAGGTGCCTACCGGTACCAAACAGTACCACTGTTTATTAATTTTTAAAGGCCTTTATGCCATCGGTGTAATAAAAAAAAACAAAAAAAATATGGGTACTAGGTCCCGCCAATTTTGGTACTGGAGTCTCCTATTTGGTACCATCTGGTACCATTTCCCAGTTAGATCTCCTATGATGAACGGCTCCTATTTTTTCCAACCCTCATCAAATTTGTCTTCTTGTTATCCAGGTAATTTATTTAGGCTAGTAGTTGGACCACTAACTAACAATACTGTATATCGGAATTTCCCTTAAGGTATTCTAGAATTCACAGGGAAATGCGCCTGAGGACTCAAGCAGCCTGGATCCATTAGGACTAACTTTCGCAGGTAAAAATTAGCAGCCTGGATCCAAATGGGGACCAAAACACAAGCAGGCTTGATCTATTATATTTATGGTCTATTAATTAAATAAGGAGCAGGATCGAGCTTAATCTAAATATGCTTGTAATTGAAGATGAAGAATGAGCATGGGCTAAAGAAACCGTTTCTTTTATTTATTGTTAACTTGCAGCTATGCAATTCTAATGGACTATAAGATAAGTTTTGTCACCTTTATCGAACAGATAAAGAATTCCACCTCCACTAAAAGTCCAATGACATATATAGGGTTTGTCTGTCAGTGGCTAAGCCCTTTTTTTTTTCTAATTTTCATGTTTAATCCTACTCCCGCTTCCCTCACTCTTCTCTTCACTGCTCTCTTTGACGACATCACCACCCATCCCTTTCGTAATCTCTCGTTACAGCCACTGCCCATCCTCCCACCGTCACCACCCATCCATGCTAGTATGACACCTTTGTCACTAGAATCCCTTGTCCTTTGAGTCCACCACCGATCTCAGTGGTTTCCACACAGCCATTACAACCAACATGGTGGATGTGGCACCTATATGTTGCTGCGATGCTTCAGTCCCATCTTTGCCATCCATCAACCCTTACTAGGACGAGCCCTACCATTGTATGATCCACATTTAGTAGAGCACCTCAATCACTCATTGACTCCACATTGCATTAGGGGACCAAGGACCAAGGTGGATTCTCTATAGGCATTGTTTTAAACAGTTGTGCTATAGTGGTTCTAAAGATCTAGTTCCCTCTATGATTGTTGCAGTAGAAACAACGAGCTATAGTGACGCTAATAGCATTTTTAAAAGGCTTGCTCTAAATCCTATAGCCTGCTATTTAAAATATTGGTTGCCGATGCTGAGGGTACAGTAGGTGGCGTTGTTGTAAGGTGTGCGCTACACGCAGAGAAACATAGATGGACGGCACTTGGAAGCTAAGAGGGGCTCTCTTTATTTTTAGGGGAGAGGAGGTAGGTGTTAGAAGATGTTCTAGAAGATCAATCATAGCATTTCCATATTTTTTTTATGACGCTCGAATAAGAGAACTTGGAGCCAAATGAGTTAAGACTCATGTTTCAACGTTATATATACATAAGAATGCAGAAGGAGTAGTGCCTCTGTTCGCAATTTTTTGTCACTGGCTAATTTAGTTTTGAGCTAAATAGCGTCAAATAAAAAACTCAAATAGTGTAAAATAAAAAAACTCAGAGTAAGTAGGTTTTAGGGATATATACTGTATATAAGAAGGGCCATGAGAGTATCATTCGAGATGCTCTGAATTAAGCACGGATGGGTTGAGGGTGTTAGGTAGGCCTTAGGCCTTCTAGAACACCCAACAAATGATGCGTATCCATCATGGGACCACGCGCACGCATGCACGAGGACTGCAACTGCAACTGTGTAAGCGACATGCATTATTCCCTGTTTGGATTTGGTACGCGAAACTCGTTAAGTGACGTATGATGTACCAGTTCTGCCATTGCTAATTTAAGTTGGAATACTATACAGTCGAATATACACAGTCTCCCTCGTCTTCATAGCTTTGCTTTCACCGTGTTTTTTCAAATTATGGATCGGATGAACTTTTTTATACTAATTTTGACCACTTGTCTTATTCAAAATTTATTATTATTGTTGTTGTTGTTGTTGTTTATGTTTATTTTCACTATGATTGGTTTATCGTTTCAGGGATGATTTGAACTTCTTATTTTTAATTTTTTAGAAATAAGATGAGTAATCAAATTTAGTGCTAAAAAGTCAAAACAAATTAAAAATTGGAACGGAGAGAGTAAAACAAATCATGAGATTGAGACATCCGCCGACAGATATTCTTAGGCATTAAATGAAAAAAGGAACGGATGAGAGCTTATATCTGTGCCTGTTGGGAAGGGATTATCTTGTCATCTATGCATGCGTACCGTACCGTATACCTCATCATGTCGCAGCTGAACTTATATCAATTCTCTCCAGTCCACCAGCCCGATGTCTCGTACATACCGTATATTCTTTGAGCATCTGCCCAACATATACACATATATCATATATGCAAATAATGTCACTATATATGTAGCCTCAGCTACCAGCACTGGGCAACTCATCATTTTCCTGGAAGTCCGCGCGTGCTAGCAGCAGAGGTAGGGTTGGTCAGCTTGCTTAATATTCAGAGGCGACTCGTACATAGTTGGACTGGTGGTATAGGTTGTGCATGCAATGACATGCATGCGTGCACGCACGCGAGCTCCACGCCAGCATGACGCCACGTCCACAAGCATGCAGTAATTTATTGTATGTAGCCATGCAAGTTTCACTTATGTTACTGCAACCTTATGCGTCATACAATCAATGGTGCTGATCGTTGTTATTAATTTATATTATGCATTCGGCATGCAGCGTATCTTTACACACCAGCACCAGATCAACAGCCAGCAAGTGTCAAACAGTAATTAGGAGAGCTAATTCGTGAAAATTACAGTGGCTCCTTGCACGGCACGAGCACGGCATGTCACGGCGAGGAACGACTAACGAGTCGTGCCATGCCCGCACGAGCACAACACGAGACGTGCCATGCCTGGATCACCTTACCCGTGCCGCTCTGCCGTGCGGACATGACGGCATGCAAGGCCTGTCCGTGACGTGCCAGCACTATTATGAGATGTACTCCTATTCCACATCTAATTGAACAGATCATCATGGAAATATCATGCGTATATCATAAAAAAATTCACAAAACCCTAGAATTATCAGAACATGTATTCTAGCGAATGGTCAAATACTACCACTCGATCATGACCAGAATATCAATAAGGCCAAGGCTTACTAGGTGTCACAAATAATAATGTTCCAAGAGAGCGACAAGTTTTTCCACCATCTCCATATATACCGCTCCATATATCACTGCCTCGGGTTAGCCATAAACATAAGGTGGTGTTTAGATATAGCCAACTAATTATTAGTTGCTAAGTTTTTTATCCAAACATGTCTAGCTAATGAGGCAATATGCCGTTGTGCAATCTATTATCACTCATTAGCTGGTTGTTTGCAACTAAATTTTATTGGCTAATAATTAGCTGGTACAAACAGAGCCTTTCTTCACGGTAAATAAACATCATATGCGATCAAAGTGTCACAAAAGCACCTCGTCAGCCATTTAACATGGTCTAGACCATGGCACTCCAGTACAGTCTCTAAACGATAGTAGAGTATATACGTTGTGAGAATATAGTCAGTAGGCGCGTAGAAATGTCGCCGGCAGAGGATTTGGGCGAGACTTATTTTAATTTCCTGCATCTGCACTGCCGGATATATGCCAAGAGGCTGATGCTTTGCATACGTACTGCATACCTACCGAGCTTCATGGATTTAGCGGCCGACACTACATATATAATGGTAGGTGGCGTGGTATATACCTCATATAGTCATATATGGTACCCTTACCTACCACATGCTGCGTGCATGCAAGTATATTTGTAATTCGTTGACTTATAGATTTGTGTATGGTGGATTCAATTAACTATAATTAGCTAGCTTTTAATACTTATTAGGGAGTGGCAGCTTTGAGAAGGAGCCTTGCACAGATATAATTTCGTCCAACCAAGAGCGACAACTGAGACAACATGTATGAAAATGAACATATTTCGTATCTATAGATTTATTCTGAGAGTTTTTACGATAGCTTTCGGTTTGGAGGCACCCAAAGAATCTAAAAGAGCTTTGTGGATCTTGGGTACAACAAATAGGCTCGCACTTGCGCGCCCAAATTTGTGTAGGGGCAAGTGCACTTTTATTATCTATATGGCTTTGTAGGAATGAAATGATTTTTGAAAAAAATACAAATTTTATGGTAGTTGAAAAAATAAGAGTCATCCATCAAGCAAAATCCAATAGTTTAAAAATAGGCGGTAATACGGTACCGATACCAGTCGGTATCAAATAGGTAGGTCTGGTAAAAAAAATGGTTGGACCGGTACCAATACTCTTTTCTTGTTTATTTAATTATTTAATAATTTAGCTAAAGAAATTGAAATGGAGTGGTACTGCTCGGTACCGGTGGGCACCTTTCCAACCACTATAAAATGTTTCTTGAAAAATTTTATTCTTATTTGCAAGTCATTTTCAGGGCCACCTTTTGAGCAAGGCGGTGGGGCATCCTACAAAGCAAGGCAAAAAGAACGCTTATCAAGTGGGCTTGTCCCACGCTGGAGATTTAAATCTTTGCCAATAATCATAGGTGGCCATCTTTTAAGAGGATTAGCTTTGATTTAGTTTCTTCTTGTTAGCTCTTTGAGAGCCTGTTTATCAAACTGTTCAAAATAGGTTATGTGCAAACCTCTTGCAGAGACTAGAATATAATTTCCCTTTCCAAAAAAAATCACATCTATAAATTTAGTGAAACATTATTATTACAGTACGTCACCTATAATGATAAAGGTTTTAGAAGCCCTCATATTCGAGATACGGGTAGCTAGAGAGCGGACACACTCTCAACAACCAATATATAGCTAACCAAATCCAATTAGTTTTAGGTATATGAATGGTCTCATATATATCCATATTGGCAGATCCACTAGTACATCAGGTTCAGAACCCTATATCACTAACGATTGTGGATACCGAGTGAAAACATAGCTCTATAGTTAGACCATGCTTACTAGAAGGCCCAAAGGAGGTGCTCATTTTGCACTGTATACGCATTGTAGACAGAAAATAGTTTGAAATATAGACCGTTGATATGGACTTTCTGGTAAGGATAGCCTAATAGCCTTGTTTATCACCGCCGGATCCTAAATTGTCAGAATAGAGGCCATCGCTGCCATTTTTAACATCGACCCCCCACACACACATGCCCCCACACACCCACACTACCACCACCTTAGTGATGGACTCTCCAATCTAAAAGTGGCAAATAATTTACACACACAAGGTGTAACCATAAAAGTGCTTTTCACGCGTATGCTGTTTTCTAGGAATGACACCTGGAAGCCAAGTTAGCTTGATCACGTAAGGAAAATGGACCCTAAGCCTGGTGCTTAATTTTCTAATGTGATTTTAGTGGTTGAGTTGACAACACGTACCATTTGGGATTAATGCGTGTGCAAGTTTTTTTTTTTAAATCCCAGGGTGTAAGAGATGGACTTAGGATACAAACACCTCAAAGAAAGACTTAAAAGACTCAAGAGAAGTCCCCAAGCCGCTATCAAGTCACATCCGTGTGTACAACACGGCGGTCCCGCTGACCGGTCAGAGGGCCAATTTTTTGGAGCATTAAGAGGTCCGAAGAAGCCCCATCGAACGATCCGGTAAGAAGAAGAAGCCCCAAGACGAAGACTCAAGAGCCCGTGCGAATTACACGCATCGGACGGTCCCATGGTGCATCGGATCTAGGCAAAGAGAAAGGAGAAGACCAAGTCCCGGCGTTTCGACGCATCAGACGGACCGATGGTTGCACCATCGGATGGTTCGATGGTTCATCGGACGAGTTGGACAGAACGACCAACGAACTCAAGACCGCGAGTGTTACACGCATTGGACAGTCCGATTGTGCCACCATCGGATGGTCCGATGGTCTCAACGGTTGGCAGGAAGCTCAACGGTCAACTCCAACGGCTAGTTGGGAGTACGCATCGGACGGTCTGATGGTCACGCAGAAAGGAGAAGAAGACTCTCAACGGCTAGTTTTGAGGCTTGGGCTATATATAGCCCCATGGCCGGCCTTCACTTTGTGGTTGGAGACTCCTGAGCTAACACAACTCTTGAGGCACCCATTTGATCCATCCAAAGAGCCACGTACACTCATTTGTGAGCCCAACCACCATATGAACAAATAGATATATCCCGGCACAGCGAGAGCTTCCATAGCATCTTGCCTTAATCCTATTTGTCTAGTATCCGTGTCCTGCATGCACGTCTATCCTTTGTAAGAGTAGGGTTTGTAAGTCTTGCGAGACCCTACAAAGTGTGGAGTGGCCGCCACCTTATTTGTGAGAGGGAGGAAGGCCCTCGGCGGTTTGCCCAAAAGCTTCCCCTAGTGAAGACGGCGGTCCCCTAGTGAAGACGGCGGGGTAGCTCCGCGAGAAGGACTTAGAAGACCCCAACGGCCTTATCCATCCTCTAACCTTGCGTGAGCGAGGCCATATTCCGTGGAGGACTACGCGAGAGATAGGCTCGGGTGGGTGTGTACCGGGGATATCCGGAGACTCGACCGGGTAGCTTGACCTCTACGGAGTGTCACTTTGCCATCCTCTACCTTTGCGAGAGCGAGGCCGTATTCCTCTGAAGACTACGCGGAGAGCGAAGCCCTTTGTGGAGCGCCAACGAGGAGTAGACGATAGAGACCACGAGTCTCTCTGAACCTCGGGAAAAAAATCTCCGTGTCTCCATCGTGTGCCATCGCCGACATCGTCATCGGGAGTTTGCATTCTCTACCTATCTCTTTAGCTTCCGCATTTATTTTCTTGTAACTGTGTGCTTACATTTCTTGACTAACTTGTTAGTTTCTAGGTGGAATTATGTTGCAAGACTTGGCCACTGGTACAACCGGCAACACTTAGCAAAACCTTAGTGCACATAGCTAGATTTATATTGCATAGGTTTTGCTCAGTGGTTGTAAGTTTTAGAGACCCATAGCCTTAGAAATACTAATTCAGTCCCCTACTTAGACGTCAGGTCCAACCTTCAGATCCTCTTATTCACCACATAGTCACTTGTGATTAGATGAATGACGCTATTGTTTTATTTTATGTTTTTAATTCTTGTAACACTTTGTTTGTATTTAGATATTAGAGCTTAGAATCTAGTTTTATGAACTGTGTTGTTTGGTTACATGCGGAATTCATACTTAGAATCATAATCAAATTCATTTGTAGTGGAAGTATAACTAGAAGATTTCTTTCCCAATTCAGAGCATGGACCCTCCGTGTTGTGTGGAATTCGACTGCATGTAGTATTTCCTTCATATCCAAATAATGGATTTTGCATTGAAAACCATTTTTAGTTTTGATAAATTAGTATTTGGTACCAAATTCTATTCCGCCAGCTCAATATCTACATCCAACTGGACCCTAATAGATATTTGAATGTCTTAATGGTCTCAATAAAACATTGTGACCTAAAAAGTTATAAGCCTCAATATTCAAAGTCATGAGATATTCAAACTTTAAATTTTACACAAAAAACTGAACAATTGAGCATAACAAACTAAACTGAAAAAGTTGTCACCTAGAAAGTTGTACTCTCTCCATCCTAAATATAAGGAGTTGCCAAACCTAGCACGGTCTCCAATGCTAATATTTGACTCTTAATCTCCCACATACTATAACGTGTATAACAACAAAACTATATACACGGGAAAATATTTCTAAACACAAATCCTATGGTATAGTTTTTATAAGACAAATTTTTCATTATACAAGATTAGTTATAGGTAAAAGTTGCACATCTTATATTAGGTAAAAGAGCTCTACAATTTTGTATAAAGTTTGTCTTTATTCAAGTACATATGAAAAAGTTATAAATTTATTTATGGGGTAACTATTTTTACATACGGTTGTAACAGGCGGTGCAACATTAATAGCTTTATTATTGTTAGTTTTGGTATATATAACTGGTTGTAACAACTCAGCTGGCATGACTACTTTTTTTCCTGCACCAGTGATCGATGTCACAAATATTGGTCTCCTGTTTCGAACATTTATAAGCATCTTTCTTACTATAGCATTGTACGCACCATGTCATGAAAAGTACATATATATACATGTATTTGAACCTTGAAAAGCAGCGGTGCTTGCAAGTCGATGATCTACCCATTTCCATTAATCTTCATAATGCGCTTGTTGTTGCAAGTTGCAACCAAATATAGATATTACATATGTTTCATCTCTTATATCTATATGGACGATGTTGGGACCCAGAAGTTTTGGTGGAAGACTATATTTGTTATGTAGTGCATAAGAAGACTATATTGTCGTTACATTCTTCATTGGAAGTTGTACGCTCCGCATTATATTTTCTGTACATATCATCCGTTCAAAGAAAGGCCGGTCCATCTCTGAAGACATGGAATTGAACCACCGGCTGCGCTCATTGTTTCGCGGCTTTCCGTCCCTACAAGACTGCTCGGTTTCGGTAAGTTTGTTGTAAAGAGAACACACAACGACAAGGACCACCAACAACCCAAGACCCTGGCAAAATAATCTTTCAAAGTGGGAATTCCCAGGCCATGCGTGGAATCTTCCATCACCCTCCTCCTGCTGCAATGTGTATATGGTACACGACAATATATAATACGCTGAGATTCAGTCCAGTAGATCGTCCCAGTTGCAGATCCAGAATTAGCACATAGTTAGGACTAACTATTTCACTTCTCTTTCTGTTTTTTTTCATTTTTTTTCTTATTTCTCTTCTTCTATGTATATTTCTTCTTTCTCTCTTCTTTATCCATGCCCAGAAATTATAGAGGAGGCTTAGGAGAGGCTCCATTGCCTAGTGGTAGGGTAGCCGGGGCTGGAGCTCCTGTTGCCCCGGTGCTAGATCCAGTCCTAATCGTCTATCCTATTGTCTATATTTAAACTTTACTTCTGCCTATAGGGTAGCTAAATGTCATATTTATACTTTGTCTGATGAGAAGAGTATAGCTAGTTGGTTAATTAATTAGTGGAAGTATAATTAAACAAAAAGGGTTCCAACAGGAACGTATGGTACAGTGGTGGTGGATTAATAGTTAAAGGGGAAACTAAAGGTAGTTGGCCAACCAAAGAATTTCATTTTTTTTAATTAATTGGATCCTTGGCTTGTTTCGTTTCCTATATATCTTCAGCAGTTCAAGGATTGTTAGGCAGGTATGTAGTATGTGATTGGGCTTCTAGAAGCTCGAAAAGGAGTTAGTGCTGGCATATTGAGAGAGGAATGTGTGTTCGGTTAAAAGCACGGGGAATGATAACACTTTAGAGTGACAACGAAAACCGAGCGTTGCCAAGCAACAATAATATTTGGAAAAGGAAGAAGCAAAACTTAATAGGAAAAAGAAGATGTAAACTTACTAGCTAGGAAGGGAATGTCTAATGAAAAAAAGGATGTAATCTACTTGCACGAACAATACGCTCAAAAAGCTACAGTATCTATGAACGGAGGTTTTGGCATGTTCAGATCACTACGCCTGTCTTGTACCGTGTTTCTTAAAAAAATCACTATATTTTGACAAAAAAGACTCATCTAATCGAGCTACCTAATATTTCAAATCCAGAAAAAAAAGGCATGACGAGGTTTAAATGAACTAATCCATTACGCTCCCGATTAGTTATACCTGTGCAAGCCTAATAACTCTGCACGTACAAGTGAGACGATTAACAAAACATAGAAGAAAAATAATCAAAAAAAGATCTTGGACAGTAGCAGGAGCAGTAGAGTGCAGCCAGAAGCAGCAACCGTGAAGCTCGCAGCACACCTACCCACCACACTCATCCCTGGATCGAGCTTGGCAATTACTCAGCCATTTCTTTAATTTCCGGCCGTCCCTGTCTCCCCCTCCTACCTACCTACCCGGTCAATTGACTGAGCAATCGAGCACTTCTTCTTCTCTCTCTCTCATAAAACGCAGCCTCTTTCCCTCTCCTCCACACAACCTGCTTGCTCATCTAAGGATCAACAACAGGCACTCACCACCGGTCACCATTACCTGATCACTCCGAGCCTGAGCCCTGAGAAGAACACATGGGGAGGTCGCCGTGCTGCGAGAAGGCGCACACGAACAAGGGCGCCTGGACCAAGGAGGAGGACCAGCGGCTCGTCTCCTACATCAACGCCCACGGAGAGGGGTGCTGGCGGTCGCTGCCCAAGGCGGCGGGGCTGCAGCGCTGCGGCAAGAGCTGCCGCCTGCGCTGGATCAACTACCTGCGCCCCGACCTCAAGCGCGGCAACTTCACCGCCGAGGAAGACCACGTCATCATCAAGCTCCATCAGATCCTCGGGAACAAGTACGATCATCAGAAACATTATTGAATTCATTCATTAGGTTATTCTTGTTCTCTGAGTGATTCTTACGGTGCCGTGGTGGAACGAAACTGTGCAGGTGGTCTCTGATCGCCGCCCGGCTGCCGGGGCGGACGGACAACGAGATCAAGAACTACTGGAACACGCACATCAAGCGCAAGCTCCTCGCCTGCGGCGTCGATCCACGGACGCACCAATCGCTCACTGCCGCCACCACCGCCGCCGCTGTGCCAAGTAGCCATCGCCATGACCAGCAGCAGGCGGTGCTGTCGAGCTGCTCGCGGGATAGCAGTAGCGGCGCGGGCCACAGCAGCAACGACGATGACAGCAAGTCCGTGTCGCACTCGCACCGCGGCGGCATCGACCTCAACCTGTCCTTAAGCCCGCCCAGCCAACCATCATCGCCGGTCGCCGCCGCCGCCAAGTTGCTAGCTAGCACGCATTGATCGGGGGGCCATGCTGCACCTCTGCGTCTATGCATGATTCTAGAGAAACGGACAACACAGGTCGCCCGGGAGGCGAAGAGGAGACAGATCACAGATCTAGAGACTAGTAGCATGTTCTCTTCATCAAAGCGGATATATGACTATGTTTTGTTCTCTTAATCTTTGTGACTAATTAAATACCGTAGTATTTAAGATGACTCATCTTTGCGTTGCGCCTTCACCAAAATCTATATATGCTCGCTTTGTTCTTTCTTCCCTTTTGATGCATGCAGCCAGCTAGCGTGCTACACTAGTGTATAGTAGCAGTTATGTCGTACTGCTCGCCTGGCTGTTGATGGCATTCTTGGCCTCTCTTCCATCCCTTTCCTTCTTTTAGGCTAGTGTGGCGTTCTTTTTTGTCCAACACTAGTGTGAAGCATCTTTATGGGGAAATGGCAAAAACATTGGTGATGTGGCACCCATGGAATTGACCATGAAAAACAAATGCATTGTTTTCTTTATTAGACTTCTTGTCTAAAATCTCAGTGCATTTAACCTTTATCTCCACTATTAGATGCTTAACACGTGTCATGTGTCACCGATCGACAAGGAAATTTTGTTGTCACTCGCCTCATATGAGTGGTAAAGCATTAATTATTCTTTTAAATCTCAATGTGAAAGTTTGTCAGCTACTACTAGTATAGTTTGTATGAAACAAGTTACTTCACATTTAAAGAATCACATACATATTTTGTGACATAAATCTGGTAGGTCATCGTTATGTTGTCAAATGTATGATTTATTAAAAAAAAAGGCTTAACTTGAAGTGACCATACATGGTATTCCATCAAATTTATGTCGGAATAGCCATTTTCACCCTTGAACTTTAAACCGAGGCTCTATTTCATTTTATAACTACCAAAATATTAATGGTGATCCTCAAAAGTTCTCCCTAGTGGCTCAATTTGGTCCTTTTTCCTATGTATCATGCCATGCTGACACACCTCGTCAGCATCGAATCAAAGTTTTCATATGAACCTTGGGTGCTACATGGTAGGAATTGTCTATGAAAATAAGCCTTTCTATTAATAGACAACCACGAAAAATCCCAATACAATATGTTAGAATGAACTATACACTTTCCTCATATAGCATAGAAAACATTTAGATTCAAGATTTTAGCATAGAATATATATTTTAAACTTAGAATATGTATGAAGTAAAGAAACTAATATTTTGGAAGCTTCTCTCATGTTCAACTCTACTTCTACTATGCAAACTATCAATATTAAATTAGTCTTTGTTCTTATGTTATTTATGGTACATGATCCTATCTACAATTAGATGTTGATGAGGCGCACACCACCATGGCATAACAGATAGGATGAAAACAAAATTGAGCCACTACTATAAATTTGAGGACTTAATCTCCTATTTTGATAGTTTGCAGATGGAATTGAACCTTGATCAAAAGTTTAAGGACGAAAAAGTCCACATATCATTGCTGCTCAACATTATTCATGATAAAGCTTTAATGGTCCTTAAAACCGAGGGAATACCTTGCAGCATGATCCGTTCAAGCTAAGCTTTATTAACTACAACATCATCAATTCATCATAAGTCCAACATAGAACGAAGTAAAAAGTTGTGGGTAATTATCACTGCTCCCTCCAATTTCAAAATAATTGATGTTTTGGTTTGCGCACAGTCAATATATCATAGTTTTTACCACTAATATCTCTTAAAATATTACAATTCACATTTCAAAACTAGTATGTCTAGATTCGTCTTCAATAGTACTTTCAAGGCATTTACACACTTGATATATTTTGAATATGTGCACTGTTATTAATTTATGGTCAAAGTGTGGTGATCATGGTGAAGTCTAAAATGTTCATTATTTTGACTCTGGAGGCAGTAGTTTCTAGAGACACTGCTATTGCATAATACCTCTATTTATTTCCTTCCATCGGTGCTGAGCCCAATGCACAATGGTATTGAATGCCCATCCAAATCGACACATTAATTGATGTTTATCCCATTGGGATATCAAGAACAAGGGCCCAAGGCTAATCCTAGGATCCCAACGCATTGTATGGTGGGCATTAAATAAGGGCCGATATAATTTTTTTCCCTTCAAATGTGTAGCAAAAATAGCTTCTTATGCCATATTTCGTAAACTTTTGTTTCAATGATTGAATGAAAATATGCCACTAGGAATAATGAAAATGTTTGATATGCACATTTATGTGTTCAGATCCAAGGGAGAAAGACTGCAAAAGCCACCAGCAATAGGTCAGGAAAACCCTATACACCACCTAATCCGATAACAATTGAAGGTATGCTGTGGGTGAAATTTGACATGTTAGTTAAGCAATGAAGGCAAAAGTTCGTACACCACTTAATCTGGTGTGTTAACGAAACAATATACCGGTGCAATGAGAAATGAAGGTTAGGCTATGTAGGAGCATCGTTTAATCTAATGTTCAGAAGGAAATAATGCTTGTGCACTTGACTTGAGAGGCTTGGGGTTTCGGTGGAGTCTAGTGAGTTACACTTAACATTTAATCCAATTCTCAAGGAGAATACCCAGTGCAAGTAATGCTCCAATGTCAGTGATTGGACTTCAAATAGTTAGTTCAAGCAGAACATTCACCATTTATTTTGGTGTTGGAAAAAAGCAGTACAACACCAGATTAAATATTGTTAATAGTTTTTCATCAGCCTTTGTTTCGAGAACTGTTTTGGGGTGTACGTATGCAAGCAATTTGTACACCAAGGGCCTTTATGAAGCATGTTGGAGACCACAAACAATGTGGAAGTCATGCCTAAGTCTTGAATCCACTGCAATCATCAAGAGTGAGATTAGGGCCACATCCAAGAAATGCAACAGAGTTCTTTCTAAGCGAGCTCGATCAAGTACTTGCAATAGGCTTAGTTCTTGATATAACAAACCCATGGAAGGGCATGCTTCTGTAGGCACATGTTCTTGCTGATGACTCTCCAACTTGGTGTGAAGCGGTGGTGACACTTTGTGTAGGGATGAGGAGAGACTCTCCTCATTGGTGGTAAATCTCCATAGTGAAGATATAATGTGGTGACTTAGAGAGATGATGGTAGTGATATTACCTTTGCACCTTGGTAGTAGCATTTAGCCTTTTCATGCCAAAATGTCTTGGTGGCATGCAAGAAGGGGTAATTAATAAAATCCCATGTTCCCAAGTGGCCAAGTACTTCCCAGAACTTCCCACCTTTATTATTGAAAGCAAGTATGGGCATATGCATGCTGAGAAAATTAATAAATTCTAGAGGCTTGTCGAGCTTCTACTCCTATCTGCTACGCAAAAAACAAAGTAGTTTCAGAAACAAAACTAAACTATACTTATGGCTGAGGCTAAGCAAGGTAATTGATTTGTTATTCTTCATTTAGATTGAGACCACCATCTGACCAAGGAAAACATCTTGTTGTCAGTATTTTGCAATATTAGCACAAATCTACATGCGACACACACGCTATGAACCGTGTCTCAGCATGTATACTTGATGGATCGATTGCATGAAAAGCCAAGGGTGTCAAGGGAAAA
Organism: Paspalum vaginatum; assembly: GCA_030272315.1. Lineage (NCBI taxonomy): Eukaryota > Viridiplantae > Streptophyta > Magnoliopsida > Poales > Poaceae > Paspalum > Paspalum vaginatum. The sequence continues at coordinate 5,813,484 of CM059019.1, read as the reverse complement.
GGGAGAAGATGGTTAGCCGGGTAATAGGATGGAAAGGAAAGAGTAAGAAGGAATTAAAAAAGTGGATGCCCTTTCTTTTAAATTGATACCAAGGAATTAAAAGATAGGAGATCTGCTTGATTGACGTCTTTTTTTTTCATTAATTCTAAGATAAGAAAGATACTCGCCCTGTATGGGTATAAAAAAGGTGACAAAATAAATTATTAAAGGGTAGAAACATTTTTCTTCTATCAGTTTTAGTCCCTTTTGAACCTGTGCAATGGGGCTAATGTAAGGGGTGCAGAGGTTTTTGTTGGGTGAAAATAGTATTATGAAAACTCACTCTTTTATAGTGTAGATCGATTTGATTCATTTTTTTATTTATCGTTTGAATGAAGAAACCACAAGTTCATACTTGTAAAATTAAACTCAAATTAATTTTTCCATCAAAATCTAGAACACAAGGACATTTATAAGATTGGTGCTTTTTTGGCATTTGATTAAGCTTTCAGCTCAAACAACAACCATTGCTTTTGTGTTTAGGCTGAGCAATGAAAAAGAAATGCTTGCAACATGTGGAAGAATTCACTTGTACATGAAATTTTATATGTTAATTAGCAAAGCTGATTTTTTATAAACACATACAGTATACTTATAAATTCAAAACGTATGAAAATCACAATGCTCTTGATATTGGTGGTGTCGTAATGTCATATTATTTGTACTCTTTTGTAGTAGGAAATGTTGAATTTGCCCTCCACTATGAGTAGTAAATATAATTTTGATGGTGGTTGCAAATGGCTGGCTTACATTTGGCGGTGGTAGTTGGTGTTTGGTAATACAACGACACACACCACTGTGGCACTTATGAACAACCACCAATAGTGCATAGCTAGCTCCTTTACATGAGCACCCTTGCTTGTTGCACTATCTTTCTCGATGGCAGCTGTCCCTATACAGTTCTCTTTCTACAAAAAATCTCTAGTGTCCTTTTAGTAGGCTGGGGGTAAAAAACTTGCTCAGCCTTTATGTGCTCTACCCTGTAGGCCGCCTCCTTCTAGAAGCCAAGCTGACCCACCTAGTGACTTCCCTACCAATGGTAAGATAGACAGGCCCCTTGAGTTGTTCCCTAGCTTACTGATACATCAGGTGCTAATGGAACCAGTAGTAATTCGTCTAAAAGCCAACTTCGCACAGAGTTCCCAAGATTACCTTATCTCTAGTGCTTTGGTGAAAAGGTTGAAAGTGACAAAATTAGCCAGCCATTCACAAGCTAATTATGAATGCTTCCAACTATTCCATTATACTCCCCCTCCACGTCATAAATAAGTGTCATCTTCGAAATATAACTTTAACCACTAGCTTTTGTTAGAAATTAGTCCCTTGTTTAAAATTAAATGTCATTTGACTTTTTTCTCACCAAGTTTGACCTTCTCATCTTATTCAAAAAAATTGCGAACACATGTAAAAAAATTCAAGTAATGCTTAGAGTATATTAAATATATGGTAAACTAAACCATAGTGAAAATAAATGATAATTATGAATTATGAATAAGATGAGTGAGTCAAAGTTGATGTCCAAAAAATCAAACGACCTATAATTTGGGAACCGAGAGAGTATTTATTGAAATATCATTTCATATTTCTATAAAACCATGTTTCAAGACAAACATACTATACCATTTTTAATTATCAAACGCCAACACAAAAGTAATTCCTCCTCGGTGTTATTATTGTAGCTTTTAAAATATGTCCATAAACAAGTTTCAGTCCTGTTTTTGGACCATCCAATCGGATCTTATTTCTCTAAATCTTGTGAACTCAACATCAACTCTTTTGATGAATGGCCCAATAAGTGTCAATTACAGCTGAAAATAGAGGCATCCAAAGTCGTTTTTCCTCACTCTCTTCTAGTTTACAATTTTTATGGTGATTGAAAAAAATAGGAGCCATCAATCAAATGTGATCTAAGGGTTTAGAAATAGGTGGCACCACGTTACCGGCTATCAAATAGGAGGGTCCAGTACCAAAAATGGTGGGACCGGTACCATATTTTTTATTTGTTTAATTCCAGAGAGTAGCATAAAGGCGTTTAAAATTTTTAAAATAGTGTTACCGTCTGGTGCCCGTGAATACCTTTCGAACCACTGTAAAATCTCTAGTTTATCTCATTTTTGCTAGAATGACACGTTGTAGGATGAAGAAAGTTATATCCAATCAAAGGCTAAATAGTTGACTTAAGGCAACTCCAAAACACCAACATGTGACAGGAAGGAACAGTGACAGCATATATTATACATATACTGCATGCTAAAATGTAGTTGGTGTTTGATAAATGAAACTTTATTCATCTGCATGGTAATTGCAATCATGGATATATTTTGACGATGAAATGGATACATGCTTCGTTCATTGGCTGGCACATATATACAACCATAACTGAAATTTGATTTTGATCCCAATCCAAAATTCATGTCTCACCTATCTGATAAAACAAAAATAGAACTAGTTTACTGATCAGGCTCTATCTAGCACATGTGGGATTACTATTTCTTGAGGAGAACAGTAAAGTGACCAGGAAAACATCATCAACAAAGGCGTAAGATTGATGATGTTTTTTGTGAGAACCGGGGGGGGGGGGGGGGGGGCAGAACAGCCGTTACTGAATTTTATTAATAAAAGATCTCAAAGAGAAACAAATTTACATCCAGTTATGAATCCTGGTTACAACTTTTGAGCGAAGAGAGGCTTTCAGATGATTATGATGATACAAACTAAGCTAAGCATGCATTATCTTTCCAAAAAAAAGAGTTAGGCACATACATTACATCACCTTTTTATGCTTACTTGAGATCATGGACAGTACGTTTAGATGATCAACTGCACAATAAAAAGAAGAGAACATCACTGCATGTGACATCAAAGATGGAGGAAGCACTACAAACTGGGCCACTAACCCTTCTAGAAGTCGGGTAGCTTGCTAGGGTTGGTTGATCAGGTACGTGCAAGAAAAGCTCATCAGGCAGGATCTCTGTCACAGCATCACAGCTGCACCTAACTGAAAAGTACCTGTTCAACCGATAGTTTAACCAATAAACCGTCATATGTTTTTTTAGTATGCAAATAATTCAATTCGTGCATATTATACGAGGATAAACGACTATGGAAGGTTCTATTGGTCTCTGTCATTCTCGCATCATATCACAGTGGATATTGGATTTGTCATATCATTGATTAATAGCACACAACATTATCGTGTTAGGTAGTGTTTCAGGATATATTAGTCAAGCAACAGCAGGGATATATATTACAACATGGTAAATTATTTTGCATTTATATTTGTCCTTTCTTGAAGCAATGGCAACATCTATAGTGTTATGTGACGTCCCCTTGATCATGATACCTAAAATTATGAATCAACGGGTTAATTAAGCATTTACTGGAATTATCCTAAAAGACAGCCACCGAATATGACTAGAGATTAATCTTGACTAATCATCATATAATCCATCTAGTTGTGACTATTTGAACATCCATATTGTCTAGGTGTTAGACCTGAGGCCTCCAACTAACACCTAGGCATAGCATCTACTCCCCACGTGGGGAAATTGGAAAGTGTGAATTTGGTTGCATTGGTGCACAAACAAGTTCAACGATCAAGCTATATATCTTTGTATTGAATAATTAACAAGACATATGATTTTTGTTATGAAACTGTTGGGCCAACATATTAATTAATTAGCCCTAAGTATTATAGCCTGATCGTATAGGAGGCAAGTCAGGAGATAACTGTTTTATGATGTTATCACGTGCAAGAACAACAAGGAGCAGTAGCAATATGTATGGAATGTAACTAGTAAGTTATCCAGTTGATTTACTCTCTCTGATGTAGCTAAGCACAAAGAGATAGAGGCTTGTTTCCGTTAAGAGTATAGCTTGACAAAATTCAATTTTATAACCCTTAACTATATATATGTTGAGACAAGATTTCAACCCCCTAAACTATATCCAAAACAGTTCATTATTTAACCTTCAACGTTAAAAGCTGTTTACTTTCACTGTAGACTCACATTTAGAGTAATTTTGTATGCATGGCAACATTATCAACATCTGTTTTGATTTTGAAATTTATCAACTACTTTAAAATATGAAAATTTCCTGAATAACTTTTTGTAAGTCGTTTAGGACAATGATAGTATCTGCAATATAACACTTTCTTGAACTCTAGGCTTCTCCATGAGGTTTTGTAACTAAGGTTACATATGGTTACACAAAGACCACATTTCTTCAGATCGAGTCTCTCATTTCTCTTACTTTTTATAGACTCTTTTTTCTTTTTTAACCAATCGTAAAGGACTAGAAGTCTTCAACTTGCTCTGTTTCCATATAGTTGGTCCATAGATCAGGCTAATAAGATTGATTAATACAGGAATGACACAATAATGGACATAGAATATCTTACTTAATAATAATCGTAACTAAAACACTTGGTTGTTGATGGGGACTAAATTTTTTTTAATGTGCACTAGGGAATAATGTTAGCGTAGCAGATATTCTCATAAGAATACAACATATTGGAAATGCTATAGCCACGCCTGCTCAAATACTATAAGCTATATTTGAAATAAAATATAATAATGTATTTATTCCTCTATTGAAATAAATTTTCTTGATAGACATGTGCATGTTGCATTATAAGGTCACTAAATGAATAAATCTAAAACTATATGAATATCATTATATATATTAAAAATTAATATTATTTATTATATATTTTAGAATAATAAAATATAATACTTATGCAAATTTTCTAGGGTGAAGAGCAATAAATAGAAGTAGATTTAGCACTCATGATAGTGGTTTTTTCTAATATGCTATTTGGTCTGAAACTTGGTAGAAATAGATTTATTTTAGGACACATGAAGTAATTCCCAGTGCAAATGAAAAGGTTGACTTTTTTTAAGATCATTTATAGATATAATAAACTATTTATTAAGCCTTGGCCATGTTTTCGTAAACTCAATGTCATAAAAAACAACCCTAAATTCTAGCCAGGTTGAACAGCACGAATGTTTTAAATAGTTAATGGTGGAAATTGTGATTGATTTCTTAGTGAAAATTAAAAACTAGACTACGCCCTTTGTCCACCGACGATGTAAGATTCTAGGGCTGAAATCTTGCTAGCATATATAAGTTAATTAAGCGTATATTAGGATACCACACAGGAACCTGCACCAATTATCACACGGGTTAGTCTAATAGGGGTCCGCCTCTTAAATTCCATCAATCACATAGGCTAGACCAGCCTTTAATAATAGAAGGTACATACTACTTCCTTTCCCATTCGGCATATATAAACTGGCATAAAAATCTCGCAGTCACTTTTGTTTATGTTTAGAGGTACTCCTACAACTTCAAGCATTCGTCTTATTTAAAAAATTCAAAAGTTTCCGCTTATTTTGTCATGATTTGTTTTTTTCATTAAAGGTAGTTCAAATAAGATTAGTGTTCTACATATTTGAATAATTTTTTAAAATGATACTAATAATTGAAATTATGATAAAGTAAACCGTGTGATACATTTGTAAATGGATATAGTATAGTATAGTGTATACACACACATATATATATATATATATTACTGGACTGTTAGTGAGAGCTACATATTCATATACTATCTTGTGTTTCACACATCGACTTATCTTTTCTTCCATATCTTACTATTTTAATTAGAGGCTTCTTTTGGAGCTCCCTACATTAATCCTCATGAAACGCACCAGAACAAAGATAAATCTTAGAAATTTTCACAAAAATCAGAAACATCCAACAATCAATTGGCAGATTGGAATATTAATAGCCAATAAATCTATTTTCTAAATAATTACCCACCTCTGCCATTATAAAAGGTTTTGAGTTCAACCCTCAATGAAAACACATTTCTTTATTTTTTGGCAGATTTTTTCCATATTTTAGATCTATTTTCTATGTAATTGCTAGCCTCATTATGAAAGGTTAGTGAGTTCAACTCTCAACGAAAGCAAACTTCTTCTTTTTAGCAGAATTTTTCTATTTTCAAATTGACTCTTAGTTTATTTGTCAAATTTTTTTTCCATTTACAAATTTACAGTACTAAGGGTGCTGTTTGGTTCCTAGTACTGAACGATCCATGTATCGGCCCATCCCGGACAGCCATTTGGGGCCCACATGTCCCACCGTTTGATTTCTGGATTGAACGATGACATCCAAGACCGAACTGTCCATATTCATGGAATATTCTCTGTAGATGTTGTATCGTCTCGTTTAGAAAAAACTGCTGAACGACACCATCCAGGATGGAGCATCTCTCTCACCATCCCGTACACATACCATCCCGTACAGCCAACCAAACAAGTTCTGTACCAACTCATACCATCCCGTACAGCCAACCAAACAAAAATCATGTACTATCCTATACACTTAACCAAACAATCGACATGGACCATTCTATCCGGGATTGTATGTCCATCCTCCATCAATCTGAGATGATTCATACCATCCATTTTCATTAAACTTACCAAACTCAATATAAATGACTCCGTAACTTTTTTTTTCATAAAGATGCTAGAAACCTTTCTATAAAATAGATATTTTATGCCTAATCTTGCTATTACTAATTGGGGACGTCCTTGTGGAGCCTCCTTATTAATCATCACAAGATACGCTAAATAAAAATGAAATCATAGAAATTCTCACAATAATCAGAAACCTCCGATCATCAATTGGAGATTGAAATTTTAATAGTCATTAGATTTATTTTCTATGTAATTAGCATCACGTCATCCATGTGGTTCTAATAATAATAGTCGTTATATCTATTATACTTTCTAAAACATTACTCACTTAGACATTATAAAAGATGAAATAAAATAATCCTCTAAATTTGTATAAAAATTGCCCATCACGCATTATGGAATATGGGTTAAATAACTGCTTAAATTTGCATAAAATTACCCACGATGCCATTATGAAACACGAATTAAAATAATCGCTTAAATTTGCATATAAATTACTCAACATACCATTATAAATGATGAATTAAATCTGCATATGCATTACCCAATATGCCATCATAAAATATAAATTAAAATAATTTCTAAATTTTTATATACATTGCCCACAATTACATTGTAAAAGATAAATTAAAACAATCTGCTCTAATATTATTACAGATTAAATTTATATCCCCTAAAATTCTAACCCGTGCGAGAGCACAGATTGATTGACTAGTATAATATAACATGTATTAAGATAAATATGGTTCGATTTATATAATATGTGATGTGATGCTAAAATCTGTACTTGTATTAATATTTTGTGATTACGTGGGACATGACAAGTGTTTTTTGTTGCTTTTATTTCCCAAAAGCCGATCTAGAGGGTGCGGCCAAAGTGCTGAGTTTCAACTTTCATGTAATGGACAGAAAGACCAGCATATCAGAAAGGTAGGATTGATCAAATATGTAGAATATATACTGATTTTAGTGAAGAACGAAACCAAAGATGTCTATCAAGGATATGTTACAACTACATACACAGCTTAACACAGATTAAGAAGATCAGATGGATGGACTCCCACACGATCATCAAATCATACAGCTCTGTGGCAAACACTCATATCTCATCATCATGAGGCCTAATAAAGTAATAAACGTGTTGTGAGTGTGAGTTGACCTTGATCGATCTCCCGGCCTGCAGGCATGGAAGAACAAGAAGATCGAGAAGAGAAGCTAACCATCACCGCAGGCGCATCCCTCGCCGCCATGCAAGCCCAGGCGATTCAAGCACAAGCACATCTTGTTCCTCTCATAGGGCGAGCTGCCAGTGCTCTGTTGCTCTTCTTCTTTATTATGTAAAGGCTTCTCACTGGACGCATCGGCCACAACCTCTCCGCTAGTCCCATCTGCTTGCTGCCTCGTCATCGGCGACGGGGAAGGAGGTTGTCTCGGCGGGCTTATAGATAGGTTGAGGTCGATGCCGCCGTCAACATCGTGCAGCGCGGGCGCGGACGCCTCGTCGTCGCTGCTGGGGCAACACGCGCCGCCGCTGGTCTCCGGCGAGCAGCTGGACCGGCGCGCTGCCGCCAGCAGGTGTTCCTGGCGATGGCTGCTTGACGCGGCAGCGACGGCGGTGGCCGGGACAGGAAGCGGTCGGTGCGTCTTCGGGTCGATGCCGCGGGCCAGGAGCTTACGCTTGATGTGCGTGTTCCAATAGTTCTTGATGTCGTTGTCCGTCCGGCCCGGCAGCCGCCCGGCGATCAGAGACCACCTGTTTGTAGTTTGTATCAGGGGACAACGTAATGAAATGATCGATCAAGTCAGAGAATTGCTTCGAATCCCATTAACATTCCAAGCAGCGATCTATCGACAAGACAGTCTATTCTACTGTGATCATCGACGGATCAGATTCATCAGATCAGGGACGTCGTATATAGAGTATAGACGTGTACTTGTTCCCGAGGAGGCCGTGGAGGTTGATGATGAGGTCGTCTTCCTCGGCGGTGAAGTTGCCGCGCTTGAGGTCGGGGCGCAGGTAGTTGATCCAGCGCAGGCGGCAGCTCTTGCCGCAGCGCTGCAGCCCCGCCGCCTTGGGCAGCGACCGCCAGCACCCTTCGCCGTGGGCGTTGATGTAGGCGACGAGCCGCTGGTCCTCCTCCCTGGTCCAGGCGCCCTTGTTCGTGTGCGCCTTCTCGCAGCACGGCGACCTCCCCATGTCTGGCCTGACCTGCAGGTCAGGTGTCTGGTGCTGAGTGTTGTGTGAGAGCAGAGATCGAGAGAGTGTGTGTGCGTGGATGGATGCTTAATTATATGAGGAGGAGAGGGAACGAGGGCCCACTGACCCGGATCGCTCCGAGACATTTGACCGGGTAGGTAAGGGACAGAGCCAGCCCTAGCCTCTAGGGCGCGGATGAAGTTGGTGGCCGGGTAGGTGTGCTGCTGCTCCAATCCGCTCTAGACGATTCTGCTCCGTCCCGGCCGTGCCTGTCGTCCAAGTTTTGCTTGTTTTTATGTTGTGGTAGGTATCCATTGTTGTTATTCAGGCGTCAGGCATACATTGTTTGCGTGGACATGAGGTATTATTCAGACTTTGTGTCAGAACTTGCATCACCGAGTATATTATTCTAGTATATATGCTGTATCGTTTCTCTCCGAGTTTCGACCTGTGAACTGATAGTCCCCATAACGTATGCGAACCTTCTCGAGACGCACGCTGTTCCAAAGCTTCTCCATCGATCACTTGCCAATCGAAACCCACATCAAAATATAAGGAAATGTGTTGCAATAGGTGTAGAGCGTAACACCTGGCATTAGATTATTGACTTATCTGACCCTGATGACAGAGAGATGAATTAATTAATGTGTTTCCTACCATTGTTTTTCGACCAGAGAGTGACTGAGTGAGAAGTGTTAACTCTCGTCACTAGTAGTCTGTGATGTCAAAAATTCAATTGCATCACAGACACATAATTGTTACGCAATTCAATAACCATAAACAAAAGTGCACGCAACATTTGACCATTATAACATCACAGGAATTAAAACATAATATATATTTGACCGAGAATTTGTAATAATTATAGCAATTGAATCTTAACAAATCAACCTATATATAATTTCAAATCATGCTTTCTAATACCATTATTAAATCACGGTTGTTTGTTAATGACACGGCAGCCAATTTGTTATGCCATTGTCTTCATCGATCCCGTTGTTCCCATGTGCCATGGCACTACAGCTCTGCCTCCCACGCAGACACTTGAAACTGAAGCTGTCGCCGCCAGTCGCCAAGCCGCTCAAGCCCCAGACGACGCCAGCTAGCCCCTCACTGCCGTTGTTGCGTGCGCTCCTATATGCTACGCACCGTCGTGCCAGCCGCCCATCCATCCCCGAGCGCAGCGACACAAGCAGTGGAGGGGCACAAATGCGGAGAAGAGGAGGACGCCAATGTGACAAGCGGACCACTTGAAAGGACACTAAAGATGAGTTTTCCTACCACTTCTCTCTCCTCAAATATACGCTATAAATAAAAGAACGAGCTGAGTTTACCCAACAAAAACATTTCTGCTCTTCCTATATTGGCCTCACTGTAAATGTCAAAACTGGTTGGATGGTCTTAAAACTGATAGAAAAAATGTTTTCACTCTAGGTTTAATAATAGAGGCCGTTGCCGGTCGTATAGCAGTACCACGTCACATTTGGCCAACTACTAGCCTGTTTGTATAATAGATGATTGTTCGTAGCATGCTATAATTATTATCTAGCTCACATCGTTCTCTCACAAAGATTTTTGATTCACGTGTTTCAGCTAGCTGCAAACTAGTAGCCCACTTTGCTTATCTCTCTTTCACCTCATCACAAATCTGACGCGGCATCTCTTCCAACCCGCCTACGTCACCTTAAAATACTTCCACTTATTCCTTTATTTTTTGACCTCTGCCTACGTCACCTTATAATACTTCCTCTTAGTCCTTTATTTTCTGACCTCATTTTATACACATACCCACTGGGCAGTTTCCTTGACTTGGAATTAATGAAAAAGGAAGGGCATCAATTAATCAGGGTTTCTTTTTTTATTCCTTAATGTAAAAAGAAGGACATCAATCAAATAGGTTTCCTTTTTTTAATTCCTTATTTTCTCTTTCCTTTCCCTATTGGTCGGCCGATCATCGTCTTCATTTACCTCGATGCCCTCCGCTCTCCACGCGATCCACAAAAATCTGTCAATTATACAATCTGAGACACGGTTCGCAGTGTGTGTTGTACGTACATCTACGCTAGTAGAAAAAAACACTATAGTCAATGCTGTTTGTTATGGCAAATAACCATGATTTCATAGTGGTATACAAATTTACTTTTTTTCAATATGAAATAACCAATACCGTGAAAGTACGGTGTCTGAAATCAAAAGTTGCCAAAAGAAAGTACTAAAATTGAAGGGATTTAGTCCCCTTCCATAAGATGGCTTAATTCCTGTGCACATGGATTTCACCGCGGTAACTAGATCCTCTCTACACTAAGCAAGCGAACCAGGCATACCGTACTACCCCATTTGCAACAAAAAAAATAAGGAATTGTGGGGAGCCCTTTGTTTTATTGTTTTGTAGTTGTAGACTTGTAGTGTCAAAATCGACTACTTTTCTCAGCATATGACCATGTGCCTATCTCAGCAGGAGGTGGTAAAGATTCTTTGGTAATGGGAATTCCCACTAGCAGGATATGTTTCTTATATACACAGTAACATTCTAAGATTATTACAAGGCTCTTTGGTTAGTAAGCCCTTACCTGCCGAGCCGTTGTGTGATTAAATGCAAAAAAACATTGTCCCATGCCTGCCTATGTCATAGTTTGAGGACTACTCCAGTGTCAACGAACAAATTAAGAAACAGGCTATCTCTGACACTATAACATGCAAATACATATCTTAAAAAGATTGTCATTTGATTTTAGTTAGGGATTTAGTATACCTCATGTGCTAAAAAAACTGTAATTCCTTGTTTGCCATCCACAGTATATGACCTATATGTCATGGACAAAACATATGGTAAATATGGAATTTATTAGGATTTGCCTTGTGGGATGTGGGAGGAATTGAACAATAAATTTATGGTTAATCCAACTTGTCTTAGTTGTTCTAAACGATATACAATTGGTCATCCTTCATTTAGCATTTTTACAGTTTAGGCAGCAATGCAAATTAATTGGTTTAAAAGGTTTGCACCATATCAATAAATAGGCATATATCATAGTTTCATCATTTTAGTGCTTGATTTGTTAATCGTAGGGTTACACAATTAAACATAGTCAATTAAATTAGATATACTAACAACACATAGTTCTTGTATTCTCAGATGAGTACACGCCATCACACAATATATTACGCAGTTTTTTCCAATAACAACTTAAATATCAAATATATTCACACATTAAAATGCAAGAATCGTTGTTTAAATATGTGTGCCCCATGTTTACAGCATGATTTAAATTGGTCTTGGACTGTTAAATGGTGTTACATCTAATTCATAATTTCAGACCTAAACTACATGTATACTAACTGTGTACTGTTGCACGTATAAACAAAGGGTTTAAACACACATTCAGGGAAAAATGCTTAAACTTACCTATACAATATACTATAAAAGAGTGAGTGTTTGTAATACTATTTTTCACAGAGCAAAAACATACAAACCCCTGACATTGGCTTCACTGCACAGATTGGAAAGAAATGGAAATAATTAGAAATGGTCTAAAACTCATAGAAAGAAAATGATTTCACCTTTTAGTTCTTTATTTTCTCACATCGCTTTGTACCCAGTACCCACTAGGTAGTTTTCTTGTCTTGAAATTAATAAAAAAGGAAGGATGTCAATCCTCATTCCTTTTAATTCGTTATTTCTTTCCTTTCTCTCTTTGATTGTCAAGCCGGTCATCTTTTTCCTTTTCCTCGACACCCCATGCTCTTCACATGATCTACCTGTAGATCCTGTTAAGTATACAGCCTGAGACGCGGTTCACGGCGTGCGTGGTGCACGTACATCTACGCTAGTATTATTAAATCTACACTTCCTTGTGGCTCTAACCACTGTGGCAAACTATTTGCTTGCAGCAAATTAATCTGGGGTGCAGAATAACTGGGTATGTCATTTAACCTCTCAAACTAATATGTTTGTTTGTGTTCCTCTAAATATGGCTCTTCATGGGATTGATGTAAAGTTAAAGTGGCTTTGCCATTGGCCTTTGAATAATCATCAAAATGAGGTCAACTTTCCATATACGAATATAGTTTGCCATCTTTCTTACGCTAGTGCAAGAAGTATTTTTATACATTTCTAGACATAGAACTTGGAGTCGCTTTTGCTCTAAGACCAAATCTAGTAGATCGTGTATATGGTCACTATAGTATGAAAATGACATTATAGATACACTAAAGATACAGTGAAGTTTGAATATAGAAGATAGAATAGATGATCTGCTGGACTCAGCCTACGGCGTTGTAAATAATTACATTTAGCAACGGGCGCTGAGCCACGTCTACAAACCGATTTCTACAAGCAGGCCACCCCAATATCCATCCCTAAAAAACACATTTTTAGGAGTGGTCCAAGGCATTGCTAGACTCAACAAATCCAGTCCGCCCCCTGTTGATGCCGAATTTTATCCAAGGCTAGTTGGGCCAAAATACCAGAATAAGCCCATGATGAAGGAACCAATTTGGCAAGGATTATATCATAATTAAGTTTGGTGCGAGATTGCACTCTCGACACATCGCCACCCTTTTCAGGGTTAATCTCTCCAAGTGAGCGCCACGCTGCCCTAGCGGATTTGTCCAGATCTGCTAGGGTAGCAAAGTGTTTACTAGTGGTAGACCTTGTATTCAAGCATTTTTATGGCAAGATTTTCTAGTTATCCAAATGTCTAGATCTCATGCAAAGTTCTATATACGTTTTGTTCTAGTTGCTATGTGCTCTACTTGTTTTCTCTACCAGAGTGCAGGTTTAGAAGCAAATCTTAGCTATGCTCAAAGGTCAAGGCATGGTCGGCGAAATCGCAAGTCTTGCTGTCTAGGTGCATTGAGGTGAATCACCAATCGGATCCATACATGTATAAGGGTTGGTCCATCCTTCAACAGTCGAGTCGATTGGTGGATTATTCCACTTGATGACGGGTGAGTTGATTTGGGTCAATAGAGTCGATGTATTGAGAGAATCAGGGCATGCGCTCTCATCATTCTGGCATAGCATCCCTAAGAATAGCTTCCCCACATGCCTCATTTTGTTTATGGTTAATTAGACTATATAGTGTGATTTGGATTGGTTTTCAAGGCACTGCCTTGGATATGGATCTAGATGTCCTTCATGCACATCGGCTAGGCATGGCTCTTAGCCTCTACTAAGGAATGTTCCTATTTGGTCAGCATGTGCAGGATCCTTGCACATATTGATTGGGTGTTGCTCTTAGCTTCAGCTACGGGATGTTCCTATTCAGTTAATACGTGTGTTCCTATCATGAGATGTTCATGTGTTCAGGAGGATCTGCCCATTTTACATTTAGGAAGCTTGGTTACTGTTTATGAAGTGAGTTATTTATCTCTATCACGGTGCCATAAGGCATGCATGTTACTGTGCAATCAACTGCTCGATCGGCATGGTGTAAAGCCGATCACTAGGTCGACTAAGAAGTATTTGGTTACTATTAAGTGTCACTTGTGATGTGGGACAACAAACAAAGATTGAGTCTACACCTCTCTAGTTGCAAGGTCAAGCTAGGTGCCATGCCCGCGCATCACACCTAACGCGCGGCCAAAAGGTGTTTGGTACCATCTCTGGAGGAGCGAGCTCCCCGTAGCACTCTTGGATCCGCGTATGTCTATGCGGCGGTGTCCGCGTCGCTCCATTTCCATGGCAACACGCATATTGCAGTAGGCTACCATTGTCAATGTAACCACGGGCCATTCATAGGGATGTAAGCGGGTAACCCACAAATATGTCATTTTTTACAGGTACCCATAAAGCCCGGCGGTCTCTAAACTTGTAGGGTTATGTCATTCCAGTCCCTAAACTCTCAGAGTGCATATTTAGGTCCCTAAACTTGTAATATGTGTCATTTCAATCCTTAAACTCTCAAAGTGCATACTCCCATCCTTAAACTTTGTTTGAATCTCACCATGGTCCAAGGATATCAGTTCATTTGTGTGGCATGTTAACTCCAAGTTGTTTGTGGACTTGACATATGGAGCCCATATGACACATCCATTTATCTTCTTCTTGCCCCTCTTCTTCCCTCTACCACTTGTCGTCACCCTCCCCTCAATGTCGTCACTTCCCCTTATTACCATCCAGCAAAGTTGCACATACCTAGAAGCTCTTCTGAAGGAAGTGTAGGGGCAGTGGTAGTAGTGAGGTGGAGGGGTGCAGGGTGGCATTGTGTGAGGTGGGGATAGGCAGAGATGGTGGCGAAAGTACTGTGAAAGGAGGGTTTAGGTACAACGGCAGGTATGTGGTAGAGGGAGAGGAGAGAAAAGAAGCAAGGGAATAAGATTGTAGACACATGTCACCTTTATGTTAGTATGTGAAGTGGGTCAAAACTGTTGAGAGTTCTGGTGACACTTAGGACAAGTTTAGGGACTGAGATATGCACTTTGAGGGCTCCTTTGGAACACATGATTCCCAAAACACAAGAATAGAAAAAATGCAGGATTGGAATGCCCATGCAGTTGAATTCCTAAATGAATATATAACACAGAAAAGTTGCAAAACATGTGTTTGGATACTACGTAGAAAAAACACAGGAACCATGAGACATAAAGGAAAGAAACCATGAGGTTGGACCTTATCCTTATTTTCTTCCAAAATCTCTATGGAAGAGCTCATTCTATAGGAATTTCAAAGGGTTTGATTGGATTTGATCCTAAGTTCCAAAGGGTCTCATAGAAATATTTCATATAGGAACGGAATCCTCCATTTTTCCTTTAGCTTTCCACCATTCCAAAGGAGGCTGAGGGTTTATGGACCAAAATGACAAAAACTACAATAAATTACAAGTTTAGGAACCTGGATGTGTAGTTTGAAAGTTTTGGGGCCAGAATGAGACATCCTATAAGTTTAAGGACCAGTGTTGTATTTTACTCTTCCTTTTTCTAGACAAAATAACCTACCAAACATGCTACTATTTTATACACCAATGGTGTGCACAAATGTTTCATTTCTCAGCCACTGACATTGCTGATCTTAATCAGTTCTGGGCTTTGGAGCACCATGTAAGGAATGCCGTTGTGCTCCTTGCAACGGCGTTGATTGTCGCCTCCCTCTCGCTAGTGCCATTCTATATCATGGGAAGAGAAGTGCATTGAATCGACACCCTGCAATGCTCATTGGCTTGTAGATTGGTAGATCGATTTAGTTTCTTAGCGATGTCATCTGGGACATCTTCGCTTCGGTCTTTGGTCCCCATGGTGGTCTTTAGCGTTGTTGTCCTTGTCAATTTCAACTCTAGAGATGCCTTGGCAAGAGTTATGTTTTCAGGTAGTGGCATCGAGACGATGATGGTAGCAGCTTTGGAATAAGGTCCCTCCAGCATCTTCCCTATTTCGTGAGCATGTCCTTCACTGCAGGCGAGATGTATGCCAGTGAGGAGGGTTTCCATTGATCTATGAGCTTCTCTGATATCAAGAAGAGCCTTTCATGAAGAGGTTGCCATGCCAAATAGTGTTCAGCATGCCAACATCAGCAACTGTTATACAGCTTCGGCCTCTTATTTTGGTTCACTAGTCTGTCAACCCGTGCTCTCGCACGGGTTAGGAGATATAGATTTAACCCTTAGTAATATTAGAGGTGATTATTGAAATTCATTTTTTGTAATGACATTGTGGATAATTTATATATTTAGGAATTATTTTAATATATTTTTTATGATGGCATATTGAGTAATTTATATGCAAATTTTAGGTTTATTTAATTCATCTTTTATAATGGCTTAGTGAGTAATTTGTTGCAAATTTAGGGGTTTTAATTCATATTTTATAATGGCATGGTGGGTAATTTTTATACAAATTTAGGGGCTTATTTTAATTCATCTTTTATAATGGCATATAGTGAGTAATTATTGCAAATTTAGGGGGGGTTAATTCATATTTTATAATGGCATGGTGGGTAATTTTTATGCAAATTTAGGGGATTATTTTAATTCATATCCGTAATGGCATGGTGGGTCACTATTATATAAATTTAGGAGGTTATTTTATTGCATATTTCATAATGGCATGGTGGGTAATTTTTTTTAAATATTATAGATCTAATGGTTAGCTACGTGATGGACCGGCGGATGATTTTTTTTTTTGAGAATTTGTAGGATTTATTTTTTTTCCTAGCGCGTCTAGTGAGGATTAACGTGGAGGTAATTAGTGATATTAAGATTCTATGGCAAGCACAAGTTTGTTTTCTCCATTGTGACGATGAGGGAAGGACAGCCTCCATAGGACCTGGGTCATGCGGTTTTTGAAGCCTGGTTTGGCAAAATTATTTATAGGTTATCTCTCTTGCAGTCTCTATATTGTGCGGTCCTAAATTTCACGCATGCCATGACCTCATCGAAGAAGACACCTAAAATGAACTTTGTTGTTGTTTTCTTTTCTGGGTTGTTTGGACATGCATGAGCGTCCCGCACTTGTGGTTGTCATCGGGGTTGGTGAGAGAATCTGCAGCGGCGGTAGCTGGCATAGGTTGTGATGGTGAGCAGTGGGTCGAACACAGTGGCTATGTCATCGTCCACCTTGTCGATGGGGAGCGCGGAGGAGTTTGAGTCGATGGCGAGTGGGAGGCAGATGTTGGGGTGGACAGCCGGTGTCGGCGTCGCCAAGCTATGGGTGGGCGTGAGGGGCTAGGTAGTGACGAGGAGCGGGTGGGTGAGTGGCAGCATGCACGTGCGTCCCACACGTGTGGTTGTCATTAGGGTTGGCAAGAGAATCGGCAGCGGCGGTAGCTGGCATAGGTTGTGACGGTGAGCAGTGGACCAAACGCAGTGGCTATGTCATTGTCCACCTTATCGACAGGTAGCACGGAGGAGTTTGAGTCGATGGCGAGTGAGAAGCAGATGTTGGGGTCGTCAAGCTATGGGTGGGCGTGAGGGGCTAGGCAGTGATGAGGAGTGGGCAGGTGAGTGGCCGCCAATGGCGGGTGGCAGTGTGGCGAAGGAGATGAGAGAGGGAGAGAGATGAAGTGGAGAGATGGGGTCACCTATCAGTGTTGTCATGTGGGTCCGTCTGTGCCACGTAAGCAAAACCACCCAGAAGACAGCCAAGAGGTTTATTTTGTCTATATTTGGATAATTGCTGGTGTGTTTTGTCTGATTTTGAGGTACCTTGGTATATGTTCCAAAAATAGACTTTATCCTAATGAAAATATGTGTTGTCATTAAATAAAAAATAATGTGAAAGAGTGTTATGCCATACTATTGTGGTTTTTTTAACAATATTTAACGATTTAGTGATGCATGGAATATTGACACGAGAGTTACACACTATCTTTCAAGTCCAATTTATTTAAACATATCGTTAAGGCCATATTTGTACTATGAGATTTTTTCTGAATCCTGTTTTTTTTTTAAAATGAATTTTTTTTGCTTGAATTTCATGCGAAAATAATATATTTCTAATAGAAAATTTACTTAAAACATTCTCCAACATTTTTTCTATTTAATGTGTTATTGTCAAATTGCGTTTATTTGCTCTGTACACCTAAGAATTTATTTTCGTGTCATTTTAGAGACACAAAAACGCACGAACCCGCCCCGCCCATAAAAACCCGCATACCTGCACGTAACACGCCTTCTCGAGTTTTCGTGGACACCTAGAGCCCAAGCCAAATGCCAGCGGTGGACCGGGGGAAATGGGACGAACTGGTCGTACTCCGCTGAAATATGATGGCCAAATCCGCTGTGCTCCTGTCTCTAAGCCCGTTCGGCAGCTCCTCCACCACCGCCGGTGCTTGCAGGCCACCGGTGCCCCCCTCCCCGTCCTCTCTTGAGCCTCAGCGTCATCAGCGGCAACGGCGAAGGGCTTTGAGAGACAACCCCCACAAAGGTCTTGGCAACCAGCCGCTGCCGGGCACGGTTCTCACTCCTTCGCGCCAACCATTTTAGAGACACAAAAATGCACGAACTTGTCCCGCCCTGCCCCGCCCATAAAAACCCGCACACGCAAACATATCACGCCTTCTCGAGTTTTCGTGGACACCTGGAGCCCAAGCCAAACGCCAGCGGTGGACCGGGGGAAATGGGACGATCTTTGTGGGGGGACAACGAATTTGATTGTTCTCGGATCTACCTCCCTCGGTCTGTCTTGATCCAGTAGTTATTTGCTCCTCAGTGTTCTGAGATCCTCTAGGAGCAATTTTGAATTGGTATAAACTGAGTTTAAATGGCGATGTGGTATATTGATGCACTGTAATTAATTGTTTGGTTGGATATTGAAACATTTATTTGGACCAAGACGGATCTAAATTAAAATTGTTGGGCTGTCAACATTCAGCGTGGAGCAAACGGGCAGACATGCAGCACGTGGATAGAGTCATTTGTGTGTACGACGCGGAAGCGGGCAGCGAGTAGGAACGCGGTGAAAAAAAAGCGTCATAGCCTCGCGATGGCAGGCAGGAACGCGTTCTGTCGTGGAGCTTGCTCGGTCCACGTCAATCTTCACCCTTTGATATCAATCTATTTTAGATTTATCGGTGGAGATTAAGGCTCACGGGTTGTAACCTTGTCGTTGTTTCTATTGTGTAATTTGATGGACCCACTTAATTTTCGTGGGACATGTACTCTCAGCCTTTCGATTTTTAATCTGATTTACATCTAATGGTGAAAGTTAAAGTGGGTAGTTAATATTTAGGTGAAAATGTTTTTTTAATAACTCGCTCTTTATAGTATAGATAGATGAATATATACATGTTGTTCTCCTTATCTAACATACTAGATATTTTATCAAAAATGTTTTGAGTTTTTGAGCTGATCAAACCGTATGTATAGCTCATTGCTTGGAACTTCAAAATGCTCATGGCATGCAGTTTGCTTAGACCCATTTGCTTCACCGTGTATATATATGCATTAATCACCAAAGCAAGCGGCCCAACAACACGTTATTCTTCCATACATGTTCATAGTACTTCATTCCCCATTTGCATGGATATATGTCACGCATTAAGCATTCATGAATGGCTCTTAAGCGGTGATCACAGTACGTATATGCACGCACGTTTAGTGCAAGCTAACTATATGCTCATTCATGCCTAATATTTTAATGTATTGAATATTGATTATAGCTGTATACTTAACACACAATTATTTAGCAAATGCGTCGGATCACCATGCATCATTCACGCGCGTAATAAAGCATATTCAGTTCAGTCTACATAAACCTAATACACATGCATTATATATCGTTTTAATCTAGCAACCGTACCATATCTGTCAATTTATGAATTATTTTAAAATTCATGAGGGCTAAATTTTAAAACAATTTAGCATCGCTAACATTAGCATGGCATCTGGACGGTAGGTGGTGTGCCAATAAACAATGATGAGGCCGATTGCCAACTACCACAGTACCACTTCCGGCTGATGACGAGGACCGGCCGGCAGCGGCGTGGTAGGTGCATGCGTGCAGCGTGCGTACGTAGGAACGCGCCAACAACTGCATGCAGGGGCTCCAAAAGATTTCTGCCCACACAGCCTGCACCTTCTTCTCTGCAATGACTTACGTTGCCATGACACGAGACTATTCTCACGACTACTGCTCGCCTGCTCTTCTTCGATGATATCTTCTTGCGTCGGGCCATGCATGATGCATAGGACGATATACACACATAGTCAGAGATCGATTTATGTCGTTGTACGTGAGCGAGACCCGGCAAATTCAGCTGTCGATCGACACGTTTAATTACTAGCACAGCCCAAACAGAAGGATAAAATTGTCGAGGTCGGTCAGCTGATGCCGTTCAGACGTGATGGAAGTTTCCAACGCAATGCATGTCAACACATGCATGTAGCACCATGAAATGAATAGCTCCAAGCCAACTTTTTCGTGTAAGCGCTCCATGGATTCGGAGGAAGCTCGATCAATTTCTCATGCATGCAGTGCAGGGCGACCTTGATATATATATCTCTCCGGTCATGATCACGTAATTCAAGAGACTATATCGGAAACTTTGACGGATCGATCCATATATCCTGTGTATTTTCTGGACACAGCGCGTGCCAGGGGCAGAGACGAGGGGGGCTGGGAGCCCTTTCCCTAGGAAATTTTGCACTAAAAATTTTTAAATTCAAATAAAATGTAAAAAATTAGTACTATTGCCCCTCTATTAATGAAAAATTTCAAGTTTCTAGTTCCGCCACTGCATCTATATAGCCTTACGCATGTTTAGTACTTGCACTTCATCGGTTCGAAGGCTTTGAGTTTGTCAAACACAAGGTTTATCTGGCGTCTGAACGACGAAGACACGGCGAAGCCATTTCGAGTTCACCGTGTCGACACGCATACATGACTCGCTTCTTCCGTGGAGCGATGCATAAGAAAGTGCTCCATTGGAAGACTGGCTGGACACGCTGCTGTATAGTTTTAAGGATATGTTGGTTGTCTCAGTGGCCAACTTGTGTTACATCAAATTCACACAGATTTGATAGAGAAGTTTTTACTATCAAAATATATACCTTTAATTTGTCACGTGTCTTTGCCCCCTCTTTCTTTCTCACATCATTTTCTTTTTATACTTTCTGATCGAGTTACCCACCTTTACTATCTTAATCTTAATTATATTACTAATTGGACGTTAATCCTTACCAAATGCGCTAGGAAAAAAGATATATTCTAGAAATTCTCACAAAAATCAAAAATATCCAGTCGTTCATCATGTACCTCTGATAATAGTAGCCATTAGATCTATTATATTTTCTAAAAAAATTACCCACCATGTCATTATGAAAGAAAAATAAAATAACCCCCTAAATTTATATAAAAATTATCCACCATACCATTATGAAAGATGAAATAAAATGACCACCTAAATTTATATAAAAATTACTCACCATGCCATTATAAAATAATGAAATAAAATAAGCCCCTAAATTTATATAAAATTTACCCACCATGCCATTATAAAATACAAAATAAAATAACTCTCAAAATTTGCATAAAAATTACCAAACATGGCATTATAAATATGGATTAAATAACTTTCTAAATTTGCATATAAATTACTCACCATGCCATTATAAAAGGTGAATTAAAATAAGTCCTCAATCTGCATATAAATTTCCCAATATTCTATCGTGAAAGATAAATTAAAATAATTTCTAAATTTGGATTGAAATCACCCACAACACCGTTACGAAGGATGGATTAAATAACCACATCTAATGTTATTAAAAATAACCCATGCGAGAGCGCGGGTTGATGAACTAGTTAATTGCAATTGATAATTTAAAACAGCATCCTAAATTTACTTCTAAATTTCCCAACAGTGCTATATGCATTATGGCAGATAATATAAAATAACCATTTAGAATTATTTTAAATCAACCACCTACTACTCCATTACTAAATGAAGATAAACTAAAATACCTAATCTATGAGTAAACTACCAATATGTATGCGACTGCAAAAAATAAATAACCAAAAATAGACCTAGCTATACATTGTTTCTAAAATATCAACTTCTATCCCTATTAAATTTATCTACCAACTTATAAAAACATATCTCCTCAAAGACCTCTGCATGAGTATGAGTTGCTGTGGACTAGTGTGTTCTCTAATTTTACAGAACTTGAAGTTGAGTGCAGTACAAAATTAAAATGTCTATATATGCATCATGTCTAGGTCTCTTAGGGTTTGAAATTAAGAGAAGATTCGGAGGCCAAGTAGCCAACTAGAAATGTCATTGCATGACCATATCATGCATGTTACACTACTAAAATAATATTTATATACATGCATGCGATCAGAATGAATCTCTAAGCGCTTACCCTTGTAAGTAATGCACCATTTCTATAAATTACGATAATAAGGGATGCTCATATGTTTTTTCGCACACGTGCATTTTCAAGGATTCGATCTTTGACCTCAAGCCTGATGCATGGTTTCCTTATTACCGTCTTTCCTACAAAACAGTAGTCACTAAGCAAAGAATGCTATGCTAAGTTCACCTCACAAAAACTTATATTGCATATTAATAATAACTCTAAACGGTCTGAAATGGAAAATTTGTCAGCTATAAAGTCACATATCTTATCAGGATATATATATATTAAAAATATCCTCCTACCACGGATGGTAGCTACCCATAGGGGTTGTAGCTACACCCCAGCAATAGCCATATCATATACACAGCTGAGATCATCGATTCTTTTTTCCTTCTCCCACAATGGTTTTCTTCTCCCCCAATCTTTCTCTCCCCGACCGCATGTGGCAGTCTACCGCAAGCCTGCCATCCTCTGTCTCCCCACAAGCGCGGCCATCCCACGCGGCCACCGGCGTCCTCCTACTCCATCCCCGTACGTGGCCCCCTCTGTTCTCCACCTCAACCGCTGGCGGTCCCCCTACTCCCTCCGCGCATGGCCGCCACCATACACCTCACCTCGCCCGCGGCCGCCGACGTCCTCCTACTCCCTCGGTCCCTCCATGCACGGCCGCCACCTTCCACCTCACCTCGCTCGCGGCCGCCGCCATCCTCCTCTTCACCCCACGCGCACCCCTCGCCATCTTCCCCAACCCTGTGTGCGTCGCCATCCGACGTCGAAGAGGAGCTCGTGGAGTTCAACTTCGTCGTGGCGGAGGATGTCGCGAAGGCTGATAAGATGGTGGAGGTCGTCACGCCGCACGCCGCCGCCCTCCTCTCCGCGCGGCCAGATCTACCACGTCAGGCTCCGCCTATCCGACTACGACAGATGGGCGAGCCCGGCGAGGCGACGGATCCGACCGTGGTGAAAGGGGAGCAGACGGCGTGGAGGAAGAGCTGACGCTGGCGTTGGGGAGGGCACCTGTCGCACGGGCGGGGGCGGCATGGAGAAGGTGGGGGAGGGAGATTGGGGTGTGATGTGTGAGAGAGAGCGCGAACGGTGTGGCAAAAAGGGCAAACGGGTAGCTACCACCTTAGGTGTGTAGGTAGGACGGGTGGTACAAAATCCACATTGATATATATAGAGAGAGAGAACATGCATTCATCCATGGTTTTTTTAATTCAAAATTTTGTTTTCTAAATTTAGGCTCGTAAATAATAATCTTGTAGAGCTCCATAATTTCCATGTAAAGTTTTTCTTCATCCGATTTTATATGAGAAAGCTACTAATTCATCATTTGTGTGACCTATCTATTTCTAGATGCGGACGTGTTAGGATGACTACCTCTAGAAATTGATTTCCAGAGGCAGTCAGCTTAAGATGACACTGCACATGTCCTATTTTTTGTGTTAGGTATATTGAGACTACAGAAATCGATTTCAAATGGTGAGTAAACACTATTAATTAGCCCCCTTTCGAATTATATATAGGAACAAACTAGGGCCGTTGTTGAGTAACACTTGGGGGATCGTTTTTTACTATTGTTAGTCATATATGATTGATGTCACATAAAGACTTCTCCAAACAAATTAATTAATGATGGCACGTATGCATGATTGGTGCGGTGTCATCAAGCCTATAGCTAGTGTGGTCTTACGCTGATCGATAGAGAGCTGGTAGCTACTTTTATGCATAAAATGCAGGGACAAGCATGAGATTAACCCATGCCACGAACATAATTAATTATAAATATACTAATTTTTGCATATAGTTCTCGCACATTGTTGCATTCAACTTAGGGTTATCAAAACTTTAGTAACTTTAATAAGGCGCCAGTAGGTCGTTTATGTGCTTTTTTTTGCTTATGTGAGGGGATAAATCTAAGGGCCTTTGGGAGAGCTCCGCTCCACATTTTCCAGCTAGATGAGTGGGATCTCACATAACAATTCGCTTCTACACATGCTCAAGACAAAATAGATACAAAGAGAAAGATATAAGATGATTAGCCAACCTTATAAACCACTACATTCAAAGAGTACTACTAATAATGACTCTATATGATATGGCAATAACATTAATAAACAACAGTTGACTATCTTATTAGAGTAATTAATTAGATGACATTTCCATTAGACAATGGCTGTTTATGATCTTGCAGCCTTGTGTTCAAGGCCGAATTGGGGAAGACACTGATATGTCACCTAACGACAGGAGCTTGCCAAAAATCTAGCTAATATACTATGCCCTTGTTCAGGAAAATATGCATGCCAACACATGAATTCGTTGTGTGGTCCTATATGTGTTTGAATTTGCTAGGTGTCCGGGGCCGGGCTCCCTAACAAAGCTACTACACTCGAGCATATCATAGTTTAGGTAGGTAATCGCTGGATCTAATAATCCGCCGTTTGCCAATCTAGGTACGACCATTTCGGCACTAGCCCACTTTTTAACATGTATTGCTACTGTGCACACACAAAGAGATGATTTTTTTACAGTACTTGCATGAGTAAAAAATATTTCTAAAAAAATAATTTGTATATGTTTTTCTGTGCGATTTGGATATGCCAATAAGCACATATCAAACATTGGGGTTCAATCTAGTTCCTTGTTTTTAACACCATCGGGGTACAAAACACTTAACATGGATATGCATGGACATTGGACGGAGCAATATATATGTATAGATTTTAACAGATATATAAAAAGAAAATGTGATTATGAGTTATCCATATATTACATGAACAATTTAGTTATGATTATTTTTTGTTGTAGAACTTATCCATTGCATGCCGCCTTCCTAGATAGCAGATGATTATTATCATAAGCATGTATGCCACGCGTATGCAACAAAACTGCATCGATCAGAAACAACAGAAAATTAAACGAGTAGGTGTGACTTTTTTGGGCCTTTTTTTATTGACCGACTTCTCTCTGTGTGACTCGTCTTGGGTGAAATTTAGACCCCATTTGTAACGATTGATTTACGAAAGGAAAACCAGATAGGTGCAAAAGGGTAGCTATCATCAGTAGGAGAGTACATGCATGCATACATTGACGTTCCATTTTACGCATTCCTTTTACACTACGCTACTCTTCTTCTTACGTACGATTGAATTGAATATTATGTAGCTGCGCGCGCATATAAAACAAACCCTAATAAGTAGTACATTATATCGACTCAATTTGAATTTTCTCTGCGACACGACATCATATCGTCGTCGACATGTCGACATTGGAGTTGACTATATATACTTAATTATATGTTTAATGTGGTGCTTTCGCCACGGCCGGTCCTTTTGTGTTCTTGGCATATTTGTGTTCACATCTCTGCTCATGGCACAGTTCCAACTGTTGCGCGCATGCATGGCGTTGCGTGCGCGCGTACGACTGAATCAGAGAACCGATGATGCCAAACGCACATAGTCATGCAGAAGACGCGTGTCGAGAGATTGCACACGTCTCCATCGAGCAATATATATAGGCCCTTTGATTAGTTGATTTCGTTTCCCTTGCAGGTCCTTAATGACGTTGATTATGGAGCTGAAATTTCCACGGACGGATCGAATCGCACACTCGAGACAGTGCGGCAACTTCCACATCGGACGGTACAAGCTGGACGTGGTCCGTCCACACGACCCCGGTGGGGCCCATCCCTCGCCCTGCCTTCGTCATGCATTCATGCATACAAGGCTACAACGAATCCCATCGCCTCGCTCCTTGCTTGTTTTTCTCCTATTTTTGAACCATTTCCTAGCCCAGCCCAGCCCAGCATGGGCCCATTAGGCCAGCTGTGGCTAAACCGGGCCCATACAATTCCTCGCAGGGCATTTCACGTTTGGAAAAAATCCATCACATCCCTCAACTTGCAGCTGAGTCCGGGTTTCGAGTCTCCAAACTAGCGAAATCGGTCACAGTTCGGACGAAACCTACGCTGGTTTTGGCTAACGTGGACCGACGCCCCGCCATATCACTCTGCCGACGTGGAGCGGACCCACTCGTCAGCTTCTCTATTCTATCCGACCGTCCCGTCGCCTCGAACCGGTCACAGGCTCACAGCACGGACGGCGCCACGGTGAAGATGCCGGCGGCCGCGGCGAGGCGGCCCTTGGGCCTGACGCGCTCGGCGCCCTCGAGCCGCACGCCGCGGGCGCAGCTCTTGCTGACCCGCGTCCGCCCGCCGCCGCAGGCCGCCACCTCCTCGAGCCGGGAGATGACGCCGCGCGCAGACTCCCGCGTGGCGAAGCGCATGCCGCCCTCCCGGTGCCTCCTCGCGGAAGAAGTCCAACCCCCCTCGACGTCGAAGAGCGGCGAGAGGTCGAAGCCCGCAGAGAGAGATGAGGTCGAACGCGTTAAGCGTCTCCGGCGCCTCGTCCTTGTCTCCGCCGCCGACGATGGGCTCGGCGGAGGCGGCCTTGACGACGGGCCTGCCAACGGAAGGCTCGCTGAACCAAGGCGTCTCGACGAGCTGGGCGACAATGGTGCGGGTGTCGGGGTTGGGGTCGAGCAGCCTGGGAATGAGCCCAGATCCCAGCCGTTGTGCGACCTGGTCAGTGTTGCAATTCCCGGCGAGCTGCCCTGCACAAGTCTCAAACACACGGACGCAAGAACTTTGTACTCTGATGAACTGGTGCTGCGGAAACTCGCAGCTTTTCTCATGTGCATTAGTTGACATATACAAAAGAATACAAGAAGCTAATCGTGGCACTAGTTGCCCGACATGCGCGGCACGCCGCTGAAACAGCCGTGCCATCCCACAGCCACGACCTGGCCGCGCACGATGCGCACGATGGGACTAGCACGCGCCCTGCATGAACTCTGCATGCATCAGGCTCAACGAAACTTGCACAGCCATAACAACCATGCTGGTTTAGGCTGCATTTGAATACTTTAGACCTAAAGTTTAGTTCGAACTAAAATTTAGCTGACTAAAATCTAGCGCACTAGCCATTAATCATGAAATGTTTGAAAAATACGAACTAATTGTTAATTGACCCATTAATTACACTTATACCTGATCGTGGGCCACCCCACCCGATCAACTCTAACCGACCCGCCCGAAAAATACCCGACCCGATCCGACCCGGTCAGGTGAAAAAATCGGGTCAGGCGCGGGCCGGAATTTTAGCCTGTGGGCTGGCCCGACAACCCAACCAGGCCAACGAACCGCCTGGCCCCTGGCCCAACAAAAAAGCCCCTCTTTGGCCCTCATATATAACCCTTGCTCACTTCCTAACCCTAAAATTCTCCACTTCTTCTGTCCCTTGCCAGCCGCCGCTCGCCCTCTCCGTAGCTCCATGTCCATGGTGACACAATCCACCCCACCTTCCCGAGTCCAAATCCTGGAGAGGCCGAGTGCCTGAGTCATTCTACGTTCAGCTTCTACATCTTGTGCACCCTGTGGGCTAGGAGCTTAGGACCTAGGGGCGACGACGAGATTTGGGGCTCTGCCGCTCTGGGCGTTCTGCATCCTGCCTCCTGCAGCAGTGCCAAGGCGTGCAGCAGAGCCAACACATCTCTGATTCCCCATTCAGGTAAGCTATTACAACCTGTACAACAGTTTGCAGTGGATCCATTGGCCTATTTCTTTTGTTTTGCGATGGGATGTTACATGTTGTCCATGCAGTCTGAAGCCCAACATAAGTTAAAATCATCCACATGCAGTTGTGCCAATGTGTGAGGCTGCTACTATACTGCGTGCCTGCAATTTGCTGCCAGCCTGCCACTACTACTATATTTATTTGGGACATGTTATTTTTATCATTTGACTTGTGAGCTCATGTGCTGTGTGTAATATTGCAATTCTGTTACTATTGAGACCTATTTTCTCATGTTTAATCAGCAAATTTTTTCATATTTATAGTGATGTGATCCACTTTAAATAGTAATTCTAAGTCCCATGTTTACGCTGTATCATGTGCATGTCGGGTCACCGGGCCCGCCCACGGGTCATCGGGTCGGGCCGTCGGGCGGGCTCGGGCCAGTTTTTTGAGTTTTTTGTCGGGCCACCGGCGGGCTCGGCCAAAGTGTTTTCCTATCGGGTTTTTTTCTCGACCCGACCGATGAATGTTCAGGTCTAATTACACTAGGAATTGATATTAGTCCATTTTATCTCACTTTTTTGGACTAATGGACTAATGGTTAGCCTAAGGGTTAGCTAAAGTTTAGTCCACTTTTAGCTAACATGTTTGGATGCAAATGGACTAAACGTAGTATTCAAACACACCCTTATTCAGCTAAGAAAAACAGAACTGTAAAGCTATCCTAAGCAAGCACTGGGATACAGATAACAGTCAGCAGTTGTTCGTTTGCAAGGCGCAGAATCTGGAGGTTCTTCTGCAGCGGCCGCCGCCGCGGGGCAGCGGAGGAGGCATGCGCTCTTTTGCAGCAAACGCGGTGTGGGAGCAGGGGACGAGGTCGCCGCCGCGATGCCGGGGCCGCACAGCCGCGTCGCTGCCGCCGAGGCCGCCGCCGCGAGCGATGCCGGGGCCGCACAGCCACGCCGATGCTGCCGAGCCGGCTCGCGGGGGGCGCCGAGGCCGCCACGATCACGCGCGCGAGTGGGCACCAAGGCCACCGCCGCTGTCAAACCAGCTCGCGGGCGGGCGCCAAGGCCGCCACGACCGAGACCGCAGGCGGGCGCCACCATTGCCACGATGTGGAGAGGATCAAGACAGAAAAGTCGAAGGGCAAAATGGCTGCACCACGGTGGAGGTCATATGGAGAGGATGGGGATAGAAAAGAGAGGCGGACAGGTGGGACCGATTACACATTAGGAAAAATTAGGGCTGGATTCGCTCGAGGATGAATCCTACCCGGTTTTACGAGTTGAGGCCGATTATACATTAGCAAAAATTAGGGCTGAGTTCGCTCGAGGATGAATCCTACCCGGTTTTACGAGTTGAGGAATCTGCCATAACGGTTTTTCTAGTCTAAGGACCAAACCTAAACTGGGCTACAAGTTAAAAGACCTGTGACAGACTTTTTTCTTCACATTTTCTTAGTCAGGAACTAGGCGGGCCGTGCCCAGCTAGGCCCAGGCTATGTGATGGGTTTCTAATGAATTTTGGGAGGTTAAGACTTAAAGGGTAGAGTAGATTTCAAGATTGAATATTTTCAATTTGATGCATAATTTGGTGAAAGGGTCAAGAGATTTTTTTAGATAATGAAACTGATTCTATTGAGTTTGGGACTCCTCAAGCAAAGATTTGATGGTGGAATCTCAAGAAGAAGAATTTCAAGTTTAGAATTGGCTTTGAGTCCTTTGGAAGCCTGTCATGGATTCGAGTCTAAAGTTCATTCAGATTTGATCTCGATTCAAAGGCCAAAGATTAAGGAACTTGGAAAGTTATAATGCAATAGTCTTGAGGTGTTATATTCACTTTAAATTATCAAAAGAGCTAAATGCAAATCGGTTGTTCATGAACTTGCATTGTCACAAATGTGTCGCTTAGTTCATTGCCCTCCTGGCCATGTTGAGCTCCAGACTTTGGTCGTCGCACTATTACATACGAAGCTTGATTGTTTTTTTGTGGCCACAACAAAGACGAGGTTGCCTGGTTTATAAAACAAAACTGGGCACAAAAACCTTACAATCGTTATCGATTTCATGGCAGGTGTTTCTGAAGCAAATAACCATGGTTTTTCAACGTTTTCCACTCTTGCCTAAACCAATGTATTCATAGTCTTGGTGTAGAAGTGTCCATGTTTAAGATGCCAAGTCATAGCAAGTCTGTTGCCAAACTAATCGTTTTCCAATTGTTTTTTTCATTTCCCTCCTATTTGGTGCTCGGTTCCACTTCCACCCAAAGAAAGTGTTTACAACCACGTTCCAATTATGCTTGAGATCTTGCTTCAGTGCTTTTTCTTCATAGTCATGACTTAACAGGGTAAAGTGGTTGAGTGGACTTTATCTAACACAAGTGTTGCTCCTGGCTATTCCCAAGTTTTTAGCTCTACAGCCAGCAAGCTTAACCTGCAATTTCATCAGCAAGTGGTTGGAGAAGTGCACTCGCCTAAGTCTTGTCACTAAAAGGGCAGTCCATACTCCCTCCGTTCACAAATATATGATGCAGTTGATTTTTTTCAAAACTTTGATAGTTCATCTTACCAAAAAAAATTTCATAAGTTATCATTTATTATGTTGTCATTTGATTTATCACTAATTGTAGTTTGAATTTGATGTATAATTTTACATGTTTGAACACTTTTTTGAATAAGACAAAGGATTAAAGTTTTGAAAAAAATCAATCACATCACACATTTATAAACGGAGGTAGTATTTCATTTGAAAGAGACTCTACTCATGGGGCACCCTCCAAAATGTCATGGAAAAAGTCCACATCACCCCCTAACCTATCAATGTCAGTCTACTTAATCCCCTCACCTATAAAACCGAGTATTCTACCCCTTAAACTATGTAAAACCGTTTAAATAACCCTCTAGCGTGGTTTTGTAGGCAGTTTTGCCTATGTGGCAGTACACGTGTGGACAATGACGTGGCAAAATCTTGTTTCAAAGTTTATTTCACCCCTAAACTATTGATGCTTGGCTACATAACCCCCTCACCTATATAGTAGTACTAACTCCATTACTAACATACAAAGACTGACATTTCTGTATTATTGAATTGTAGTCTAAAGGTCCTTACTGAATACAAAAGTATATTAGGCTAAAAAATTAGTTTAAAATGTAGTTAAAAGATTAACTTCTCAGCGCATAAAGAGATAAAAAAAACCAGGGCGTGAGCTCCATACCCATGAGACAATATAAAAACTATCATACACCCATAATCATTTAGTTAGTATTGTATATTCAAGGAGGAAAAATATTCATTTATATAAGTGAAAGTGAAAGGTTATATAAATGAACATCGATAGTTTAGGAGGTGAACTGGGCTTGAAAACATATCTTTGCCATATCATTGTCCATGTGTAATGCCACACTAGGCAAAACCACCTCTAAAACCACCCCAGCGGGTTATTTAAATGGTTTTACATAGTTTAGGGGCTAGAATACCCGATTTTGTAGGTGAGGGGGTTAAGTAGACAGGCATTGATAGGTAAAGGGGTGATGTAGATTTTTTCCAAAATATCATTGAGATCCATGTTCACGCAATGTATATAAACAACTGGAGATTTCTGAAGGTTTGCTCTCAACTTGTAGCCTAGCCAACAAAGAGACCCAACATCTAGGATTGGGGTATATGAAGGCTATCATCATTGGCATATAGGGAAGTTCACATTTCTAGGTATCCTTCCATGCATGTAGTTTGGTGAGGATGTCCTGTTGTATTGCTTTGATAGGTTGTTGAAGCGGTCCTATTGGGAGGACAAAGAGAATAAACCAAGAGGCTTTAGATGCTAGAGATATTAACTCCCCTGCATAGCATATCTTCAAACATCTTTCAAAAACAATAACTCTTACATCTTATAAATATACACTTTATATGGAAATTGTATAGATAAACTAAATATATAAATTTTATAATCATAGATTTTTCATTTGAATAAATCTTGATGCTAAAATCATCGATTCAATATTCGGATATATAAACATATATAAATAATATATTAATTATTTATGTGTCAATATGGATTCAAATTAAGATACTATGAATTACAAACATGTTGGATCTCAATTAGACCCATGATTTTCATATAGATTTTATCTTTATCTAAGCTTATGATAAATTTAAGTGCATGGGGAAAAGAAATAATGCCAAATGACTTGACGGTAAATTTATTTCCACCATTCCTGTGGTATTATTAAATTACCGCCATTTGAAATGATGTTATAGTATATTTTTGCATTTTTTTAATAGCCAGTTATTTTTCACAAAAAAATCGAAATAAAACATATACAAAAAATAAAAATACAGTGTTCGGAACGAACGCGGCCACGGCCCACAGGCCCGTACATCAAGAGAAACAATTTCGCCAAGCGCCCCTTAATTTCTGCTTATTTGTACCCACGTCCATATCGCCACACCACGGCGACGCCTCCGATCCGACGAACCGCCGCGCTCCTCTACAACCGCTGCCGCGGCCTTGCCTCCGGAGCCGCCACGGGGAACGCGGTGGCTTCCCGCGGCGGCGGCGGCGGCGGCGGCGGCGGCGGAGGCCTCCGTGAAAAGGTCAGGGCCGCCGCCACCCTCTCTCGCCGAATGCCCCCGCCGCCGGAGCAGGGGTCCTCCTCCCGAGCCCCTGCCTCCGGGACCGCGTTCGACCCTTTCGACGTCGATGTCGACCCGCCTCTGCGGCCGGAGCTGACGGCGGAGCAGGTCGAGCTCTGCAGGGACGCGCTCGCGCACTTCGAGCACAAGAGGAAGCGCCGGGATGATTTGTCCCAAGAGTTCAGAAGCCTCTCGGTATGAATGAGTGTATATTGTTCTATTCTGGCTGATTTTGCCCGCGTCGCTGTTCTGAGTTTTGTGCCGATATGGGGACTCGCAGATGTCCATGGGCTAATGTAGCGTACACATCGGATATAACTTGATGAATTGTTTAGGTTGAATCGCGAAAGTTTCATCTTTAATCGTTGCGGGTTCTCTGACTATAATATGGGACTGTTTGTCCATGATTTGGGTGGTTATTTTGTGTGCAAATGAATGTAATTGTGCTGTTTAATTATTGAATTATTAATCCTTCTCTAACAATGGTTCTGTTGCTGAGCTACTGAATTGTAATCGAAGTAACAACGGCACAGTTGAAAAAATATATTTTCAGTTCAGTATTTTTCCTCGCATGATTTAGGTATTCTTTTCGTAGCGACCCATTGCTTTGAAGCAAGGCACCACTGTTGGGTTGCTTTGAAGTGAAGCGTTGCAGATCATAAGTGATGGTATGGATTGCTGCGTATGGGATACTACAATAAGTTAGATGTCTTGGCTAAACATAAATTCAATACTAGATTTTTATTATGGAGTATCTTTTAAAATATAATATCACTACTATGAGGCTCGAACTTGATTTGCAGAAGAAAAGCTGCCAAAGTTTCTTGACTCTATGGTGAATTTTTTACTCTAGGGGGTTTATTAATTTTTAGGGATGGTCATCAAAAGTGGAGTGTACTTTTAGTTTCTCTTGCAGTCTTGCTACAAAATCAACATTGTCTTGAAAAAACTGTATATAAATCTGTTTACACAACTTTTTTACTCTAAACACATAAATTTTGATTAACTGTTGCCTTTTTGGTGAAAAGTTGCAAACTTTGACTTTTATTCAAAGACACTTTACATTGATGAACGAAGGAAGGACAATTTATCAATTTAAGTGCCTGAATAGTTTCCTCCCAGTCGTCTATGAGACTATGACAGATATATTTGTTGGTATCATCGTATCATTGATTGGGGATAAGCTTGAAAGCGACGTTTCCTTAATTCTGTGATATGGCCAATTCATCATTTTTTTTTTGGAGCGATACAGGAGATCTGTGTTTCATTTCATTAAGAAAGGAAGAAACACATACAAAGGAGAGACAAGGCTGTCATCTCCAAGAACAAGGGAGGGGCAAAAGCCAAAACTCCTGACAACCAAACAACTAAGATCTCAGTCACATAGAAACACCACCACCACCACCACCGAGCCTAACCTCCCTGGGTTAGCTGCTGGAGGAGCAGCTCTTCAAGAGCAGAGGCCCCTGCCACACACCACAAGGCACACTCATTAGCCACTTAAATCAAAATCACTTCAATGCGACTTGCTCCCTCGAATACATGAGAGTTGTGGTGCTTCCAAATATCCCAAGCAACCAGAATTATCAAGGAATTCAGACCTTCCTCATTTTCATAGGAATACTCTTGACAACATGGCTCCACATTCATCATATCATTGAGTTGATGATTTGTTCTGTGATTGTCTGTTCTTAAGAGAACTCTTTGGTTTCTTATACAAATGCATGAAGATCTATTGAAGTTGTATTGATAGACAATATAACTCTCTCATTTTAACTTTTAGAAGCTGTCTTGCAGAACATTACAGTTCATAATATTTTATTCCTTTGAAGAAGACATTGTGTCTAATTCATTATAAATTATGCCATTCAATATTTTTTAACAGACTGTTGGATGGCTTTAGTCATGATGAAAGCTATATGTTCCAAGTATTTAATGTTTCATGGCCACTTTTGCAGGATATTAGACTGATGAAAAGGATCAGTGTGGCTCATAATCCTGTTAATAGGGCAAAGAATCGCTATATTGATGTCTTACCATGTGAGTTTCTCCACCTGCATTTGTTATTTTAGTCATTATTATTCATGGGCAACTAACAAGATTTCCTTGAACTTAAAGAAATACAAATTTGAATGTGATTCCTTTCTCCTGTTTAGTTGATGATACAAGGGTAGAGCTTAAATCCTCAGCACAAACTTCAAATAATGATTACATTAATGCAAGCTTTATAGAGGTAAAATTTTTTGTATCCTTTATTTATGCATCTCAGTTCGTAGTGCATTCCCAAATTACGCTTTTGATTTACATAAAAGAACATGTTTTGTGATAATGCATGAGTAGCTTAAGTGGTGGTGCATGAAACTTGCAGGCTACGGAAGGCAAAAGAGTTGGAACATTTATTTCTACTCAAGGTCCCCTAGTGAAGACATTTGAGGATTTTTGGGAAATGGTATATGAATATCAGTGTCCTGCAATCGTCATGCTCACTCAATTTGACAGTGTTAAGGTAAATGCTTGCATCTATGGTCATGCATGCGAATATGTGTGATAGAATAACTATTGCAAATTTGAAATAGTAAATTTGACCATTAGATGATGTAAGATAGGCTAATCGTATTCCAGTTGTTTATGGACTCCTCGTCCTGCTCCGCCTCAATGGTCTGGCTGTCTCTTTCCTGCATGTGCCGGACGTCTGGTCGAGCTAGCAATTTCATGCTCCTCTCCTTTCTGGCACATCGTGTTGGGCTGGCTGTTTCTAACTCCCTGCTTCTCAGGACATTTTTTTCAGTTTCCTATGACATGCACATGCAATAGCATAGATTGTTGTATTGAGTGCTGGACTAAACAATTATTTAAATGTTGTTACTGTGACATGACATGTCTCATTAGTCATTACGCTTCAACTTACCCGTTGTTTTATTGGAGGCTCATACTGCAACTATAATCATTTGCAATTGCAAATAGAGTTGGCATTGAATGAACATCAAAGAATTTACACAATACAAATTAAATAATGGTCATAGTTGATTATTTAAATTTCATGACCCCTCTATTTCGTTGATAACGTGGTTATTCTTTCATCTTGCTTGTGACCTCATGAGTCTCATGACATAACTGTCCTGCAGTGGCCAGAAAATAAGAGGAGCTAATGTAGCCTTGTAATAAATTACAATTTTGTCCACTGGACATGTGAGCTTAAGGCATAATTTATAGTATTGAATATATGTCTTATGGTGTACATTCGACAGCATGAATCATGTCTCATTGATGGAGAGCTCATAAATTAATTGGAGCGGACTAACATAGTCTGATGAGCTTAGCATCATATGTTTCCCACCAATACCTCACACTTTTCTGTGCACGAAGAAACTGCAATTGTATTTACATAGAAAAGGGGCAGCCCAGTGCATGAGCTCCTGCTTGTGTGGGGTCTGGGGAATGGTTGGACCCACTTTGCGGGCTATTGTACTTGTCCGCAGCCTTTCCGGGTCTGGGGAATGGTCGGACCCACTTTGCGGTCTATTGTACGCAGCCTTTCCCTGCATTTCTGCAGGAGGCTAGTGATGCCCATGGTTCTAGGGAGGTTACAAGCAAGCTGAGAATATAACTACGGCATCGACTGAGTAGTGGGGGTCATGAAATTCAGATAACCCAACAAGATTGTATTTCAATTTGTATTCTGTAAACACCTGGATGTTCATTCAATACCAAGTCTATTTTCAAACTATTATTGCTGCAGAATGAAGTGCCTCCAGACCTCCACCAATAAGAAAATAATTGATCAGCTGAAGCATAAAGAAATGTCATAATAACACCTTTTAAATAATTCTTTACTCCTACAAGCCTGTCATATAACTGTTGCAACAGCCCATGCTACCGTGCATGCACATCAAAGGAAGCTAAAATAAATTGATGTGCATAAGGAGCAGGGAGCTGGGAACAGCCATATATTGTTCACCTTAATCCTAAAGACTCATATCATGGCCGAAATCCAATTTGATCTCTGCCAGGTCAATTCCATGCTACTGCACACTATATAAGTTTACTATGGTTCCAGTTCATTATACTGCACATATTATATCTACATGGTTTGCTAAGAAGAACCATACTAGAATGAATGTGTATGCTTTGAAACACAAGTGTGTCATTTGATAAAGGGCTTTTAATGAAACTATGTTTAAATAATGACAGTGTGATGAGTATCTTCCACTACACAATGGAGAACGAATATATGGAAAATATGACATCAAGATTACGAAGACAAGAACAGATAGCCATCATTTACTGTTGCGTGATGTCAAGGTTCAAAACAATGAGGTAAAGAAATTCGAAAGGCATTCATGTTTACACTGCTTCATTGTTCCTTTTTTTTTCTAGCCAAAGTACTTCTTTCTATTACAGAAAATGCACATGGACATCAGTTTGCTTGTATAGGTTTGTCAAATCTGTTATAATCTTCTCGGCCATTGATAATATTTATTCCTTATCTCTCCTAGGAGATTTATCATATTAAGGTCTATTGTATTGGATCGCCTAGATGACATGTGACATTATTTCTTTATTTTTGAATTAATTGTTCTACTGCCCAAATATAGTTTGTATTCCTAATCCTATGTGCTTATAAATATCAGTTATTCATGAATTTGATGTAGCATTGTTTAGTGATGATTTATATGATTAAAATGTTGTGATAATAATAATCACAGTTGGGTCACACGTGACAAATTGGATGTGGCCACCATCTTTAGATGTTATACTTATTTTATTTTTCTAGTGGTCAAATAATGAAGTCTGTATTGTTTAATATGTACATGAGTACATCTATTGGTATTTCATGATTAAAGCTATTCTGATTGCTAATTTTCATAATGTAGTCAGGCAAGATTCTTTCTGTAATCCATATAGAGTATGCTGATTGGCCTGACCATGGAGTACCAACCAATACAGATGATGTACGACAAATCTGGAAACGGCTGCATCACATTCCAAAGGAACATCCTATAGTTGTACATTGCAGGTTTGCTTCAGTCTGATGCCGTTTCATCCTATGCTTGCACTCCATTCTCTTAACACTGTTATTGTATCTTTCTGCAGTGCAGGGATTGGAAGAACTGGTACTTACATCACAATCCATACTACACTTGAGAGAATTCTCCTTGGAGATAAAGCCTCTTATGATCTTGTTGAATCTGTAAAGAATTTCAGATCCCAACGACCTGGAATGGTCCAAACTGAGGTGCACTCTGCTTTATTTTTAATTGTATTTTTAGTCATGTAACCTGTTTGTTGGTGACTCTTGCTGGGTTCCATCTCCGGCCTCCCTAGCCCCCAACTGCTTGGGAGTTGGGACTAAAAGTCTTTGTTATTGTTTGTTGATTTCGAATGGCCTGATTGATCTAAAAGAAATACTTGAGCCCAGCAAAGATTTGCGTACATGAAACTTGGCCTTGCTAACAAGTGTCTATCAAAGTTATTATAGCATTTTGAAGAGAACCTTTTCATTTTTATGTGCAAGTGATGTTCTTACAGTTTCAAAGTAAACATGTGCATGGGATGTAGTTTTAGCCATCATCACTGTCTTACAATTGGAGTTGTTTGGCATTATGAATTAAAGTGAAGGCATTTTAAAGAATATATTGATAAATTTATGTCACGCCTCAGGTGACAACTGCTATAGTCTGGAATGTAACATGGTGCTTTGCTGAGCTGGTTTGTAACATGGTGTTTTATCAACTTTTTTGTTCACTCTGTGCAAACTCATTGAACGAATGACTTAGATATTCTAAATAGTATATTTCAACTTTTCAGGAACAATACAAGTTCTGCTATCGGGCGATTGCTGATGAACTGAAAGACCTGCTGGACTCAGATAATTGAGGTGGATACCTGGCACGTACAGCAATATCACCGTGTGCGCATTTACTATGCTTTTTTTAGACATTTATACATGCATGGTTAAGCAACTCACAGGTCTCATGTTATATTCCATCTGTAGGATGATCTGCAGTGCTGTTGGCTGGTTATTCTCTGGTGGTCTGGCCTCGATTGGACCGAATGCTTGTTTCTGTGCACGCGCCATTTTCTTTGTGCTGCATGGCCTTGATAATGGTCGGTTGCATTAAGATCACGATGTCACCTCTATTTCAATGTGAACTCTACTGTATCGTTATTACCACAGCAACTAGAATGTAAAGAATCAGGGGAAAGTTCAAAACTTTTGGCAGCTCGGCATCTATAATTTCATTGCATTCCGTCTTCCTTCCACATGCCAATAGTAAACGGAACCATGTTGGACGACGAAACCAGTACATACTGGAGGTGGAGGTTGGACTGCTCGTTTCAAATCTTCCATGATGATTTAGACTGGAGGTAGAACTTGAGACGTCACAAGTTAGCTGTCGTTGAGAGGTAATTCAAGGCATGCGAGTTCTGTGTGGTGGTCTCTTGAGACCGTGGTGCACGGGGATGCACAGGTGCATGACTCCCAAGTCCAGGTCTTCCTTGTTTACTCCAATTTTGGAGCTATCGATCGGTCAGTCCCCAAAGCTCGTGCTGTTTACACCTTTACGTGTTGACGTGGGGTAAGCATCCGTTTTGATGTCCATCAAGTGGTCACATTTTAGTAAACTTATTATCAGAGACCTTTAAGACTTTATCAACAACGTACGTACCTTGGATGAGTTGACAGAAGAACATGCGAGGCGTGAGGCTGGGGCAATGGGAGCAGGCCCTCGCTTTTATTCTTGTTTGAGCATAAACACCTTGCTTCGCATGATTTCCCCACTTGTCAATCTCAACGACGATCGACCTCATGTACATATACAATGTCACCAAATCAATCAATCATCAGTTATCGCGTACGCGGAAGGTGTTCACACTTGGTTTACAATTTGTTACCATCGATCAATCGAAGTGTACATACGTGCCAACTAAAAGTATTTGTCTAAGACGGAAATCATCCGGTATACCAAGGTGGAGTACCATAGGCATTTGTTGAAGACTTTTTTTTCATAAAAGTAGCCCACTTTAGCCAATACGACAAGATACTCTTTCTCTTCCCCTACCGTTGTTTCCTTTCTCAGTTTCTTCTTTCAAGCCCGGCGGCCCTTCGAACTCATTAGCTCTTTCTTTTTTATTTCTTATTATTTTGTTAGTTTTATTCTAGTCTGTTTTTACTAAATCGGTTTTATTTTTTTTATTTTTTGTTATTTGTTTTCAATGTATAAACATTATGATTGTAAATAAAGAACCCCAGAATATATACTTATGATGCTAGATTGCTAGAACATTCTTTTCGTGAAGGTAACCAACGTCATTCATGAAGCTTAAATAGTTTCTTTACGAAGTTAATGCTACCATCTGTCTAGAACATTTTCCATGAATTGAGAACATTTTTTTCTAAAACCAAGTACCGATTCCGTAGTACTAGTTGGGAAACCTAACCAATACTAACGGAGGTTTGTCTAGTGGTGTCACTCAGAATTGATGGGAATCGTCAAAACAAGGAATGAAATTTCTTTTGGCGTGGGTGGTATCTCCACTTATGTGTCACTTGAACTTGCCTTTCTACAGATCCATCAAAATTAGAGCTAGCTTGTTGGTTTCTTTTCCTCATACATACTTAGTGATATGCATATGCGTGGACAGCATTGTACAAGGTGACACTTGTTGGCTGACGGTTTAAACCGCACCTGTTGGTTGAATAACAAATGTACATATATAATGAGAACACAGTTGTCCTTTTACTCTAAGAAACTGTACGCGCGCGTCCTAAGCTGGTATACATGCATACGGTAGTAGTGTATCCCATATCTTTTATATCGCGTATTAGCTAGGATTTGAAGAAGTTTGTCAAGATACTCTTTGACCATTAATTTCTCGTGTACTATGAACCAATCTCTACGAACCTTCTATTGATCTGATGGAAATATGAAGTAAGGCTTGAATTCTCAGTGATTATCAGGATGTGCACTAAACTTATTTCACTAGGTAAGACGAAAAGCCTTTCAAGTTCTGTTTTGGCCGGCCGACAATTGTTGCTGGGCTTCTAGACTGCCTACTGTCGCCCTGTAGTGCCATACCCACATGGCTCTTTTCTGTTCCTTCTTCTGGTCGAATAACTCTGATGTCGTTACGTTGTCAGAACGGATGCCGTCGTGAGACGCGTGGCCACTCAATTACAGACAACAAAACGGATGCTTCTCCTTCATTCTTTTAAAAAAGAACTGAAATACATCATAATAGTTGTTCAACAGTAAACACCGACGGAACAACGAATATGTATGGAAGGCGTGAGAGGTGGGCATGCAACGGAGGCAGGCCCAACCTTTCCCTCAAAGTGAAGCAAGAAGTGCTCTCCTTTTCCGGCTTTGTTTGCCATTCTGTACGTTCTGGAACCACTCACTTTATTCTTGCAGTGAACCTAATAATACACCCAACTCGATCTGCATGATTTCAGCAACTACCAGTCAATCTCAACGACAAGGACATTTGAGCAAACAATGTTTCCAAATCGATCGACTTTTACATGATCTCCTGAGGATACATTATATTGTTGGCTTAGAATTACTATTTGTTACCAACGCACGTACGTACTGTACATCGACAGAACCGTGCCTAACAACCACGCCGCCCCAAGAAAACATTATGTTATACTAGATGGCGAGATCATGTCAGTCCCATTTTTACGTTATTTTATTTACTCCAATCAAATTCAATGTTGCCGGTGTGGCAATCAAGTTCAGTTACACCAACTTTCTACTCTCGACCACGAGCTCTCTCCTAATCTCTTGACCAAATAAAAGCAACAAATAAACGCAAATTAAAAAAAAATGCTAATTCTAGTTCTCATATTGAATTTGCTTGTATTCCTCTCCATGTATCCATCCTCGATCGTGCATAAATCAACGCATGTACACGGTGGATCGAGACGGACCGGAGCACTCTGACATCCTCAGTGGAGTCAGTGCTTGATGAATAGGTTGTACTCGACGGTGGCGTCGCCGGTCTTCATGTCCAGGGTGTGCGTCCGGGCCTGCGCGTACCCGCGCGCCAACCGGAACACGCCGGTGCCACCGACGACGGCCATCTCCCGGACGTCGCTGAACACCTTGTTCCTGCCCATGATGGCCACGGTGCTGCCGTTGTACTTGCCGGCCTCGAACACGAAGTTCATGTTCATGAGCAGCGACACCTCGTCCTTGCCGGCGCTGATGTAGGTGCCCTGCGCGCGGCCGAGGAGCTTGGAGGAGTTGAGGTCGGGGCCGTCGGTGAGCGCGTCGTCGATCACCACCACGGCGCCGAAGAAACTCTTGGAGGTGTTGGTCACGGCGGCGCGCGCCACCTGCACCGCCGTCGGGCTTGCCCCGCTCACCACGTCGTGCCAGTACAGCTTGATGTGTGTTTCCTTGTCGCCGCTCGCCGCCGTAGCCGGCGAGGCCACGGCGGCCAGGACGAGGACGAGGAGCACGGTGACGGCAGCCATGGCGCGCGCGCTTAT
Source organism: Paspalum vaginatum (assembly GCA_030272315.1). NCBI lineage: Eukaryota > Viridiplantae > Streptophyta > Magnoliopsida > Poales > Poaceae > Paspalum > Paspalum vaginatum. The sequence goes on along the minus strand of CM059019.1, from coordinate 5,771,258 downwards.
GGGACGCACGGGCCGCGCGCTGCTCGCAGGTGGTGTATCGATATCGAGATAGTGTCTGGCTAGTTCTTGTGCCGTGCCGCCAGTGTGGTTGCGCGAGATCGTATTTATGCGCGGGTGCGTTAGGTGTGTGCGTACTGCGTAGGTGACCAATTATAAATTTTATCTATGTGTATGCAGCATCAGCATGGCGTGTTGGGGTGGTTTGCTTTGGCCGAAATATTTGGTCAGATGTGCCACCACCATGCGTCCATGCCACACCATGGTGTAGGCGCCGGGAAAGCAGATTCTAGAGGGTCACGGGTAGGGAGCACATCAACAGTAATTGTGAACATATATTTTTCCATAGGCATGTGAAGCTGCAGAAAATTTAAGAGCGAATTGTAAGCTAACTCCTAAACTTATCCCTCGATACCGTTCGATTAACAAGCTTCTAAAGCGATCATCGGAGTTCTTTAGCTTTTCAATGTAATTATATAGGTCAATCAACTTTTTTCATTCTTGATTCACTCAAGGTCTAATTGTGGACCTAGATTTACACTACGCCAATGAATTACTTAAAATGTAAAGACCCACTATGACTGCTTTGGAAGTTTGTGGACCTAGACTGGTACCGTAGGATAAGTACATGACATGCAATTCAGTCAAGATTAGATTATGAGTTCAATGCATTGGTGGCCGATCCATTAACATGTGCAAAGGTGTTAGTAAAGTCCATCAACTTTGAAAGTAGACATATTGGTCTATAGACTTCTAAGTTATGCCACCTAGGTCTATGCATGGGTGACATAACTCTGATGTGATGTGATGACTTATTGGCCCCCTTCGAGCAGCTCCTAGTAGGTATGGGTGAAGCATTTCGGCAAACAAGTTTTTTTATGAAATAGGAGGCGTGTTACTCATACTGATTACATATTAAAAACGATGACTACAAGGAGTAAATCGAAATTACAACATGACTTCTAGCCATTAAACAATGCATGAAAAATAACGCTTCTTTGCCCTACATATAGGAAAAACCATGGCAAAGGAATAAAAGGAATATCTCTTGCATTTGTCTACTGAGGACTCCTCGTGCCAAAAAATGAGGTCAGTCCTCAATCTCCAAATGCTCCAGCATATCAATAGGATCACCTGCATGATGAAATTAAAGGTCGTCTCGCCTGTTGCTGTTGTTGTGTGTATGCCTTTTCATAAATCTATATGCTTTTCTTGGTTCTAAATAAAGAATTTCTCAAATTATCCCAGTCTCAAGAGCGTGAGATAGAATTGCAGTTAGTCACTCTATCAATCAAGACTTGGAACTGACCAAATGCTTTTGTTGGCAAGGGAAGATGAAAGAGATTCCAAGATCTTGCAGCTGTAGCTGCTTTTTGCAAAGAGATGGCCTTATCATAGTCACAAAAATGGGGTCCATGGCATTCAACCCTCGACTTGGGGTCATCGACCTCGACCCGGGTTCCCGGAGTCATTTTCGACTCCACCTTGTAAAACACTCTAGCAAGTGTCGACCCTCGTCCCACGACCCCATACTTCGACCCCATCGACCTGGTCCTTGGTGACTATGGGCCTTATTCTTCGCAAAAGAATGTAATTCAGGGAAAAAAGTTGATGGTACCAATCTAGACCATAAATCTGACCAAAGTGCTATTGAATTGCCATAAGCCCATAACATGAAGTAGCCATTGTGAAGGAATGAGAATGGCGACCAGAGAGGGCTGAGTAGGAGTTTCAAAAAATTCAACCCCAAACAACCTATCTTCAAGATTACACAGCTAGCAACAGGACACTGACGCTAGGAAGGCTCTCGGAAAACCTACCGAAAGCACACGCTATACCAGTGAACAAAAGGACTTGAAACAACATCAACAACACTTTCTGCTAATTGTGGATGCTTCACCATAAATCAAACACAGTACGGGCAAACTGGCTGCTGGAACGGAAGGGGCTGACGGAGATAAACTATGGACAGTCCAGACTTGGTATGGAGGAGCGTCCGCAGTCCTAGAAAACACAAAACAGCCTAACCAGAATTTAAAAGGAAGTTCCAAAAATGGACCGACCAAATGAACCCCAAAGATCTTTTTTTTACTCTATCATCGTCCCAACTTACTCACAAACTACTCCATAAAAATTCAGCTAGATCGAACCAAGTTTGATGCCGCTAAAAAGGAGGATGGTCTGCACGTGATACACGTATCCACATTTAAAACTAGAACTGCGCAGAACAGAAAAGCAATTTATGCCTTGTTTTGAATCTCATACCAAATCAACTCAAAATCCAACCAAACTACACGGATACCCCACTGTGAACTTATTCCCATGGGATCACACACAAAAAAAAAAAAACTAGGATTCGCCACCTTTAACCCACACTAAGTTGGAAGGAGAGGTTTTGGTAAAAAATAGGGAACTCAAGAACCATCCATTACTAGAAGTTCCAAGGCTAATCCATGGATTGGTATATTTTGAATTATCATCCAAATTCTTATAGAGATTGCGAAGTTGGCGAGTGAAGCAGAGGTCTGTCGCTGGGAGGTTTGGGCCAGCTGTCCGTTTAGCCTAGCCTGGGGAGGCCTAGGGGGCGAAGCTCCCGCAATATGTATTAGGGTTTAGTATATAATCATCTTATAAGGCCGTCGTGAAACATACAATGTTATGTTACAAACATTACACGAAATTAGCGAAATTGGTGGATGGCTAGTGCCCGTAATTCTTCTCTTCACATTGAAGGGTTTTCTACTTTAAATATTTGTGTCTTTGGTCGATCGATTTTTCTCGTCGATCTATAACAGTAAAAACAAAAAATGGTGTTTTTATAGTTCGCTAAAAATCGCTAAAAAATTGCATTTCAACTTTTGCAATATGGTAAGTCTATAGATGAGTTATGATGATGGAACCTTTTTGAAAACTTTGGAAGCATTAAGATATTGCTTGGGAGTTTTTAACGTTTTCATTAAATGACTGGACCCAGTATCATTAATTTTTTGGAGTTTATTCAATCTCTGAACGGAGCAGACAGACAGACCACACCGTAGTGGGACCTTGAAATCTGCATGGCAGGTCGGAGGATCGGTTTTGTGTACCCGTGTTGGTGGGGTTGGTGGCGATTGTGGGTGTTGGACTGTTGGAGGCGTGGCCGGTCGACTGGCGGTCTGACGTTCTGGTCGATCGTGGTCGTCTGGTGGAAGTGGAACGTCACAGGTCACTGGCGGGGGCGGTGGTACTCGTCTCCCGCGCATGTCTCTCTTGGACTTGCTTTTCGTTTCTACAGATTGACCTGCTTTTAACAGAGCAGATTGTTGGTTTATTCTTTTTTTTTCTATTTTTTACTTCTATTTTTTATTTATCGCGTTCTAATTCATTAATGAACTATCGGACGACAAATATTCGAGAACGAAAGTAGTACATCAGAAGTGATTATTTACGCGTCAGTTGTCTACAAACAGCGCGTCCAAAGGCTGAATGGCATTATCGAAAGAGGTTGAATGACAAATGGACAATGAGAGAGGTATATTTAGTTTTCTTTTCCTAAAAGCCTTGGGTATTTATTTGAATACTCATTTTTTTCTAACGGAAGATTTTATTGATTTTAAGCACATAACATCGAGTTGATACATGCTCTTTAAGCTCTCCTAGCCTCTGTTTCACTAGGAAACACACAGCTTAAAAACAAGAAGGAAAAATCTACGTAACCCCCTTGACCTTATACCAGGCAGTATACTCCACCTCCAACCTAGCTCAAAAACCGGATGTTTAACAAATTAAATTATGCAAAACCGGACAAAACACCCCTGAGTGGTTTTGAATGGTTGTTTTTGCCACCGTGGCACACACGTTAGCGCCACATCAGGAAATACCTGGCATGGGTCCCACCTGCCAGGTCCCATTTCTTCTTCTTCCTCCTGCTGTTGCGCCCCTCCCCCATTGATGCCTCATGTACATGCTATTCTCTAACCTCAGGCTCACCGCCGTCCTGCTCAATGACCTCAGTACCGACACCTCCGCCAATCAAGCCATCTAGCTCCTCGTCGTCCCTGGCCCCGCTACCGCTAGCAGCATCCGCAAGCAACCCCTCCTCGACCATGTAAGCGCGTCCATGGACTCATACACCTCTGCATTGGACATCCCATCTCTCCTAGTACATTCACCCCGTGCGCACCTCCTCCCACAGTAGCACGGCCCCGTACTCCGTCGCTAGCGCCTCTCGTCGTCTGCGGCCGTCTTTCTCCCCCATACACGCCGGCCCTGGGCGAGGACCTGGAGGCGGCGAGAGGTTCTCGGTGGCCTTGCCCACTTCTGGAGTAACGAGACAGAGTAGGGCCAGTCGTCGTCCACCTCCTCGACCTCGGCGATGAGCGCGAGCGTCTTCCGAGGCATCCCCAGCGCGTCGCCTGAGAGGGTATGGCGCGAGCTCGATGGCGCTAGTCTGAGCACGAACGGGAGCGGCAGAGGATGACGTTTAGCGGCGGTGGGCAGTGTGTTGCGATGGGCAGGCCTTGGAGGACGTGCTCATCGGCGCAGCTCGACCAGCGGCAGCGCCCACCTGTGCACCCGAAGGTGGTGTCTGGCTTGTCTGCAGGGCCCAACGGTGGTGGCGCCCACGCGGCTTGGACGGCTTCGCGAGAGAGGAGAGAAGAGTAGATGGCGCCTGACATGTGGGACCCACGACACGTGTTGCCTGATGTAGAGGTGATGTGTGTGACATGGTGGCAAAACTACCCACCAAAATCGCTTCAGGAATATTTTATCTGGTTTTGCAAAATTTAATGTGTTAAATATCCCATTTTTAAGTTTGGGGGTATGAAATATACCACCAGTATAGGTCAGGAGGGTTATGTAAATTTTTTTCTAAACAGAAAAATTCCTAACCAGTGACTATCAATCCGAAGATTAGACCGTCACCCGTATGAAAAAAAATCCTTAGCCACCTGCACGAGCATTGCATAGCCATTTCGTAAATCTCACTTCTGCACCACAGCCCAAAAACAAAGCATCTGGGAGGTAGCATGGATAACCTACAAAGTGAGTGAAATGTTTTGTTCTTCAAAAAAATTATATCAATCCTGTGTAACCAAAGAGACAAAACGGTGGTTGTCGTTCCTAGGAAAGCTATACTTCGGAGGCTACGATCAATCTGAATACCCGTGAATTGTAGTGGGCCGGTAGGAAAAAAAGAGTAAACAGAGGACTGGGGACAAGCTGAGAAAATTCAAATCCGCGCCACAGAATCAAGGACCGGCAATCATCACCTTCTTAACTAACAGCGAGGTAGCATAAGCACTGCCCTCACAAAAAAACTGAACCTCGATCGAATGGCACAAACGATTGATCACCTTATGTGAATCTGGTGAGTCTGTTTGTGAAACCCAGAATACCCAACGTATATAACCCAAATTATGACACCAATGCACTAGTTAATTAAGCAACATATTGCGTGCTTTCTATAAAAAGCAGAGTTAATCTCATAAAAAAAACACCATATTACGGTTGGATTCCAGTTTATTTCTTTCCGATCCCAATTATCCAAGCAATCAAAAAGTAAATTACATCTACGCATATATATAATCTCTTGCCTCTTCTTTCTCAACGAAACCAATGCCAAATAAAAAAACACACAAAAGCTGGTTACATTTTTAGATAAAGGAAAAAATTAACAAGCAGATTACATAAACCGTGCTCCATAAGGCCGATCTGTCAGTGCTTGATGTAGATGTTGTACTCGACGGTGGCGTCGCCTGTCTTAACGTCGAGGGCGTGCGTCGTGGCCTGCGCGTACCCGCGCGCCCCCCTGAACACGCCGGTGCCGCCGACGACTGGCCATCTCCCGGACGGCGTTGAACGCCGCGTTCCGGCCCAGGATGGCGACTGGTGCTGCCGTTGTACTCGCCGGCCTCGAACACGAAGACCATGTTCATCATCAGGGATAGCTTGTCCCTGCCGGCGCCAATGTAGGCGCCCTGCGCGCGGCCGACGATCTTGGAGGAGTTGAGGTCGGGGCCCTCGGTGAGAGCGTCGTCGATCACCATCACGCCGCCGAAGAACGTCTTGGAAGTGTTGGTGCCGGCGGCCTGCGCCACCTGCACCGCCGTCGGGGCTCGGACCGCTCACCACGTCGTGCCAGTACAGCTTGATGTGTGTCGTTTCCTTGTCGTTGCCGGCAGCCGCAGAAGACGACGACCCAGCCGCGATGGCAAGGATGAGGACAAGGAGCTCGGCGGCGGCGGCGGCCATGGCGAGCGCGCGGGTGGGACGTATCACGTACAGGATGTTGGTATATCGATCGTGTCGTCTGCCTAGTTCACAGCAATGGTGTGCCAATGGCGTTTGCGCGAGAGCTTATTTATCAGCGTGTGCCAGATGCAAGTTGATGAAGGTGACCAATGATGGAGCATGGCGTGTTGGAGGGTTTTCGCTTTGGCTGAAAATATTTGGTCAGGTGTGCGTGCCACCATGGTGTGAGGTGGTGTAGGTTCCGGGAGCAAGAAAAGGGCCTGCCGCTCTGTGTGGAAAGAAGATTCTAGAACAATATGCGATGGGTGGGAAGCTCATCAACCCTAGTGGAATAGCTATTTTCTATAAGCATGTGGAGCTGTAGGCTGTAGCAAGATTAATTTATTTAGGCTAGCTAATATCTACAACAATCTTCTCTTAATTAATCCTGCAACGGAGGCGTCCACAGCCCCTGCCCCTGCCACCTACGATGGGTTTTCCGAACCGGTCGCTACGATCAATTCTCCTCCGTAATCACCCCACGATCAAAAACAAACCGCCCGCCCCCACCCTGCTGCACACGCATGTTCTAATCTAATCTCGAGATACTCTTGAAATTCTAGACAACAACATCGTCTAGAAACAATTAGAAAACTTTAATAACGTCAAATAAAGAAAGTTTGAATACCGAAGTTATAGATCTCTTCGAGCTCTACAATTTAGAGTCTGTACTTGCATTATTTGGACTACATATGAGAAAGTTGTGGTCGAAACACTAAAAGTGCAGAATAAGAAAAGTTGGATTTTGGAGGAGACGAGATTTCAACTTCATCTCCAAGCAAAATATATCATATAGAAGCTAGAACCTTACACAAGACATATATATATATATACATGGAAATATATCATATTTGTAATCCCGAACCGATCTATTAGTCTCCATGTATATGGCTCCCCCAAGGCTATAAAACCAAGGCCTCCCAAGGGGTAGGGGTAGAGGCATCCAATTTGACATATTCTTTGAGTTCCAAGAGAAAGTTTACATAGAGTTTTTCAACACTTGTTGAGAAGGGGTTCTCAGCAAAAGGGCAATGCGCGAGGAGGCAGGAAGGCCTCGGGTTGGCTGACGGGGTCGGCCGACCCAAGCTATTAATATTCCTAGGGAATCTCGCACTAAGCTCCGACATGGTGCTTCGTTTCGACTATTCGATGAATCGTCTCTTCATAAATTCATTAGTATCAACGAGTAACTCCCTGTTCTTCTTATGTAACTTTGATAAACCCTAAGTTCAATCAATGGATTTGCATTTGTGCTATTAGTTCTTTGTTTATACATGATCTATATATGTCCATGCCTTTGCAATGCTTCATCGTTTACATGTGCTAGGCGCCATAAGATATCCTCATGTCTTTTTACTACACCACAACCTCAAAACAGCGACGTATTGTCCATCGGTATAAGTAGTTTTACCGACGGAGAGTCCAATGGTATAACGCTATACCGACAGACCTAATCCATTGATGTAAGTTCCATCGGTAGAGTTTTTTATCGACGAACAAATGTTGGTTTGTTGGTGAATCTCCTCATGCTTAGATATGGTTTAGTACATTTTTTTTACCTTAGTTGGTTGGTTGAATCTTCTCATGCTTAGATATGGTTTAGGCTTAGTTCATCCATTAACTCGTTCTACGTAACATATGGGAGGAGAGAAAGGTTCGAGTAACTTCTGATATTTATGATCATGTTTATTCTATGTTTCACCTTAGATATATGCTCAAGGGGAATCTAAGTTCATAACAAGTTTACCTCATGTATCTTGCTTATCCTTTTGCCGTATAAATCCTTATTTGATCGTGTTCTTGCTTGTTCTTCATCCTAGTGATGAGGACATCAATCCTATGCTTATGCAAGGGCCTATTGCAAGAGCACGTGCGCAACTAACTAAATCAACAGGTGAGCTCATTTCTAAGTATCCGTACATATACCTAGTGAGGATGGTATGCTACCTAATGATATTATTAATTATATTGTAATTAGGAACTTAGGAGAGGACCACTGAAGGCCTTGAAACTAGCTCGGACCAAGAGGAGGGCAAGGAGGGCATCAAAGTCAAGTCGGAGGCCTAATTCAACTCGGAGTTGACTTCCTCGGCCTCCAAGGACCCGGTCTGCAGGTAAAATCGTCGCCCATGCCACAAACGGGATCTGATTTCGATGATCCATATATGTCCTGAAAATCTAAGAAGATGATCTTTCCAAAGGCATCGGTTTCAGGTTGGCCCATGTATCTTGTTGAAGTCCATCACGGATGCAGTCTAGGGATTGTTGGTCAAGCTTATATCCTATATAAACAAGTAGCCGCCGCCCAAGTTAGGGTCTGTGTTTTGCTTAGATTAGTCTGTCATCGAACAGTTTCGCTGTTATCGATTTTGGAAACCCCAACTTGAGCAATTCAATATAGATTTGTGTTTCCTCGTTCTTGCTTATGTTCTCTCGGTTGCACTTGCAGGTATGATAGCCTTTTTGGCGAGGTCGATTGTGCACGTCTCATGCGGTCGATAACCATCAGAGCAGTGGTGTAGTGATTGCAAGGAACCGAACTTTCGCTCAAAGCTTCTTCACCGACGTCTAGATCTCCACCCCTAAACCTGACTTATCTATCGGAAGATTGGGCATACTCCGTATCACCTAGTCTAATTCATGCTCTAATCTAGTCATCAAGTATAGTTATCTTAGTACAAATAATCACCCTTAGATTTCTGGATCGATCAGAGCTAGTTAGTAGCTGGTTAATTATTGATTAATTGTAGAATAAACATAGTTTTCTATGGATTAACAAACTCCTCGATACTCATCTTGGAAAATGCTACACCAATACTGTCACTTGCGATATAAAGTTTGGCGTGCTTAAGTGCTATCAACAACAAATACGGAGCTTTTTTTAATAAATACTACTTAATTGATGATGGATTAAATAAAATTATCTATGTAATGGATTTTACCGGTCGTAACGCATGTACACTGTACACTTATAAAAATGTAGGTTCAAAAAAGAACTTAACGTTTTAATTCAACTGCGACTTGTCGTGCCACCAAACAACATATTAAAAGATAACCAACTTGAATGATAATACTGTGAAATGTTGGTCAGGCTTGCCAAACAGGCAGCTTAGATGTTCCAATTCAACTACAACTCGTCATGCCACCAAATAGCACAAATATTAAAAAAATCACACAAATAGGAAAGACAATCCTATAAAATATTAGTCATGCTTGACACCTAGCAGGACAACCGAAGCAACAAATACATGCATAATTGTCTTAACATTAATACTTTTTTTAATTATTAGAACTTTCTTCACTCTTTTAACTTCCCCCCGTGCACGACACAAAGGAACACAAGGCTTTGTTTGGATAAATTCAATCCATATGGATTGAGGGGAACATTAGTTCAAATTCCTATTCAACTACCCTCAATCTGTATGGATTGAGGGTTTTTACTTGTATCCAAACGAAGCATAAAGATTTATGTTGAAGCATATTTATTTGTTGCCCCAGCTGCTATCCCAGACCAAGCTGTCAACAAGCAACAAAGTTGTGTAAGCAAACATTTTAGTGACCACAACAAAATGCTATAAGCAAATGCAATGTTGAGATGCACAATAATGACATTCAAAACCAAAGGCAGGACACAAAATACAACCCCATTTTGCCAAAGGAAAACAATTACAGCACACAAGACCATGCTTTCTTTTGACAAATCCAATGTCCACACCACCCCAAAACAAGAAAAATATGTCAATCAATTGGCAAGCTTAATTGCTAGGGAACAATGTAGCAGGAATAGTACATCATTTCTCATGCAGACAGTAAATTAAGAGACAGAATCAATGATAAACGTGCACATATTAACCATGTGATGTCATGCTACCTCTAACCTTGTGCTGATCAACCTTTGGATGTCACCCTATTGAATTTTGGATCAGAAATTGAGACCAGTAGTTTGGACCGGCAAAACATTTAAAGCATGAAAATATCATATATTCTATAATGTTGGTTTGAAGGTGAACCATCCAAAGCACCTAGTATACAGCATCGAGAACAGAAATAAATAAACAGGGCAACTTTACAAAATATTTAGAATACTTTCAAAACAGGGAGAACTTGTTTTAACAATAAATTTCAGTTTCTAGGGAGATATGTAAAGTTTATTTTATTAAAATAGTGTTACTAGTGTAACAGACAACAATTACTTTTTATAAAACCCAAGGTAAACAAATTTGTATGTCATTCCAATGGCTTCTATGGTTCCTCCCCAAAAAAAATTCAATTACAATCCTACTGTTGGTTGGCACTTTGTACTTTCCAGATGTAATGTGCCAGATATGTAAAGGAAGATGTTGCCATTTGCTATTCCCAAAACCCAATTTAGTCTTGATTATTTGGATGGGAGAGTTTGGTCCACTACAAGATATGCCACTACCCAAATTCAATAGGGCACCACTAAAATGCAATAAGGTTCAAGGTAACTATAATAAACTTGTTCATATGATTAAAATATATGTAGTTGCCGGTTAAAATAGATTCATTTTTCAAGAATCATGCTACCTATTTTGTTTCATTAGCTTCCACCATTCTTGCCTTTTTGCGGTCTTCCCCACCTTCGACAGACACTTGTACTTCATGACGAGCATGCTTCTTTTTATGGCAAAGCAGCTGGTAAGATATTCGCAGTATGAATGTCAGCTATGACAAATAAGTAATAATAATAACTAGTCTCAAATAAGTGTATTGTCATCTAAATATTGTTAACAAACACAAAAAACAGAGAGATGGAAATTAAAAAAAATCAAACTATCAGCACCTTCCATGTTTCTCCACCTTTCTCCATCTCCTGGTTACCATCAATGGTTCCAGAAGAGACAACCTTGTCATCCTTAGCGTAAAAATACAACAATGTATGGATTTATAATCAAGTGGTTCCATAAAGTAATTGCAGAACAAAATACAGCAGGAATCATCAAGGAAAAGAGGTGGAAAACTTTCAGGCTAATTCATATATGCACTTAGTTATTTTTTGCAGCAACTTCGAGATCACAATCTACTGGTCAATGTACGCAGCAGATAGCAGATTCACACTCTTAAACATATCAGAAGAATCCAACATTCTGACTAATGCTTACAGTCAAATAAAATATACATATAGCAGATCCAAAGTCATATGATCTATGTGCAGAGGTCAAAACGAATCGCATTTGACAACAACCTAACAAAACAAATTAAAACCATAACAAGAAATGAGCAGGCAGTTGAATAAACCTTGCACACTTACAATGCCAAGGGTTTCATTGGTTTCCTTAATAACCGCCTGAGTTAGAGAGAGCAATAACTCTGGTGTGATGTGAGAGTGGTCCTTTTTTATACAGCTTTCTGGGACATCTGTCATTCCTGCTTTCATCTGTTCCTCCTCGCCTTCAACACAGACCTGTGCAAGTTCATCATCGCCATGAATCTTTTTATAACCCATCAGCTGAGCAGATGTAACCATTATAGTAAACAATTATGATTAAAGTAGACCTCGTCTGCGCTAAAATTTTTTGCTAAGAGTAGCTAGGTTGAGCTGATGCAAAGATTTAACAAAGGTGATGGTAAAAATAGCAACAATCACCTTACAATCTTCCTCCTCATCCTCCTCATCGCCTAGGACTTGAGTAGAAACAATTGCCTTCTGCATCTCTTTCTCCCTGTCTTCAACGAATTGCATGCATATTAAGAACAATAAATCAAACTGAGTTTTTATATCAGTAGTGTACAAGAAGGAAATAATGATCCAAGATAGAAGCAACACCAATTGTACTACATAATGATGAGAAAAAAAAAGGCACAACCCCTACCCAGAAAAGTCATTTCAACTGATATTAGCACATATTATGCTGTTAGGTTCTATTGGTGTTTTTCCATTCCAGAATATATTTCTTGCATGCGAAGAGAAGATGAGAGGATCTTATGCCTATAACCAGGAATGCGGTCAAGGTTGAAGAAAGTGCCAGGTACTAGGCTACTGCCCGTCACCTAGGCTGAGTAAATGTTGATTAAACATGAATACATGATTAAGCATGTGTTTCAATAAATATGGAAAAAGGAAAAGGAGAAGACAGGAAATCAGGAAGACAGCTCATTGGAACATCAATCCAATGGAGAAGCCTCGCTGCATTTATACAACCCTAATCACGCGGCTCCATCCCCTCACATCACACCAGAAACGACACGCACAGACGCCCTGCGACCTACTCCCGCAAGGGCATGTCGAACATCACGCCTAACCCGTCTCAATCCTCAGAATTTAGGGTTGGTATTGCGGGGGTTGGTAGGGTTTTCTTATAATTTCTCAAACAGATCCAACGGAATAGATCTAAGCAATGATTGTATTAACAAGCCGTGACAAAGCTCAAAGCGTCGGCTTGATAATTAACAGTAAAAAAAAGACACCAAAAACCATCGGAATAATAAATAGCAATTCCGAGAGATGCAAGAATACGCAAGGAAACAAAAAAAAAAAAAATTAATCTTTGAGCGTCCGTACCCTGTCCAGAGCTTCGTATAATTCCTCACGAGAGGAATCAGCATAGGTCAACAAGACCTCCGTGGCGCCGGAATATAAGGATTCATCAGGGAAAGTGCTGAAAAGAGGGAACCTGCTGAAAACGGGGTGAAACTTGGCCATGTCGATGATTACGGCTAACTTCTGTTCTGCAAGAGATGAGGGTGGCGACGGCGGCGGCGGCAAGGATGGGAAGGCAGAGTTACTGTAGCCGCAAGAAAAGCTGCACGCTTCGCGCGAGAGGGAAGCCGCTGATCTATCATTCGGCCCAGTCCACCTCGAAATAACACCCATATCTCTAACTTTTTTATTTATTTATCTATCTATTTGTTTCTACTATATTAAGGCCGACACTCTCATGGTTGAGCCCTGCATGGGGGCATTCCGTCTGGAACCTCGTGAGCACGCCCCAACCGAAGGCCCCACGCACCTCGCAAGGGTCGGTGGCGCACCTGTGGCGGGATCCTGGCAATGAGGGAGCTTTCCGTGTGAAGTAGTATGCCCTTGATGATACCATATACGCAGCCTTGGATCACGACCATCCCGTGATCACGACCGTACGTCACGGCTGACTTGGATCGCCTCCAACTCGTTCCACGCTCGACGCCCCCTCGATCCGAAACGACGCTGATCTAGGCCTCTTCCATGTTATGCATATGTATCAGGTTAATGTTACTACCCCAACTACGAAAGGATTAAGTCACGGGGGTTGACACGGCATGGGGTGGAATCGTGGTGTCGATCTGATCGAGATCCTCGATCCGCAGAGCGCCCCGCGGCATAGCCAGCGACGACTGGCTCTTGGTTGCCCCCATCGTAATGATAGGCGAGCTGGCCTATGCCCCCAAAGAAACAGCCTCGGTCGTCACCTTCTCCATGCGCATGGCGACCTCCTCAGGGAGGGACGCGACGGCTTTGCGAGGGAGGCTCTGAGTGAAAAAATAAATAAAGGTGTTAATCACCTCCGATGGGCCCAATGAAAAGACTCGTGAATACGCCTCCGCCACCCAAGTCAGCAGCATCCTCGCTAGCTCCTCCCCCCGGGGAAGGAAGAGCGCGCACATCGGCGCCAAACCTTACCACCCACCAAAATTCCCAACTAGCTGGTGCCCCCGCGCGCGCGGGGCAGCCTCCCTCCGCAGCAGCCGCCATCGGCGCCCCCCTCCGCGGCCCCATGGAGCGGCTGCGTCGGGCCACGGCGGTGTGCCCGCCAAGAGCGGGCCCTTCTCGACGGCAAGCGCGGGGCGGTGCAGGGCGCCAGTACGATCCACAGTGGACTGAGTCTTGGGGCGGTGGGCGTTCTGTTGATCAACAGTGCAGCGCCAAGATGCTCTACGCGCTTATAGATATCTATAGACACCGCAATACGTTTAAACACAAAGCTAACAAGTGACTGGTACGTTACCCGTCCGCAATCGTAAAGCAAATGCTTTGAATATTCACCGTTGGATTCGTGGGTGTACATGCGCATATATAGGCACATTTAGAGCCCCTTTAGCACGGCTTCTTGTGTAGCTCCAGCTTTTCATGGTCTTATACCAAACATTTTTATAAAATATGATTTAAAACTTTTTTTTACGCTAGAGAATATAAGCCATTAAAACATGGTTTTCTTCTGCTTTTTTTGGCTTCTAGGTTGAAGCAATTTCTAAGAAGCCCCGCCAAAAGGGCCTTAGAGATTTTCGGAGGAGAGTGTTGAGCGGCTTATAGAGCACCGCGATGCAGGAGCTTTTGCACGCCACCTCCTCTGCTCCTCGCCGATGATGAACCACAGGTCATTGGTCTCTGCCTCCTCCTCCTCACTTATCTTGAAGGCGATGGGGAAGAGGGGTGGTTGGGGAGGCGGGCCGCAGGCGACGGCACAGGCAGACTAGGTCCACGCCTGGGGATACACTGGTGAATGAAGACTGCGGCACGGGGGCACTCGAGTAGCGGTGTCGTCGCCGTGCAGGGCGCTAGCGACGGCGGGGCTAGGCTGAGTTTGTCGTCACGGCACGGCACTTCGTACTGGAGCCACACGGAGACCACAGTGTGGCGGTGCGGGTTGTCCGCGTGGAAGCGCACGCCCTTGCTACCGGCCAACGGCGTGCCACCGATGTATGTGGCCGCCCGCGACCGCGCGCAGCATGCCTAGGGTGATACCACTGAGCCACTGAGCACAGGCGATATGGAGCGCGGGGAGAGGCGCGGTTAGCCGGTTACTGCAGCCCATAACCACTATCACCTTATAGCTTGTGAGCTAGCCGGCGGGGATCGGATCGATCGGAGGCAAAGGTGCTGCACGAGCACCTTGCATTCCGTCCATCCCTCGCACATCCTTCGACTAAGGTACACAGGAGCATATAAATATAGATAGATTAGTTATATTACAACATATCAATGTGTTCTACACGTTCCTCATCCCTACATGTATGCATGCAACTTTGACCATCTACCCTTGGCGCATTTGACTAACGTTATATACATATTATATGCAGAAGATGTTCGACGACAGCAAACCCGCCCAGGAATCCTCCTTGGTGCAGGACCAAAACAAATGAGTTCTTAAGTATTCGCGTTGCTCTGGACCATCTGTACGTTCCGACGGCCCAGAGTACCGAAGATCCATAGTTGGGGAGAGGTGGCACTTCGTCTGAATGACATTTGTCACAATGAACGCCCACAAGTTCAGAGAACTTGTTAGACACCATCGTAAAACGGGGGGGGGGGGGGGGGGGGAGGGGCTAGCGCCCCCTTCCTCTCCAAACATAGCTGATGTTCTATGTAACTCGTTATGCCCCTCTACATTTCTATATATCTTAACAACAATAAATAGGAGTAACTTATGCCCCTGGCTTGTGTCTTACGCAGCTCTAGAGGCCAAAGACACCGTCGACGCAGACGAGGTGGAGGCCGATGCCATCGATGCCGAAGACGGGGAGGCCGATGCCGTCTCCTCGGACGAGGGGGAGGCCGACGCTGTCCACTACTCGGATGAGGGCACTACTAGAGAACAGCCAATCGATCTATTAGATCTGTCCCGACGCCAATTGAAACCAGTACTGATAGAAGAATCACAAGACCCTTGGGGGCGCCCTATGGGAGATTCAGTCCCGGTTGGTAATGATAGGGGGCCTCAGGGGAGAATCAGTATTGGTTGGTGTTACCAACTTGGTACCAAATCGTTGAGATTTAGTACCGGTTGTTATCACCAACCGGTATTAAATGTATTTACAGAATAAACAATGGTGGGGATAACACCAACCTATACTAATCACCTCCCTTCCCGCCATTTGCATCATTCGCCTCTCGCTGCGTCTTATAACTACCTCTGGCCTACCGCCGCCATTTCCTCTCCTCTTTTCCATCCACAATGGAAGCCCTAAACACACACCTCGATGCAGCAACCCTAGAGGAGCGCCTCGCCGCTGATTCCCGCCACCTCAAGCAGCGGTGCTGGTGGAGGCTCGACGTGCTCCGATCGGCCTCTCGTGCTGCCGAGCTCCTCTTGAACCTCCACCGTCGTCACTAGAAGGGAGGCGGACTACGCTAGCGCGTCTACTCGCCATGTGGCGGGCTCCTCAGCCGCCTTTGTGCCCGTCTCCGCCGAAAAGCCATTCTGGCCTACATCGCTGGCCATGTGGTGCCGGTGCCACAAATAATAATCGCCAGCCATGAAGATGAGCTGCGGGTGACAACGACGAGGTCGATTGGGCAACATTGATGGCTGAGTCATCCGGCGAGGAGTAGAGAAAAATTTATGTAGAAATTAGTACCATATATGTAAGAAGAACAACTAGTATTTGATTGTATATATGTGGTGTTATTTTATGTTGAATCTAGTGTTCAAATCTCTAAAAATGTGATGAGTTCAATTCTTGTGTCAAAATTTGTTCTCTTGTCTTCCAATCTTGAAAATGGAATGAGTTTTACGACGGTCACTGCCTCGGAACTTTAGGGTTGGAAGAATCAACCGGTACTAATCTTCAAATATTAGTACCCGTTGGTGCCTTCCGCCGGTACTAAAGCAGGGTGGGGGCATACCGGTTGGTGTAAACAACCGGTACTAAATGATCCGCTTTAGCACTAGTTGTTTAGAACCACGTGATATTTATTAGAGGTACTAGTAAAAAACAACGGTCCTATTTAATTGCTATTTGGTATTGGAGAGCATATCCAAAACATAAGTATTTAAAGACCGGAGGGAGTAACTTATCAATGACAAATAGGACCGAACCAATGATGAGTGCGTCGTCGTCTGATCTTTTCAGATCCCTGCGTACGTACATCAAGTAGTACTTGAAGGCAACCTGCTGCTTTGCATTGGGCGATCGAGGAGGACAGGAAGCTTTTCAGAAAGGACTTGATCTGATGGAGCCCACCTTCCACGTACGCACGCGTATATATGTGACGCCCAGCCTGGCCAACCATATATCCCGGAGACCCTGTGCATGCTGCTCAGACCATGCCGGTTTTGTATGTACTCCATCGATCACAACAATGAACGAAGCGGAGTTAGGCTATCTCTACCGATACTTCTCATCAAACTTTCTCAAATCTCAATGCGAAGTGCATCATGTCAGGTACAGTGCAGAACAATATCAAACAGTGTAGAACAGTGCCTGGTTTCTTATTTTAAGTACTACCATTGGAGAGAGTCTTAGGCCCTACATCTCGCATATCTATCAAGCAGACTTTTCACACAATCGGTGGTCCAAAAAATCTGCTGTCCAGATAATCTAAGTGTTTGGCAATCCTAATTATCCCTTCTCCCCTTCACCTACCTGCCCGGCGGCCGCGCTGCGAAGGCCGCCGGCGGCCACGGACTAGAGGCAAGCCACGGGCGGAGGCGAGCCACCGGGAGAGCGGAGAAAGAGGTGGCGGAGCCGACGCTGGAGGAGAAGGCGGGGCTCCCCGTAGCGGAGGAGGCGACCTCGCAACTCAGGAGGAACCGAGGCGGAGGTCGCTTGGCGCATGGCGACGAACCGAGACGGCGGCGACCCGAAGCGGAGGCGGCCCGGCGGCGGAGAAAGAGCACCACAGAGGGTAGATCAGCCGGCGGCTCTACAGGGCGGAGGCGTGGGTGGGTCCCGAGCGCCGGCGACGGCGGGGCTAGGAACCTAGTGCGGGCGCGGCTCGCTCGGGAGAAGGGTGACGATAATCGGTCGCGTTCTGAGAAAGGGAGGTGGAGGGCTGCGTACTAGAGAATCGTAGTTTCTATACGGGCTGTGATTTTGGGGGAAGTGGGCTTACCACATAATCAGCCTGTTTGGCATTGCTTCTTGCGGTGGAGCAGCGAGAATCCGCTTTTAAGCGTATCCAAACAGGCCCTTAAACATGCAGGAAGATGCATGTGGAGGCCACTCTGGGCAGTCTCCAGGCCTCCGCACTCCCGTTCGCGATGCACGAGCATGAGGAGCTTGAGCGGCCTGGTGGCGTGGAGGAGGAGGAGTGGCGGCATGGCGTTCCGGAGCGGCGTTGAGGCCGGCATGCCAGTGGGGATTGGGGATAAGGGGAGTGGAATGAAATAGGATGAAGAAGACTAAGGGGCAAGATTCCTCCTAACCGGCGTGGATTTATGATGAACCACTTAAAAAAGTTAATGATTCAAAAAATACACTTCAGTAGTCGTAGGGTTAAAAAAGATTAATGGTGCTTTTTACTCTTGTTTATTCATTCCACGATAACATACTTGGGCTTCCCACATCTTCCTTTTTCTAATCTAGCCAGACAACCAACAAACTAAAGACGGGATATCTCGTCAGCCAATCCTCGGGGTGTGAGTGACGGTGGGAGGAACGGCAGCATCGACGAAGATGCGAACGCGATCGCGGCGACATGCCTGGGTAACACTGTATCCAGGCGGCACCACGACGACGCGGGCGCCAGGCCTGTCTCTTAAGGATGATCTCCTTCGCCTCCTTGACGGGCATGCCCACCACCTCGGGCCACGACCACGCACCATGACGGCGTCCCGCGGCCACAGCCGATGTAGTGTCCAAGACAGAGCTCGTCGTCGAGTCGCCGGCGACGGACGGTGTACTGGAATGGAGGAGGACGGCGGTGGTGAGTGCAAGCGCTAGACGGGAGGGCGCCATTGCCATTGCAGTTGAGATAGCCTTGAGCGAGCACGGCGAGGATACGTACCCTGCTATATATAGGGCCGCATCTCTCTGTTGATTGGCCGGCAGCATGGCAATGGAAACAGATTGATCATTGCCCTGTATACAATCCAAATCCTTAAAATTAGGCGCAACCCGACGCGTTTTCCTTTGCACCTACAGTATTATGGTAAATTAAAGGTAAATGCGTCCATCCAGCTGCTTACTGCGGGCGCCGAACAAGAGATGGTATACAGAACTATGGTAATAGTTTCCTTCCTAATTTACTTCACGCTAATTATATATAGCAATAATTATTTCCTAAAACAACCATAGATAGTTGCCTAGACGACAAACAACAGCTAGCAGAAAATCATCAGGCTTGGGGCACCATAATCCTCACCGTATTAATTGGGACACCACAGAATCCTCTCCAGATGAAATGAACTTCATGAACTGCATGAGAACACAAACCGCCTGGCTCTCCAATTAACTGTGTGTGTGGTGACAGCTGATATCTTCACCCATTGCTACTCCTTAGTGTTCAAAATTGGATTATGGCTATTCCACAGGCACCACGTAATATATAATCAGCAATAAAACCCATCCAAACCTAGGTATTGAGTAGCTGTCAAAGATGCATGTGATCAATGATACTAATCCCATACGATTTTCTTATCCAGTTGCAGTGCATGGATACAGAGCTAGTTGCAGAAAAAGAAATACTGTCACATGGACACAAATGCAGTTTTCACCTCATACCCAAAAACATTTGGAGCAGACTCATCGGCAGTGAATTGGCAGATGCCTGACATGGCAAGGCTCAACCTGAATGGCAGCTCAGTCTCCCCTAGAGGCAGCTATGGCCTGTGACAGCACTACAGCAGGCGGCCAAGAAATCCCTAGAAAACTTTTCACTAATAATATCCAGGCATAGATTTTTTTTTTTGAAAGTGGGCAGGAGCTCTGCCAAATCAAGAGGATACAAAGTATATATACAAAAACACACACCCAGCCCCAGACAAACACCAACAACAAGAAACGGATCCCCTAATTACAACAAATTCTCGAGAATGGAGTTAACTACTACTGAAAGAGTTCCTTCTAGATCCCCCACCAGAAATGAATGAGAACCCCGATCTTCTGCTTGATTACAGAAGTTTCTCCTTTGGTGAGTGCTAGGAGGTTGAGCTCATAGAGGTCAATGGTCTATCGTTTACTAGGAGAGCAGAGCGTACCGGTTGCTTTTTCGGAAAATTATTACAGAGGCTTGTCAGGTTAGTTTCTCTCGTAGAGTGCCCTAATTGGCTCCCAGATTTGAGAACCGGTGAAGTGGAGCAAGCTTGGCTGGCTTGCCGTTTAGCGATTGCAATGTGCTCGTTTGATGCTCGTACATGGGGTGGTAAAGTTGCATCTCCCAATCCATGTGTTGGGAAAAAGGTCGTCCTTTGATTCTGGTTTCTTCCAGAGTTCTGGTTTCTGCCTCTTAGCCGTTACATGGTTTTGATGGTGGTCATGCATGCCATTTCAAAGTTGTGATGGCATCTGATGAATTCCTGATGTTACCAGTATTATCTGCTGCTGGCGGTGCGTTGCCAGCGTGGCTTTTCTGCAGACGCCAGCAGCCTCCAGCTCCTTCTAGACTCTTGAATCAAAGATTGGATGGCACAGATGATATCTAGATACTGTTTTGCGGAGCGTTTTAGGCTCCGTCACCTCCGAAGAGAACAGAGCCAATGTCATGGTCTCATGGCATGCTTTCTTTTTAGCTCATGAGAATGGAGATCTACAATGGGCCTCAGATTTGATGCGCTACATGAAAACTTGATGTCATCTATGAAGCCCAACTAGCTGAGATCCAAGCCCAATTGAGTGATGCGAGGGAGACATCCTTTTTAAACAAACTTTCTCCCAAGTATAAACCGCTTTTTAAATAGAAAACTCAATTTCTAGGACGATGGCTTAGTAGTTAGTACCATTGCGTGGGTTGACGATTGAGTGAGTGAGGCCCATGACATGGTTGTGAAATAAATTCTCTACGCTTTCCTGTGGCTACCTACCGCATAGGACTGCGCTTTGCTCCTGCTACTGAACCAAACGACGGTGACCGTGCAGACATGTGCTTGTGTCATAGTAGTTGGATAGTGCCTGCTTTTGCGAGCCTGCTGAGGTCGTGTTGTGTATGAGGCCGAGTAATCCCCATGACCTGGTCGGGTTAATGTTGAACAATAATATTTCGGATCACCCCAACTATTTCAGTTGGTCTAATGTGACCTTTAATAAGAATGTTCTGTCTCCACGCATAAGTTAGGTTTGAATTTTAACTACCGACACGATGAACCTCCGGTCTCCGGACAGAATGGCGCGTGCGCCCGTGCACGCCCCAACAACTAACCTTTCCCACTACGCCCGGACAAATGCCACGGCGCCGAGGAGGGACAGACAGCACCCACGCCAACCAACGCCTCGTACGTAATCAGCTTTGTACTATTGTACATAATTCCACAGCGCTGATGATCTCATCTCGTTTGGACGGTCTATTTCATCCACGACGATTTAATTTACTATAAGTGCTGTTTGTCGCTACAATATTATAGGCTTGTTTTGCCAGGGCTTCTCTCTAAAGATTTTCTCCTGTGGCTTCTCGCTAATGCTTTGGAGAAACTACATTTTAAATAGAATGCCACTTGCTGGCCCACTAGACGCCGTTTTATCAATTGTTTTTCAAAAATAGCTCTGGCTTCTCTAGTGAAGAAAAAAAACACAATGACGTCAAAGCCAAATCTGTTTTTTCAAAAAAATGCAAAGCCCTCATGTCTGGCGGTCCAAAATTTCTACTACCATATTTTAGATTCATGTAATTTTCTACTTTCCCATGTATTATATTTCTACCTTTTTCTACTTCTCTTAAATTCACGTGTTCCAAACATATTTTTTACAGCTATGTATCATCAATTAGTGATTTGTACTTTCTTTTTTAAGGAAAAAAACGATTATTTATTATTATAAGTCAAAACGACAAGATGTACTCACACTCTTCCACGACTACAATCAATGAATTGATTCGTCCAAAGAGTACTTCAGAAAATGGGCACTCTAGCATTTGAAAATAAGTCCAGTAAAAATGTCAATCTAACTTGTGAGCTATATAAATAAGATCCGTGCCGCTAAATCCCCCTAGTTTAGCATCCGCTCAATGGCTACATGAGCCTTGCAAATGGCAACTACAGCTAGTAAATATAAGCACCCAATGTCATTTCGCCTTTTAACTAATATGCATGGTTTTTGTTAGAATGCTACTCTCTGTGGGGTGATGGTTGTATATTTTAGTACTATAAGCACTCACTCCATCCTACAATGCAAGGGATTCAAGCATTTAAAATTCCTCATCAAATATAAGGTATTCTCCATTTTCCTATTTGCCACTGATCTTCACGTTTCGTACTTGCTTGTAGGATTACAAAGATAGAGCATCGAGTGGAGTGAGTACAATATTGGGACAACGTAAACCAATTCTTTCTAGGATAAATTTTTGTGTCTGAAATAAACTTTTTTTTGGTGAAATGGATAGAGTATATATGTAAGTAGGTGGATGTAAACATTGCATTCCACCTTTTTCATGAATTTAGACCGATGTTGATTTTAATGACCAGTTTTGCACATGTACACAACGTGTATCAAGAATCTGGAATTCTTTTGAGTCTTAATTTATTTTGAGTTTCCCGAGTTCTGGATACACAAATGTCTAATAAAACCAAATAAAGGTCTAGATCACCTAGGGATTATGAAAATATATATGCTAAACAAAATCTCTAAATAGTCCAAAAAAGTATATTATGCCCTAGATTCTACTATCAATCTACACATTGATTCTTGTAATTTTATAATATGCCCCAACACTGCTATTTAGGGATAATAGATGGGGATGGACAACCCCTGAAGTGTTCCCTTCTGCGCTTGTAAATGGCCCTCGCCCATGCCTGGACTCGATGCTTGGTCTCCTTCACCGCATTCACAGGTGCCCCGTATCACCCATATACCAATCTTTTGTCGGCCAAGCTTGGTCTCCGCCACTACTCCAGCCAAGATCTATCTTTGCCACCACCACAACCAAGCTCGGTCTATGTGAAATCTAGTTTTATTCCTAACCAAGACACTGTCATCCTCATTGTCATTAGCCATGAATAGAGGAGGGTCTGCGATATGATGAAGGGAGACGAATGACGGCGGTGGGAGCTTTGCCAACAAAAACTAGGAGGGCATAAGAAGGATAGATGGATAAAGAAAAATATAAAGAGTGAAATCTCCCTGCACACCAACACCCTCCACGACAAACAACACCTCTGCAGGTCGAAGAAACAGAGGTCTAAGGATGGCGCCTAACAGAAGGAGAACAAACGAGACTCGATGTGCCGTCACCATCAAGTCAACAACCTAAGCTTTGTCAAGAGGGTGGCAACGATAACGCCCTCAACAAGGTAACTATGACTAAGATAAAGCCGCTATCAATAAATCTTTCGCTCGCCAAACCCGGTATCTGACCCCATAGCCAAGCAACATAGCGAGCGGGGCCATTATAAGGACTGCAGTGACAACACCTCCAGGGTATAGTGCGCCCAGAGCACCGACACATAACATGAATGGGGATGAGAGCTTTAACACAAACAATGGGGACCCAAGCTTCCACACATTATAAAAACATCTCGTTAGGGGTCGTCATCCTAAAAGACTAACTATTTCTATTCCAGAGAATTAAGATGTAATGTCTAGTATGTGGATTCTCATAATCCCTAGTAGACCCAATCATCCAAATAGTGTTTATTAATACTCCTATGAATGTGTGATTGTCGGCAACCATACCCGTGGATTAAAGTGAGAGCATGTTTGAGTACCCGTGGATTAAAGTGAGAGCATGTTTGAGTGAATCTCAAGCTCATGTGGTATAGACCCCTCCCAGGTAGCACTCGTGCACGGTCAAAAGGGTGGAGGCATTGACGAACCCTTCCAGTATGGCTGCCTTGGGGCGCCATGAGGCAGTTGCACACCTTGTATATTGCTAGGTGCACCAGGGGAGCCATGCTTGTGGCCGTCCCGTTGGCCTATCTGCTGTTCCGATACGAAGCAGCTGGCGACGAAGTTCCCAGCCACCGTGGAGGCCAGCGTGCATCCTGTGGCCGCCAATGTTGAACGTGCGTGCCGTGGCGGCAACGATCTTGTTGTTGCACTGGATAGCTGCCCATGGTGTCGCAGGACAGCATGCTAAACCTATCTGGCGGCGAAGGGATGCCCTTGTCATCTAAGGATGGCGAGGTGCACGCCGTCGGCAGCGAGGCTTCAGCAGCACTATGTACAACCTGTTATGCGGTCACGGCAGCGCAGGGGAAGGGGAGGAGCAGGAACTGAAAGGGCCTCTGGCAGGGGTGGACCTAGGTTAGGGTGAGTGGGGATAGGCCCCCACTCAAATTTTTTACCCTAAGGTTAAATAATAATAATTTACCATGTTTAAGCATTTATATTTTAGTTATTATTAAGCTATGTTCTCACTTAATTTTTGTTCTAGGTCTGAGTAGATCTAGGTTAAGGTGAGTGGGGGCATAGGCACCCTACTAAAAATTTGTACCCTAAGGTTAACTAACAATAATTCATCATGTTTATGCTTTTATAATTTATTTATTCTTAAGCTATGCCCTCATTCAAATTTTGTTCTAGGTTCGCCGCCCCTTTGCCATTGTCACACATTTTCATATAATATAGTATATATATAAGCATGATCAAAGTTGCATGCATGCACGGACAAGGAACATGTAAATCAGAACACAATTGTATATAATATAACTCACCCTTTTATATTGTGTACCTTACTCGAAGGATGTGCGAGCAATGGATGGAGTGAGGTGCTCGTGCAGCATAGCTCCGCCGCCTACACGACGATGTTGCACATCAAACTCACCGCCTTTGGCTCCGACCGATCTGATCCCTGCGCCGGCTTAGCTCAAAATCTATAAGCTGATAGTGGTTTAATTTGGTGTAAACATCTGGGGTGGTACATGGAGTTAATGTATGGCACCGAGCTTATATAGACGACATTGTTCAGTGAGTTAGCACTGTATAGACATAATCATGAAGCAAACTCGATCAGCTTTAGAAGGAATCTGTCTGTGCTGTGTAAAGCTGATATGGACTACTAATAATAGCTGTTAGCTTAATGCAATCTATATGTTCGTGCAGCATTTTGCTTACACTGATATGGATGGACGATGCGCTATTGGGCAATACCACTGAACGAAGGACCGAAGAAGCAAAGCATGAACACACACGTGCCACTTCCCTACAGGGAAGTCGCATTCCCTGATTGACCCCGTGTCCCGAACAAAAAGAGTGAAAGAAAATGCGACATTGATGCCTTGACGGTGAACGTGTGCTTATACCCTCGAAATGGACAATGGAGATTCTTCCTTGCCTTCATTTATTTGTCGGTCCCTATGTATGGAACCTCAGCTCCATCGAGGATAGGATCGG
Organism: Paspalum vaginatum; assembly: GCA_030272315.1. Taxonomy (NCBI): domain Eukaryota; kingdom Viridiplantae; phylum Streptophyta; class Magnoliopsida; order Poales; family Poaceae; genus Paspalum; species Paspalum vaginatum. The sequence continues at coordinate 5,745,848 of CM059019.1, read as the reverse complement.
CAAATTATCGTCGTCTCATCATGCAGTCACCGGCTGTTCTAGCTGCCATAAGAGCTTGTTCAATTAGCCTAGGATTGAAGGGGATTAAGGGAGATTAAATCCCTTCAACTAAAAATATCACCGGTACCTCCCTATCCCCTTGGGCTTGTTTGGATGCAAGAGAATGGAAGAGGAATGGAGTGTGCATTCAATCTCTTGCTAGTCAAATTTGAATAAGAAGGGATTCAATCCACTTCATTCCCCTCCAAAAGTTTCGCATCTAAACGAGGCCCAAGTGTGTTGGTGTGCTTCCTTTGATCACATGTGGGGTCTACAACTCCAACTTTCGGTCAGGTAGATGCGCATGCTGCTGGCTGTATGTGATGATTACAAAATGGATTCTAACACCTCTGCAAAGCCTCCACTTTTGTTCTTGTCAGTCTTCCTGTCCCACAAAAGTCCAAACATAGTTACCTGCTGCAGCGATGGACAAAAAGCCCTTCTTTCTCCAGAACTTGGATACAATAAAAGTTGTAACACAAGGCATTGACAAACCCTTCGAAGTATGGCTGCCTTGGGGCGATACCTGAGGCATTGCACACCTTTTATATCGCCAGGTGCTCTAGGGGATCCATGCCGGCGGCCATCCCGTTGGCCTGGCCGCCATTCCAATACTGATGTGCTCATGATGAAGTTCCCGACCACTAGTGGAGGCTATGTGTGTGTCATGGCCACTATCATCGGACTGCTAGGGATGCAAGTCCCATCTATTTCGAGTCATTGGGTCGGACCCAAACAAGTGACAAAATGAACTAGAGTGGCAATCTTCGTAATTAATTTGGATGAGAAAATTAGATAGAATGGCATGCCACCGTAAATAATGAGGTGACCCAAAAAACACAAATGGGTACCCAGCTTGCATCCCTACCTGCAATGATTTAGACATGATAAATTATAGTTATTTAACCTTAGGGTCAAAAATTTGAGGGGGGCCTATGCCCCCTCTCACCCTAACCTAGGTCCACTCCTGCTAGTAGCTCATGAGATGGAGCGAAGTTGGTGCTGCCCTAATGCACTGTACCATAGCTAGCTATCTACTATCTGAGTAAGTATTAAAGTGGATACCCTTCTCGCTCCCACTCGTCGGTTGCCGCACCACTTACTCGCTCTGCAACCCTGCAATGGTGCCTCTTTCCCTGAACAACAATACCATGCTCCTTGTTGTCGTCCTACTCTCCATCGCCTCACCACCATTCTCCACCACCGCCGCCTGCCACCCCTTTCACCGCAGGTTCCCTCCACCACCACCTCACCATGGACGCCGAAGCATGGTGCAAGTGGTGTCAAACCCCGAAATTTGACCCTAAGAAAATCTTCCTAAATCTCTCCCCTAATTCAAAATCAATTTCAAAAACTCAGTTTTTGTTTGTGAAGTGTACAATTATGAGCTCAACAAAAATTCCTATGAATTCTCAAAATATTCCTGAAATTATCTTCTCGAAATTTCTCCACCAAATTCTCCTTTCAAATCAATTCCTCTAAATATCCAAATTAATAATCAAAATCCAAATCGGGAAAAATATAAAACCCTCTCCTTTCTCCTAGGCCACAACCCAACTTCTCTCCCCCTCTCGGCCTGCCTCCCAGCGGCCCACTCCCCTTCTTCGCCAGCCCGCACCACCCTTTCCTTCCGTTGGGCTGCCATCTCTCTCCTCCTCCCGGCCTAGGCCGAGTGGCCCGCCAGCGCCTTCCTTTCTTTCCCCTTTCCCCCACCTGCCGCAGTGCCACGCATGCCGCGCACTGCGTGCTGCACGCCATCCCCGCCAGCGTGTGCCTCAGCAAACGCGCTGTGACGCCGACTGCCTCCCGGCCTTGCCTGTCCACACGCTACAAAAGGCGCCGAACCCATCGTCCCCGTACTGCTCTGCCTTGGCTTGCCCTAGTTCACCCCTAGAGCTGCCGTCGCGGACGCCGTCATCCTCGCTCCCTGGCTTGCCACCATTTCACAAGCACCTAGACACACCTCAGCGATCCTGCTCCCTCATCCCTTCCGCTCGTGCCGTCCGCGACGCTCTCCACTGGTGACCCTCGCTGACGATGCGAAGTGCAACCCCCTCGCCTTGGATAATCCTCAGCCCAAGCACGGACCAAGAGCTATCCGCCACAAGCACCTCCACCACTTCTTCCCCACCAGTGCGGCTCTGCATCAGCTCGCCGCCTTGGTGGAGTGCTACCCTCGCCTCAGGCCCCCTATCTCCTACTGATTTCGCCATTCTTGTCCAAGAACAGAACGTTAGCTCACCTCAGGTGTTCTTCACCCTCAGGCTAGTCCTAGTCCAATTCATCTGGCATGCAGCACCACAGCACCCTCCTCTATCCTCGCCCCCTCCCAATTTCTACTCCCCGTGTCCGAGCAAGGCCCTCTACGAGCACCCGCGACCATGCCAGACGGTGCCTATGGACGCCCCTGCTCTGCACATCTTATCTTGCCCAAAACTCTCGAAATGGACTCGCGTTGCTCTCCTCTTAGCGCCGGTGCCCTCAGGATTCGCGAATGGAGGTCAGGAACCCCCGTTCCGGCATGCTCCAATGGGCCCCGGAGTCTTTCCGGTGGCGGCGATGAGAGCCGGCCGAAGCCGCTAGGCCCCGTGCACCCGAGCGCCTTCCCCTCCACCTAATCTGCCACCTAGGCCAACCCACTAGCAGGCCACCCATTCGTGGGCCAACGGGTTCGAAAGAGAAAAAGAGAGAAAAAGGAAGAAAAAGAGCCCTCGGGCCAAATTCTTTCCCTGGCCCAAGAGTTGTTCCACGCAGGCCTGGCTTCAACAGTTTGCCACAAAAAAGTCCATATTTACCCCTTAAACTTTTCTAGAAGTTCAAATCTACCCCTACTACCAAATACTCCAAATCTTATCCGTTCTAACTCCGATTTGGGTGATTCTTGTGCCTAATTTCCTCTAAAATCGAGCTCTATCCACCCATACCCTTCTTATAATTTTCTACCTTTACCTTTCTGTCCATCCAATGCCACTACGTGTAGCCCATTGGTATGATCGTCAGAAATAACCCCGCCTCCGCCGCCAAGCAGTTCGAGACCGACGAAGACGCTGCCCCGCTTTCCCCATGACACCATATTTCGGTCATGTGGGCATGGCGTTGGTGGCAATCAAGATGTGATATCCCTCATCCCCTTCGCGCTGGTGGAAACACCGCCACAGCAGGCGAGAAAGGACATGGCATGGTGGAAAATGGGACCTATGCACCATTTGGGCCCATATGACTTATTTTCATATGGCTGTAGTTTCTAGAAATGCCCTCTTGCAGGAAAAATCCCATATCTTGCTCCTCTCAATTCGGACTTCGATGATTCTTTCGCCTAAATCCTTCTAAAATTAAGGTCTATCCATCTAGATTAAATCCAACTCATGTTGAGCTCATATTGTACCTTGACTTGTGTGTTTTGGCCTTGTTTGTGCGCATAGGCTTTCTCAGAGAGCCGTTTGGTCCTATCCCCTGAGATGTTTGACTCAGGAGACCGGGACAGGAGTTCGACGTATATGGCAACCTCTGTATCTGCTACCTCAACAAAGTGAACGGCAAGTCCACTGGAATCCTCACTTGATGCATAAATTACCCACACTACAAGGATTGTGTTGATACATGACAGGTTCTGTTTCATCACAGAATGTTCAAAAACTGTCACAGACAAGCATCTATGACATACCAAAATTTTGTCATGTATTGAGTGTCATACATTTTTTGGCTCACTGTGACCATCATAGATCAACAAATCAAACCATCATGCATCTGCCACAAGGCTGATGTGGAAGAGGCGCATGGTGACGAAACACTCTGTCACAAAATGACGCCACATAAGCTTTGTCCACATCCACCATCCAACGTAGATTGACACCGTGGCATCGCATTTCCATCTTCACAGTTAGATGGGCTATGTCTGTTGGCCCATTTTAACTTTCCTGTATCATAGTTTTATTTCGATGCCTGTTTCTTTGGGCCCAATTACATAATGGGCCTAATATTTTATTGTGATATAAATTGGCCCAATGTTTCTTTTGACTAATTTAGCCCAATATTTTTTTGAAAAATTTGGCCGATATTGAGCAACCGTGCCTACAGAATCATGCATACAGAAACTGTGACAATATAGATGTCATCACAGAAATACAAAGTTTATTACATCACCATTGCATATAGCCACTAAGACAATATATATGCCACCACATAACTTAGGTTCACATTAATTCAAACCAACAAAAAGAGGCATCCACCAGTACGCATGGATCCAACACTGGAACCGGCATGCATAGATGAGTCAAGGTTCAAAGTACCGACATAACATGTCATTCTACAGTTCCAAAATATGCATCAAACATCTGAACTAGTTCCAAGGCAAAATGTGGATACACCTGTAGGAAACTTCTAGACCAGCTTACCCCATGGAAGTAAAGTTTGGGATCATGGACATCAAACGCTTAAGTAGCTCATCAGTCTCAGCTTGCTTCTTCAGAATCTCCTCATCATGCTTGGCCCTTGCTGTTTCAGCTTCTTGCATTCGCTTTGCCATGGCATCCATTTACAGGCGTTGCTTGTCAACAAGAGCACTTAGCTCATTTGATCCTTGCTTCTCTCTCACTAGTTCAGCTGCAAGCTCACGCCGCATTGCATTGGATGTACCAGTTTTATTTTGGATGCCCACATTACAAAGAAATCTGTTCTTTTTTGTCTTGTGGACAAGCACATTGGAAACAACTTCGGTCAGATTTGGTTTTTCTCCATCTTCTATTGGGTCAGCGATCTTGTGCTCTAGTTTCATCCTACAAGATGATGGAACCAAGATGGTCGTAACAAACAAGGACAAAAATGGGAACTAGCATATTGAAATTACATTACATTGAACTTTCACTTACAATCACATATTGTATAGCAGGAGTAAAGGCCTTCCTCTTTTTGCTGTAGTGGCACTCTTTAAACAACTCCAGCGCATTTGGTGGTTCATCATTGTACTTGTCCCCCAAAAACTAAAACGTATATACACAGGGTAATTAGGCCTAGTATGCAGAATAGGAAGAAACAATAATATATGGCAGAATAGATCTATTATAGTATATAAATGTGGTTCTGGTGTCACAACAATGAGTACCGAACAGGCCCAATGAACAGAGGCTTAAGTTTAGATCTATTAGAGCAGCAATATATGGCATAATAGATCAATTAGATCTATGGACATCATGATCTATTAATAGTTGCATAATTAAGTTTAGATCAAAGGCTTGACAATTTGACATATGTATATAATTCAGTATATAAATCATAACTAGTTCTGACTTTCACATATTCTTACCAAAGTTTCAATGTAGATGTCATAGCTTCTTGAACTAGTTGTCTAGTGGAACTGCACCTTTCCTCAGTTAGATTTGTTCCCCTGACATTGTTCCTACAGTAACACAGTGCACATGTTAGATTAACAGCTATGAAAAATGCAGTATGGAAGAAATGGTACTGTGGCATGAAGTTACCAATTTTTTCTGCACTTTCCATGTGTTAACAAGGGCTTCCCATTATGCATCAGTCATGTGTGAGAGAGGCAATTTTGTTGGCCCTTGAATGAAGAGGGAAAGAATCAAAATATTGTTTCATTAGCTTGTATCGCTGCTGGCGAATACCTTTCTTCAACATTGTTACACGTGCCTTCTTATAAGGTGCTAGCTGTTATGTCTGTGTTAAACCTTGAATAATAACATTAAGATGTCAGTGTTCATACTAGAGTGACCAAATCATATACACAGAGAATAACAGTGGAAGATGCTTACACCAACTTTTTCTCTAAAGTTCCTCAAGATGTGATCATTGTCCTTGTCCTTGTAATCCTTCCACTGTGGGAAGATAGGACACATGGTTCCTCACTGTGATGTTACACTCAGTAGCAAATTTTCTGCAATCATTGGTGAGCGTGGCCTTGTTCTTCCTTCTTCAATGACCAATGCAAGTTTTCCTTTCTTAATCGACTCATCCTATCAAGACCTCTCCCAATATTGTTTCCTCGAACCCACTGCACTTCATCTTGTTCTGGATATTCAAAGAATAGCATCAATTAAAAATGTTTTCTATAAAGAAGTGGAAGCAATGCAGGTGTGACTAGATTAATGAAGACATGCCTGCAGAGTTGGGTACACCATGGTTTTCTTTATTCTGGTTGTCCACATTTGAAGTTGGGTCATTCAATGTTGCTAAAGTCATATTGTGGTCAATCACAGAAGCTCAATTAGACCCATTCGGGCACTCAGTTTTGGGCAGCATCGACTGTAATGCATGAATCATAATTAGAAGTAATCATGGAACTCAACTTGAGTACATAATTAACATCAAAGTTGTTAGCACCTTCTTCAGTAGTACAAGCTGGATCACCCTGGATGTTAGGTTACCCTTGTACGTTAGAGCTTGTACTAACAATGCTTGCTTCAAGATTCTTCTTGGACCTTGTAACTCTAGTAGTTTGCACATCTTGTGCTACAACTCTCTTTGCTGCCTGAGGCCTGACTCATCCACCTGGAGCCATATTAGCAACCTTTCTTGAGATGCCTTTAGTTGTAGGTAAGCCCTACAAGGAAGAAAATAGTGCATAATTGTACCAAGAAATTGAAAAGGGTGAACCAAACACAGCAAGATGAAATTAATAATTTAAATTGCAAGCAACCAACAAGTTAAGGCCCAAAAAGGAGGAGTAACTTAGCACCTTAGCTTTATAGCTAGTAGGTGTGTTGTCCTAGAGGGCATGCGACTCATGTTCTAGGCTATCATCACTTAGATCTCCATCACTCTCTCTGTCCTCTTCAGCATCGTACTCAGATCCAGAGTCTTCTTTGTTTGTTTTCTTTTTTTATCTGTTTAGGTTCAAGGGAAGTAAGTTCCAAAAGAGATGCTAAGTGCTTTAATCCTAGGGACCGCATTGTTGCATTATTGCTGAGGCAGTTTCGGATCCGCGCCTCCTCATATGCAGTTACTGAGCCAGTAAAAAATCTGCATTAATCCACATTTTATCTTTGTCACATGAAACATTCTAAACAAGCATGTGGGGAGAGAGAAGGACAGAGTTGAAGTGGAGACGATGACCTATTATAGAGGGTGAAGAATGAAAACTTCACCTTGGAGCTGTCGCGGATCGAGTTCTCTTTGCTGCAACTTTTACCCTCGGACTCATGTGAAGCAGAGATGAATGGTGCTCCGAGCGAAGGCTATGGAGCGATGTCAGAGGCAGAGGGGATGGAGCGGCGTTAGAGGGGATGGAGCGATGTCGGCATTGGAGGCAGTGGGGATGGAGCGGCGGCGGCGGAGGACGAGGGGATGGATGCGACGGCGAAGGCTAGAGGGGATGGGTGCGTGCGGTGGCGGAGGGCAGAGCTAGGGATTTGGGGGAGGGATGTGAGATCCGTGCCTGGTGGAGAGGGATAGTATCAGCCGCATCCGGTAACATTACTAAAAAACCTACTCGTGAATTGGTGTTATGAACCAATCTTGTGGGTAGTTTTGTCTTTTCACCCAAAACATTTCGCTGCAGGCCCTAGGGCGGGTTGATTTCATGCCGTGGGTGCCTGGATTTCGGCCCGTGGGCTGCCAGTTCGGCACTTAGAATCTACTGAGCTATATTTGTTTTGATAAATAGTATACCTAATATATTTTATATTACTATATTAAATAGAAATGAAAACGGTATATTATAAAAGTATTCTTGGTACAAATCTACAATATCTCAAGCTTGTATTAGGGTGTGTTTGGTTGCTAGAGATATTGAAAATCTAGATAATTTTATATATATCTCATAAAAATAGCCCGAACACTCACACATTCTAACCCTTGAAATTTGTGCTCCAAGATTCAATCTTCTACTATTCATCATTATCTACATTACCTTGCATAATGCGCATTACCTTGTTATTAAGGGGGGTGTATGGGTGACCAAACACCCCCTTAATAACAATCAATGAATGGGTAGGGATTAGAGGTCTATAATCCATATGGTATATGCATATGGAATTCATGAAAATAATATATGCTTTTTAAACCAGAATGATGATGCTATATCTAGCTATATAAACCAATAGTGTCCTATGTATCAAGATGATGGGTCATATGGCAAGGGAGCTTTGCGACACCCAAACATGGTAAGGTAGTAAGCAGTGTTGATTTGTCACAACGAAGAGACAATAGAACATATGCATGTTCATCAAGTGTCGCTTTGCCCGTCATGCGGTTTGGTCTATTATAAACCAATAGCGTCCTATGCATCAAGATGATGGGTCATATGGCAAGGGAGCCTTAAGACACCCAAAACACGGTAAGGTAGTAAGCAGTGTTGCTTTGTCACAAAGAAGAGACATTTGAATATATGCATGTTCTTCAAGTGTCGCTTCAGGCGTCACGCGGTTTGGTCTATTATAAACTAATAGTGTACGTCCAGTGTATCAAGATGATGGGTCATATGGAAAAGGAGCCTTGACACCCAAAACATGGCAAGGTAGTAAGCATTGTTGCTTTGACACAAAGAAGAGACCATAGAATGCATGTTCTCGGTTATGCGTTTACTGTGCATGTTACTCTTTCTCTGCCGTAATATTAAAAGGAAGTGTAATCATGAATGAGTGTACAAGATCTCAAGTTTTTGTAACAATTTATCAGGCAAATTAAAAAAATAAGGAAAAAAAAGGAAGATTCAAATGGGACAGTAATAACTAATGAAAAAAATAGATTTAGAAGGCAGAATAAAAATATAAGGAGAAAAGAAGGAAAATTTACAAAAAGGTCCGCAACTAGGGTTCAAACGCTAGACCAAGGACACGAAATTAGCTGTAGTGACCATCTAAGCAATTGAGTTGGTTCCACGTGGAAGGTGCTTCAATTTTACATATAATGCTGGCAGTCTACACCATAGACCCCGACCTTATCCCTTGGTCCAGCGTTACCCCCGAGGGCTTTGCTCACTCTATCTCACCTCCCATGTCAGTTTGCTCTGCCACCAAGCACATGCATCGCCTCCGCCTAGGTCGCTGGCTCCCTCGCATCCATCGCCGGATCCGGTGCCTCGGTCACTGGCTGCCTCGCCTCCTGCCGCTAGATCCGGTGCCTCGGTCACCTGCTGCCTCGCCTCCGTCGCATCCCACACATCATTGGTGACTCCCTTGCCTCTGCCGCGTCCGGTGCCTCGGTCGCCCAGCTCCCTCGCCTCTGCCGTGACTGGTGCCTCGGTCACCCAGCTCCCTTGCCTCCGCCGTGTCCGATGAAATTACAGAATTCAATCTTTTGTGACTTGGACAAGGTATATCGAGCTTTAGGTATGTCAAATGTATTTTCAGGTCTCCCTTAGTTGCAGATCCCTCTTAATATTCAAATCAGATAGATCCAGCCTTAGCATTAATGGGGTCTTTTGACTTTCCACTAATTTCAAGAATGGTGCCAGCAAAGCTTCCCACACATTTTTCTCAATGTGCAGGACATCAAGATTGTGTCTCAGTTTCAAATGTGGCCAATATGGTAAGTCCCACAAACAGACTCTTCGGCCCTAGATTGGCACAATCTTTTCTGCACGCTTTCTTTTCTGGCCTACTCTAACCTTTTCCAATTCAGCTAAAAGCTCTTCTGCTGTGAATGAACCTGGCTTGTCTTTGCTCCCATGAATAGCGGAATATTCATTGTTCCTCCGTAAATGATGACCATCAGGAAGGAAGCGACAAGTGGCCAATGTAACCAATCTTGTTCCTTAGAAGGTATGATAGTGGATCTTTATCACAATGCAGACATACAAAATGGCCTTTTGTGGTACGCCCTGACAGAGTACCCAAAGCCGGATAGTCGTGGATGCACCACAAAACAGCAGCACGTAGATAAAACCATTCTCCAGTAAAAGCATCTTTGGTGTACACACCAGCCCAAAGCTCAAGTAAATCTTCTACAAGAGGCTGCAGAAATACATCAAACTGCATGCCTGGGGACTCTGGACCTAGAATCAACAAGGCCATCATGAAATTGGATTCCTCCATACCACACCATTGTGGTAGGTTGTATGGAACAATAAATACAGGCCACATACTATAAGACGTTGTCATGTTTCCAAAAGGGTTGAAACCATCTGTAGCGAGGCCAAGGCGGAGGTTCCTTGTGTCTGCTACAAAATCAGGCCAACGCCTATCAAAATCTTTCCACGCATCACCATCAGTAGGATGGCACATTTCTTTCTCATCAGATTTCCTCTTCAACTTATGCCACCGTGCATCCTCGGCTGTTTTTCAGCTAACAAAACACCTCTGCAGCCTTGGTGCCAAAGGAAAATGTCGCAAAACTTTACATGGAACCTTCTTTCTTTCTGGATCCTTCCATCTTGAGGTTGCAAACTAGACATGCGTCATATTTCTCATATCTCTTTCTAAATAGGACACAATTGTTAGGACACACATGAATTGATATGGAACCAAGTCCTAATTCCCTTGACATTTTCTTTGCCTCTTCATATGACTTTGGAAGTAAATTGGAATCTGGAAATGCTTCACATAGTAGCTTAAAAAATGCAGTGAATGCTGAATTGATTATCCTATAGTATGACTTCATATGAAGCATCTTAACCACAAAGGAGAACCTCGTTAATTTGGTGTACTCAGGACATAAGCACACGCTTGCCCTCATCCATCATTGCTGCAAAAACATATTCATTTCCACTGGTTTGGGATGCTGTTTGGTTTCTATCTTCATGCAAACCTACATTTTTGTCAGGTTCTTGAGATCTATATAGATCATTCAGCATATCTTCAAATCTACCATCACAGTTGTTCTCATCTACTGCATTCCGCTGTACAAGATCTTTCAGAACATGAACTTCAGACTGCTCTCCATGGTGTATCCACCTTGTATATGTACTCGACATGCCATACAACAGTATGTGCTTCTGTACATCATCTTGAGGCCAGTTTTTCTGGTTTAGACACCTGACAACATGGGCATAAAATTTCAGCACCCTCCAGAAATCGTTCTCGAATGAATCCCATGAAAGATTTTAGGCCAGTAACATATTCAAGAGAAAATAGTGTAGCATGTATCCATCTTCTGTCCATCTACTTCAAACAAATCAGAAAACAAATATCCCCATCACCATAAATTCAAACTCAAAAGAAGAATCCTAAAAATAATCCAACAACTCAACTAGCAATTTGTAGCCCACATAATCTGGATCCAAAAAAAATATACCGGGAATCCACACACATACCATCTTAATCACGGGTGGTGGTTGAGGGCCGGTGGAGCTGCTAGCCCCTTCTTCCTCACTGCGCCTGGAAGCCATGGTGGCGGTTCACCCACGGCCAGCTTCCCAACAGTTGCCAACCGCCGCCCCCAAGCGCCGCCGCATGCAGCCGCCAGAAAAGGTGCGTGCCACCAAAAGACTCCCAACCCCTATCCAGATAATTACCTCATTTCGCTTATTTGTTTGCTTCTAGTTTCTAGTTCTAGTCACGACATAAATTGTTGAACTATATGGAGTACAACACAAAAGGACGTATATGCAGGTGGTAAGAGAATATCCGGGGTTCAATCCACGGCTAGGCTTTTTTATTTTGCCATTTCCTTGCAATTCAATGACGTGGACATCCGTCAGTTACCACGCAGGCACTTGCAGTCCACTGACGTGCCCTCCGTCCTTGCCACGTTGGCAGAACATAGGTTCGACTAATTTTATGAAAGCACACACACTGTCATGAACCGTAAAAAAAGCAGCAAAGCTAATCTATGACATTCACGGATAGGCTTTCAGACCTATCAAATAGAGGCAACAAGATCTATGACGTCCAAATTGGTCAATCTATGACAGTAGTTACACCATGCAGTCATAGTTGAACCACCTGAATTATAGGACGCCATAGATCTATAGAAACTATGACGTTTCTAGAAAACGTCACCTAAAAGTCCGTCATGTATCAATGAAATTCTTGTAGTGCCAGTTTTATTTTACACAACCCATTGCCCTATATAAATAATAAAACTTGCATGTTTTGCTTGCTAAGGTAACTTGGTGGGATAGCCACCTAAGCCAATCTTAGATGTAGCACGCATAGGTGGATCACTCACTTAATTATGTATATTAATCTTAATGTGATGATGGATATATGGTGATGGATGTGGGTTGAGTGTTTTTGGAAAAACATGAGGTAAGACCCTGTCACACGACTTCGGTCGGCTAAGCCACAAACTGGGTAGAAACCTCGGGGTACTGTTATCACAGTCGCCTTGGAGTCTGGTCCTTGTGAAAGGATCAGGACTGGTGTTGCTTAGGCATGAGCATTGTGGGAGCTCTACCCAGAAGGACTGAATTGGAGTCTCATCTTGCCTAACTCCTTTTTAGTGCAACCACTCGAGGTTGTATGCGGTAACCCTTGGTTGGAACCCACAGGGAATAACTGGGCGAAAGCCGATGAGCTAGGATGCATGAGAGACAAGGAATGGGGAGTGGTCGCATGTTTGCAGGACATTGGACGACCTCATGTTGGTTGCGGGTCTGAGCGATAGGTGGTCCTACGTCTCTCATGGTTGAGGTTTGGGGAAGCATTGAGTGGGGAAAGACCTTGAGTGGGAAAGGACCTTATGACGATGAAAGTCTTGAACCAAACTTGTGGGTAAAGTGTGCACCTCTGGCGAGAGTATAAACCTATCTAGATAGTCCATTGTCCATCGGTATGGACGGAATTATGGCTTGGTTTCAACAACTAGATGTTTTACAAAAATGTGGGTTTGGATGGGATAAAATATGGTGATTTGTTCGCTAGCAGATGCCGAGGAGGAGTGTGAAAAATTTGCTAGCCTACGTGCCAAGAGCCACGGTGGACCGGTAAGTCCAGTAGCAACCTTTTATGGGAAAACTGTTTTCTCAATTAAAACTGAGAGCTAATGAACCCTGCGTATGAAATTGTTTTACTGCAAATTTATCCTGAACTCCTAGATATATCTTGCATATATTGATGGATTTCACCCCCCTCTTCTTATGAAAGCTAGGCTTGCATAGAATGTATGTACTTACTCTTGCTTTATTGTTGTTTTACAAAGAAGTAGAAGTCATCGTGACCTTGGACGTGTGAGGGCTACGATCTATCCCCAGCAGTGTTTGTGGGGAAGCTTGGGCCTTGCTTTAAGTTCCATTGCTGTGTTTCGAGCTATGCCCCATCTGGTCTATACCATTAGTGTGGATCTGTAATCATCTGATGTAAAAATCTAGTTATCATAATCCTAGGAATGGTAATAAAGCACATTTTAGTCCCCCTTAAGGGCAGGGGCCCTTTAGAGTGGCATGCATCATTCTTCCCTAGTGCCACCTCCATCTACATCAACCAACTGGCTCGTCTACTTGTACCACACCATCGTCCACAACTTCACAACCTGGCTGACCAATGAGGTGCTACAAGCCATGTCCGACAAGCCTGGGTTCGGCCGCTCCTCCCATGAGGAGATGTGGTACCCATACAGCATGCATAGTTTCACTTTCTGGTCGGAAAGTCTAGAAAACTAGGATAAAATTTCATTTTCTGTCCTAGTGCGGGATGGACTTTCTGGTCCAGAAAGTGGTGGATTTCAGGTTCCAAATTCATTAAAGTCAATTTTTTTTTGTCAAAACGGAATTTCGGCTACAGTAAAATGGAATGGTGAACTCTGACACCTTGTAGTCGCCCATGTTTCTCGGCCTCTTCCACAAGGATAATATCAGGAGCAACACCAGTGTTTGGACCCGGCATCATCGACAGCGGAGTCAATCCACACCACCTCATCTTTCGACGACAAGGGCATCCCTTTGCCACCAGAGAGTTTGAGCATGCTCTCCTACAACACCACGGGGCATGGGACGGCTTTTCACCATCACTATTGCACTATTTTCAACCATCAACTATCCATGAACATGAAGAAAAATACATCAAAGTGTAGACTAACCCTTACTACTGACATATTTCCACGAGTTGTGTTGAATTATTTGAATGCATGTGATAAAAGCACTTAAACATATCAAAATGGAGCCAAACTAGGGAGGAGGCTAGCCACCCAGCTAACCCCCCTGGCCGGCTGCCCCTGTCATGGCTGCCTAGCCCCACCTCCAGGCCACCTAGCCTGTGATTGGGCCAAATTGGCACCATCTTCAACCTGCATGCACAACAACACCGTGTCAACACAATTCCAAGGTGTGAACTAAAAAGCCAATGTGTTAAGTATCGGAAGACCCGCCACCTCATCGATCCAGCACTTAGATTGGTGAAGTCAGCAATCCAGGGCACTTCAATTTGGCGGCTAAGGAAGAAACACAAGGAGGATCCAATGGACCGAAAGAAAGCACAAGAATATAACCACCAACCGACCTCTAACCGACTTTGGGAGGCAATATGGATCATTGGATGCAATGAGGTGGTGGATCCAAGGGTTAGCCAGGCCACCCTGACCAAGGGTGGGGATACCCAACGTCCCTACCTGGCCGCCTAGCCTGCCAAGTGCCCCCCTTAACCGCCACAACGCCCACAACCGACCTACTCCCATGTATAAATACCCCTCTTGCTCGTGTGGTATAAATAGGTCCCTAGGCCTCACTTGTGAAGTGTGGAAGTTGAGTGGAACATACCATTGTCTTAGCCTTGTAGTAGTAGGTTAGTCCTGGGAGTTAGAGTCAAGTCTGAGCTTTTGCCTCAAGGATTCTGGAGTTAGCTTCGAGTCTTGGTAAAGCTCTTGTATCTTACTATCTTTTGTACCTTTTCTACTCCTAGTATAATACAAGTCATTGCTCTATCTTTCAAGTATATTTTACTTTATTTCATACACTTGCCTAGTGTGGTGTACCTTTTTGCATACTAGACCAAGGCCCAGGTTTGTGTTGTCTTTAAGTTCTTTGTATCTTGCTAGACTTGCTGGTGCTATAAACTTGCCTTAGGCTCTGATCTAAGGTTAAGTTAGCTCTCATCCTCTGATCAAGGAAGAGTTTTAGTGATCAAGTTCTCACTTGATCACTAGTTTAACATGCCATCTTACCCACACAGATATGGTTGGTAGCCCCTATTGGTGACAGCATTAGGGAGCCTCTATAATCCGACCCTGTCGTTCGGTGAGCCTAGTAGGCGTTTGCCAGTTGCCGTTCAGTTGGCCAACTATCTACCCCGTGCCTCCTTGATGAAGTCTAGAATTTCGCTCGACGCAAGACCCTAGTTCATTTTTGATTAACTTAGTTCAACCACGAATACTCCAATGTAGTAGTTAAGGAATAGAGTTTGGATATCTCAATCTCACTCGTTATCCTCCTAGATAGCTTTCCTATGTTTGGCTAATAGCTTTGGTCCCTGTTTACTCATCCACCATACACTATCTTGTTTACCTTACCCCTGTTGTAAGAATAGCTAGTAGTTATTACTTTTGCAGTACTGTTTGAAGTTCGAATATATCATTTCACCTATTCGCCCTCGCTTCCTTGTGGATTTTTATGATACTCGCAATACTCTGGGTGAAAAACCTACAACGAATCTCCGTACGCTTGCAGAGTAAAATCTGTTATGCTAAGTGACGTTAACAACGGCTTCTGGTGCAACAACAAGATCGTTGCTGCCAGGCCGAGTATCGCCAACAACTACTTCGGCGCATTCGACGATGGAGGCCTGGCATACATACGTGGCCTCAACTGTAGTAGGGAACTTTGTTGCCGGTGCATCGTACTGGAACAACGGCCAGGCCAAAGGGACACCTGCCATCATAGCTCCCATAGCGATATGCAAGGTGTGCAATGCCTCAGGGTGCCCAAGCAACCATACTCGAAGGGGTCGTTAATGTGGTTGCCGACTGCATTGACATCATCTCCATCTCCATGGGCCCATTGGGGGAGGACATGGTTGGGGGCACCGAAGTACAATGGGTGTGCGGCAACGAAGGCCTGACCCTAGGATCAGTGATCCATGACTCGCCTTGGCATCTCACCATGGTGGCCGGCTACATGGACTAGGGGAAAAAGCGTAGGCCTAGTTCTAGGCAGCGCCGACCTCATTCGCTGGGCAAGCGCTAGCGTAGAGGCCCATCGGCGGTGGCTTTGGCTTAGAGTACTATCTACACCACGCCGCTGAGGGTGCCCTAGAGTTCTTGAATCTCAAGGGAGCCAACAACCGTATCGTCGTCTACAATGATGCAGGCACCCATTTCGATGAGCACACCAAGTACCACATCATATTGTCCAGCACATCCACAACAAGAAAGAAAGCAAAGCACGTGGTCGCCGTCAGCCAAGCCAAGATGGGCAACGCCAAAGCCCTAAAGCTACCAAACTACCCAGCCACTAGGCACCATCCAGGTATCGGCAGCAGAAGGAGAGAAGATCTACAACTATTGCCAGTTCCCAACTGATGGCGACTACCTGGTTCACATGCATCAAGGTCGGCATCAATGGGTCACCCATCGCGGTTAGTAGAAACAACCCCAACATTATCAAGCCTGACGTGCTGGCACTGGACCTTAACATCCTTGCCGTGAGCACTAGGCAGGGCCCAATCTTTCGCTATGTCATCGGGGACATCGATAGCGACGCCTCACATCAGTGGCATGGTGACTCTGCTGAAGAGTCTCCACCCTGACTGGGTGCCGGCAACCCTCCGGTTGGTGATTATTATCCCGGTATATACATGCACGCATGACATCAACAGAATGGGCGAATGTTTGCCACTGCATACATAATGGAATGATTTGGGCTTGATAAAGAGATGTTTTATTTTTCTGTCCATCAAAATCTAGCAGAGCATGCTACCCTGGACAGTCTAGGCCTTAGCAATTGTTCCTACACGCTCGCCTTCTAAACATCGAGCTTGACACAGCGTGTTCTCCTTGGTGCGGCTGAGTAGAGCAGTGGCTCTCTTCCTAAATTCGTATCGATGTCGCTAGCAACGGACGGATCTAGTAGGCTATGAGTAAATCCTCTTTGACAACGGTCGCATGTGACTCAAAACTTATGATCAGATTTAGGCAAAAGATCCATCTTTCACCTCATAATTCTTGACAGGGTGAAAGTAAAGGACTAGAATCATAATCTTGCATGTCTTATACTTTGGATCCATTTAGCCCAAAAAAATCATAGATTCTATTAAACTTTATCAAATTAAAAATGTCGTTTCAAATCTATTTTTGAAAGTTTTTTAAATCCTTTGTGTTGATGGAGCTCAACAATCTTCATAAAAACATCCTATAAGTTCCCCAACATCTTTCCAAAGTCCCTTGCATTTCCTCCCTCAATGTTTCCTTCTCTTCTTCCTCTTTTTTCTTTTTCTTTTGTTCTCCCTTTGCCTTCTTGGCTTAGATGGCTACTAGGGCCACCAAGTCCAACCATGTTCCCTCCTATTCTCTTCTCTTACCCCGGTCCTAGGCCCACTCCTTCCCCCAGCCACATTCTCTCACCTCAAAAAGAATTGCAACCTAAGTTCAAATCCTATAATCTACTCTATCAAGCTAAATTAGAAAAGTAAGCATGTAGTTGCAAGAGTGTTCCATAGAATGTAAAGAGAGCAGAAGAAATATAAACTCCTAATGACAATAGAGACTCAGTAGAGCCGTCACAAAGGCCTTCCTTCCTTGATCTAAGCAAATATCACGAACAAAGTTTGCTTATGCAAGGGCCAATTAAATTCTGATGTGGGTAACTTCAGTGGATAGTAGTGGTTAGCCCCACGTGCAAGTAGGATTTTGGTGACCTCTCAAGGATGCTCTCCTATATCGCCTCTACTATGGTGAGTTTTGTGACAAAAATATGAAGATATCCCTCAATCTCACAAGCAAGATCGCGACCACTCCATACTCAGGAGGGTCTTACAAGACTTACAAGCCCACATTTTTAATCTTGGTGTGCTGTAACAACGAACTCAATGATGATAAGCCATCTACGGGAGCAAAGACCAAAATCTTTCTATCATGTTGCCTATTTGTTACTATAAACCATGATGTGCATTTAGTTAATTAGTGTTTATATACTTCCATAGTTCCCATAGTTTTTTTTATAGAAAATGATTAATTTTAAGACTATACGCAACACAGTGAATTGACATAGTTTTGATAATCAATTCATATTTTCCATTAGTTAGGACTAGACCATACTACTTTCATTTTAAAAAGATATGACAATAGGCTCATCCCTATTAGAGACATATGGACTTGTATGCAAATTTCAAAAATATTGAAATTCCATTACTTTATTCTTCTATATAAGAAACGAAACGGTAGTAGCGATAAAAGATTCTATGACAATTTTCTATTTGCTCACTCAATCTCGCACTCATCATCTCTCTTGTTCGGACTGTCTCTTCATAATTTCACAACCACTTAGTGTTAAATGGTTCACTCAATAAATTTGTGAAGCATAAATTGTAGCATAATGTCCCTTTGCAAGTTAAATTTTCTTAAATATTTTTGCTTAGAAATGGGAATACCCAAGTCTAAAATTCGGGATCCGCCATTGTCGTGCCATCGGGGAAATCAATGGCCACGCCTCATGTCAATGGTGTGGTGGCTCTGCTGAAGAGTCTCCACCTTGACTAGTCGTCAACGGCCCTCAGGTCGGGGATCATCACCACAGCATATCACCTCGACAATGGCGGCTTTGCCATCTCGGATCAACGCGGCCTGACCGCCAGCATTTATGACGTGGGCAGTGGCCAGACGAACCCAGAGGCGGCATCTAGCCCCTGGATGGTCTACGACGTAAAGCCTAGGACTACACCGCTTTCCTCTGTGGCCGCATGGGCCCCCACCATGACGTGCAGGACGTAATCGGTGACCTCAGCCTAGACTGCAACGGCCTGCCCCTCCTGCAGCAGATTGATCTCAACTATCCCAGCATCATGGTTCCGGCCAACATCACCTGTCGTCGCTATCCCTGAGGACGACGAGGTGGAGGAACTCTACACCTCCACCGTTGAGCTGCATTGGTTTGACCGCGACGAGGTGGTGGTGTACATCTTGCCGCACAAGCACCAACACACCACTTACGGTGACGAGCTGACCTTCGAGGTTTACGCAGACTACCTTGGCAGGAGATCGAAGGTTCAGGGAATCCTGTAGTGAATGAGTACTCACCACACATTGGTGATCCGAATCGTCGTCATGGTGTGAGTGGTGATTGTTGCTTCTCGATCGATGTTGTATGTCGTCGTATGCTGATCGATGATCGCCAAGCAGCTTTAGTTTCTCATCACCCGTCTGTCCTCAGGTAATGGTTGACCACTTGCTTCATATATTGCTTGACTCCATCTGGCTGAGACCTGTGTATGTAATAATAAGTAGTGAGAACCGAATCAGCATTGTCGTCGTCAAGCTTGTGGTACCTCGTTTATGTCAGGGTGATCTAAACTGCTTAATTACGCCAGGGTTCTGTACAACTCGTGTGGTCGTTTAATTTGTCAGGGTTAATTTGAGTTGAATGCTTGATTTCCTGACCAATGTGTGGTCGCCGTTTATATATAATAAGCTTGTCTGAATGCCCATTTGGGGATTGATGATCAATCTGTGATATGCTATTGTATACTTGCACTCGATTGGGTCCTGGTTCATCTCTGTTATGTTTTCAGCTGTTGTCTTTCAGTAGCTACTAGCTGGTCCATGAATTTAATGGGTCGCTCTTTTTTGGGCATGTTTATCCAATCATATCTATAGATCAAGCATTACAAAAAGCATTTTTGTTGGTAATTTTTTTTAATCAATCAAATGCATAGTCTAATTCTAGAGGAATTAGTATTGTACTGTGAACAATAAAATTAAAGCCCCGCGATATCCGATCCTGTCTAGGATTCCTGTGATCATGATCTGTTTATTTTTCCCATTCAACTCCACCATACGGATATCAGAAGCTAATACAATTGGAGAAATACCTTCTCAATATATGTCAAGGCCCTTGTTGGGAACAAAGTATTTTTACGGTTTGGAAGCAATACCATGATATTTGATAATACTGTGGATTTTAGATGCCAAAAAGTGTTTAGTAGGTACTGACAAAACACTGTTTCAAATATCATGATTCGCCCAAACTGTGTTAATTTTGGAGTTTCGAATACTGAACACTGTACTTTACTGTTCCTCAATTTTCCCTGCTGAGCCTGTCTCTCGCCTATCTAGCTGGACCAGTTCCGCCCGATGCACCGCCACCAGCACCTCCCACCGCGAGCTCCTCCCGTGGATGCCCTACCTCCATGGATCACCCGCCGCTGGCTCCTTCCACAGCCGGCCCCGCCGCCCACGGTCGACTCCTCCTCTACTGCTGCCACCTTGCCCTGCAGTCGGCTACTCCTCCCACGACCGACCCCACCACCAGCTCCTCCTTGCGGTGGCCCCCATCCTCCGCGCTACCATCCTCGCTGCCTCGGCATCTAGTGCCACACCGCCCCATCCTCCATGCCGCCTCTCCCTAGCCGCCCCGACGTCGGCCATCGTCCCTGCTCCCCACACCACCTTGCCTCCGGCCATTGTCCACTACAGTTATAAGCCATACTATTTTAAAACCACAGTATTTAAACACTTTGCTACCAAACACAACCTAAGTAGTATTAGTTCATGAAAATAAAATTAATAACTGGACGCCTGCTCTACTAGTAGAGACATTAGGACCCAACCTCGCTGCCTTCATCTTGAAGACTTGTGTTATTAGGGTAAACGTCGCTTGATTAATCTCATTGCAGGTTTACAATATATAGCTAGTACATGCATAGGAATCTGAAAGAGAAATTGAAGAAACCAAATAGCAATTGTTTGAATGCTAGCAGTCTGTGAACACCCCCCGGAGTAGGAACGCTGGTGCAATGATCGTTCATACTGAACCGAAACTCCATAAACACAAATGACGGTAAACCCTTGGTGAAGAGATCGATGAACTAAGAGGAGGTTGGCACTTGAAAAACGCGAATAGCACCAGCAGCCACATGCTCCTGTACAAAACGAAGCCCAATCTTGATGTGTTTTGTGCGCCGATGTTGCACCGGATTGGAGGAGAGATAGACAATAGCCACATTGTGCTGGCAAAGCCAAGAAGCTTCAGCAACCCCGTTGGCAACTGCACGATATTCAGCCTTGTGACTGGAGTAAGAAATTATTGGGCTAGACCAGGAAATCAAGTTATCACTAAGGGACATAGCATACCCTGAAATAGGACAAGATATCCGTAGATGAATGTCGTGGGTAAGAAAGAAGGCACGAGTGGACAAATTGTCAAACTCACCATCGTTGTCTCATTGCACAGTTTTAATAGTGGTGCTAAACTGGGTGGCAACAAAAGCGAAAAAATGAGCAATGGTGGAAAACGTGTTGGATTTAAGATGAAGAGGGAAAGTCCACATGTGGTGAGAGTGATCATCAAGGATGACATGTTAGTTTTTATAACCTGACCCACACTAGGTGCCAGGGATGTCCACAGATCACAGTGCACAAGATCAAAGGAACACAAAGCACGAGACTTTGAACTGGGAAATGGAAGGCGGGCATGACGACCAAGCAGACATACATGACAGACATCAGAAACAGTAGTGCCTTTATGTAATGAAATAAGGAAGGCACTAGCGAGGCGAGTCAAAGCCTCTTGACCGAGATGACCAAGTCGGCGATGCCACAGATGGGGCGACGCAGTGGAGAGAAGTGCTGACACACAGGACGATGGAGAACACAATAGGTAGAGGGGGCTAGAGCTATTGCACCTAGCAATCACGCTCCTAGTCCGAATGTCCTTCATAGAACAGAATAGTTATTATCTATGGTAAAACGGATAGTACCAAGGTTCTTAATAATATGTGGAGAACTAAGAACATTGGCAAGATGAAGGTTGCCAACATGTGAAGAGACCCAGTGGCACTGATGGGAAGGTGTGATCCGTCCCCATAATGATGGATGAAGGTGGGGATGAACAAAGAGGGTGAGACTGAGAGAGTATATCAGCGTGGGACGCCATATGCGAAGTGGCTCCGGAGTCCATGTACCACTCACTAGATGGAGCCGGAGGGGTGAGCGTCATAGTGTGGAAAGCATTGGCAAGGTTCTCGATTCTGTTGGTCTCATGGGCCATGGCCCAACACGCAGCCCAGCAGTTTGCGGCCGATGCACAGGGAGCGGCGCGAGAACGGGCTAAGACGCAGCAGCTGGCCACATTGATCCACCTATGCCGGCAGCAAATGGCTGCTGGGGAGGCCCAAAGTGAGGTAGCCCACTGGCGACCTGAGTGGGCTAGACCGAGCCACATTTGGATTGTCCTGGTCCAATGATTGTAGATTGTTGGCCATGCTGTGGCCCGTGGTGCAGATGGAGAAGGGCCGCTGCCAATAGAGTTAGGGGGGACAGGGAAGGGGCGGCATACATCTTTCTACCATCCACCAGTGCCTCAGGTGGGGTCATTTTGGAGGCTTCAGATCTGTTCTTCTCCCTACAACATTTGTACACCACAACTCACACGATTTCAGTGGATGGCCAATCCTGGACTCTAACTGGGGTCTACGACTGAAAAAGTAGAATTCCTTGCTGAACTGATGTCACTCAAAGCTTTTGTAAACACGGCATGGTTGGCCGTGGGTGATTACAACCTTATTTGCGCTGCTTAGGGAAAGAATAATGATAGGATTAACACCTGTATGATCCAATGATTTACAAGGACACTTGACGACCTGCAACTATACGAGATTACCCTCAATTGTCGTTGCTTTACTTGGAGCAATGGTCAAGACTCTCCCACAACGTCTAGGATTCAAATAAAAGGGGTGTAGTCCCCCAACCTTAAAAATCTCCGTTGTACAAGTGGAGAGTCAAACTGTGGTTGCCGGCACACGGTGGGGATTGGGGAGAAGGGAGTGGAATGAAATAGAATGAAGAAGATAAGAGGCAAAGTGGAAAAACAAATTCTCCCGAACCGGTGGTATGGACCTGCGGTGAACCACTCAAAAGTTAATAAAAGCTAATAGACCAATAATACACTTCAATAGTTGATGGACCCAAGTGAACATAAAAAAAAGTTAATGGTGCATTTTACTCTTGTTTATTCATTCCAAGATAACATACATGGGCTTCCCAGATCTCCCTTTTTCTAATCTAGCCAGACAACCAGCAAACCAAAGACAGATATTATCCATCCGCAAACTCTATCACGCATCGGCGTCGCGCGGTGCGTGAGCGCGCGACCCCGCGCAGCCCAGTCCACGGCCTTCGCGTGAGTTGGGCTTCTCACGGGCCGTGCGCTCTCCCCTAGGCCAACCCATCCCAACCGCTTGACCCCCCCCATCTCCTTCCTCGCAATGACAGAACGAACAGCGCAGAGTCACTCCCGTTCCCAAACCACCCACACTCTCTCACCAAAAAAAAACCGCTCCCCCTGCGTTTCCCCGGTAGCAGTTGTAGCGCGGTGGCACAGCAGGGGCGGTGAGGCGGCTCGATCTCCAATGGAAGGCGTCGTCTGCGGCTCGGTCTCCGTTGGGGAGGCGCACTCTCTCTGCTGTCGCAGGGAGGATCTCAACATGAGTACCACCCCCAAATCCTGCCGGTTCGTACATTCCCATGCTCCCCCGGGGGTCAACCCCATGTGCGTGCTGAACTCATCTAGGCCAGCTAGGTTGGGGGTAGGGGTTTAGAGTGGATTCAGTGGAGGGATTGAGGGGTACCATGCGTCGAAACTGGGAGACCCTCCTGCCTCGCACGCGCCATACGCCAATTCGCTTCGACCATGCGCATGCTCCTACTTCACCCCCATACGCAGATCCACTCCAACCATGGGGAGGTGTGGTCAAGTTCTGCATGTTTCTCATGTTTGTTGCTACAGCACTGGCAAGTTAGGTGTAACAAATTAGCGGCAATATAATTTATGTGGTAAGTTTCATCGAATCCCTTTTTGTGTGGCAAGCCCCTGATGTAGCAAGTTCCTCAGATTAGTGGCAATACATTTATGCAGCAAAAGGGCACCACCCCAACTTGCCGTAGAAAAATTCTGTACCAAGTTTATGCATTTTTTCAAGTATACAAGGTCCCGCCATGCTGCCATGTTGTTTCTATATTAAGTGTTCTCCTAGATTAAGCTTTGTAGCAAGTTTCAAATAATTATGTAGCGAGTTTATGGACTTTTTCAAAATTACAAGGTCCCGCTACGCTGCCATGTCATTGCTATAGCACTCACAAGTTAGGTTATACTCATTGGCATGATGTATGCTTTTCGCCAAGTTTTTCGTTTCTATTTTTCTTCAGTGTCAAGTTTTGACATTGAAAACTTTTTATGTATTCAATTCTCATAGGATATGACGAAGCGCAAGGAAAGTGAATGGGGGCGCCCTATTGTGCAAAAATCGAGGAAAACTCATAAGCTCGAGGGGAACCCACACGGGCCAGGAACTAGTGCTACTGAGAACCCCACAAGGAGGGTCACCAGAGCTGCCTCTAGATCTGCATTAGCTGGCAGTAGCATGCACAAACAGGCAGAGTCAAGTGAAGATTCTTACACAAATATGAAGGGGAAAGGGGCTGCAATCACTGGAAAAAGGAAGAGGCACGAAGAGGAGGTAGATGTAGATCATTTTTTCATATTATGAACATAACATATGCCATTCTTTGCAACCACGACACATTCCCATGCACATACATGCTTGCAATATATTTTTTTTTTCAGAACAGCACATACATACTTGTAATATAATTTATAATTTATACATAGAGTATGGAGTGTATATATATTTTTTGCTACACCAGCAGAACGTGCTACATCACAGAAGCACAACTTCCTGCATTTTTAAAGCAGAACATACCATATTAATACTAATATCTTATTGCATCATTTTAATATAATTTTTGGCAATACATAACATTGCTGGAAGTTATACTTTTTTCTTATTTTCTGTTTATTACAACTGCTTACAGAATTTTAGGAAGAAGGGTTCAGCTAAAAAGCTAATGACCATCAATAAAATACTTATTGATGAACAAAAGGGATTTGACAACCGCATTGGGTTCAGGGGGTTACTTTTGCTTCAATACCCAACAGTACATGAGAGGCTAGCAGCATGGCTAGTAAGGAATTTCAGTGTAGAGGATTCTGAAATTGTAGTGCCATTCAGGGGGAGAATAAAGGTCGAAGAAAATGCTGTCCACGGAGTTTTCGGGCTCCCCATGGGTGGTGTACAGATTGTCTATGACCAAGGTTCAAAAAACCGCTTAACGTAGACGTAACGCTAGACCTTCGCTCAGAGTTTAAACGGAGTAAACGTAGATTAAACGTGATTAAACGTTTTGTTTTTTTTTGCTAAAAAACAGAGATAAAAACAAGTCATCATGCATATAGAAATAAGTTTTGTCTACCAAGATATAAAACAAGCCAAACAACAGATTTTAGAATTATGAAAGGGATGTGAATATATGATTATGCCTCTGATCCATACCTATTGGCTGTTGCACACTTGTTCTTGACCTCCTGTTCTTGCCTCCTTTGTTTTTAGCACTCTACAACAGCTAACAAAGTAATAACCAAAGAAGCAAGAATTAATACCCTGATCTAAACAAATCAGCAGCAATATAAGGGAATAGAGTAGAATCTTATCTCATAGTCATAGGGCCATCGCCAGCTCTGTACATGCATATCCAATGCTCCAAACATCAAAATAACAAGATAGAAACTCAAAAAAAAAAAACTCAAATAGAATCCTAGAATATACAGATAAGTAGATAACACCACAAGGCACAACCCATGACATGTCTTAATAAGCTAATAGTTAATGGTCCATAGATAGGCTGCTCACAAGTCACAGCTCATAAAAGGCAATAGAATAACTAACCCACGGCCTGAGACATGTCTTAACAAGCTAATAGTTAATGGTCCATCCGTCCATGACATGTCTTAAATAAGCTAATAGTTAAATACTTAAATAATAGATAACAGATAACTTGGCAGCATTCTGCCATCATGCAGCCTCCTCACTCCTTATAGGTATTGGAGTTCAGAATTTCATCTTCATCATCTTGGTCCTCATAGTCAATCTCATCATCCATGTAGTCTTCATCTTCAGGTTCAGATTCCCACTCTTCTTCATCCACCTCTCTTGCCACTCTTGCACTCCTACGAGGTTGAAGCTGCTCATTAGCTCCCATTGCTTCTCCAAGGACTCCCCATGACATCCCTGTCCCAGGTACTTCATCCTCATCCTCATCCCTAAAAACAACCAATGCATCAGCATCCCCTCCCTCAACCAGAAATCCTTGAGCTTCAGAAGCATCACTGCTTAGGAGCACTTCATAGTTCTTTTTATTTTTGATCTTCTCTTTCTTTGACATCAATCTATTATTAAACTGGATGTAGACTAGAGAGCCAAGTCGTTCTGTTGTTAACCTATTCCTTCTCTTGGTATGAACCTACAAAGGAAATGTACATTAGTCATTACTCATTAGATTGAAACTTGAGACCGATTTCTAGAGGTAGAGACTAGAGAGTATGAACTGACCTGTTCAAAGGTGCTCCAATTCCTTTCACAACCGGAAGAGCTAGAGGTCAACGAGAGGATTCTAATAGCCATTCTTTGCAAATCTGGTACTCCACCGCCATATAACCTCCACCAAGATGCTGCAACAAAGTTAAATTTAATCAAAAAAATTAAGAAAATTATGCATTGTAAAATCTGGACAGAATCAAGAAAATCTCACCTGGATTGAAATCAAAGCGTTCACAGCTCCTTGCCATCTTCTTTGAAAAGGAACCATGTCTCTTCTGAAATTTCTCCAAATCCTCATTTACCACCTTGTACTCCTTGTCTTCATCACCATAATAAAAGGTCTCTACACATTGCATGAACTTTTCCACTACAACTGAATCAGAGAAGATTGCTGAATTGCTATAACTGTAGTATGGATTTAGCATGTATGCAGCCATGTGCAGTGGGGAATCAAGCCTATCTTTCATTTTTTTGTCAACAATAGTCATGACTTCCTTGTAACACTTCTCCACATTGCCAAATGCCTCCTTGATCTCTCTCTTTGCCTTGATTAGTTCTCCATACAGGCATCCCATAGATGGCTTAACATCCCCATCAACCAAGCGGAGCAATTTCACCAAAGGCTCAAAGACCTTCAAGCAAAGGGCCACATCTTTCCAAAAGCGAATGTTTAGCACAGTTGCTGTTGCATCCTTCCCCTTCTTTGTCTTCACATCTGGTAGCTCATACCACTTTGCATCAACCACCATCTTCCTTAGATAATCCTTCTTATCTAACATGCTTTGCAATGTAAGATAGGATGTAGCAAATCTGGTTACCCCTGGCCTTATGATTTCTCTCTTCAAGGTGAAGGACCTCAAACATGCCAAGGTGCGGTGGTGCCCATAGACAAAAATTGTGAATGCTTTTGCTTGGTCAATTGTCTTCTTGAATTTTGGAAGATTCCCAATACCTTGCAGCATCAAATTGATGGTATGTGTCGCACAAGAGGACCAAAAAATGTTTGGCCTCTTGTCCCGCAGCAATGCTTTTGCTCCCATATTATTGGAAGCGTTATCTGTCACAACTTGCACCACATTGTCTGCCCCTACATCCTCTATTGCTTTGTCCACAAGCTGAAAGATGACTTCACTAGTGTGTGACACATCCGACATCTCTTTTGACTTGATGAAGCTTGTCCCTTCACTGGTGTTTGTGCATAGGTTCATGATGCTTCTTCTCTTCATATCTGTCCAAGCATCAGTCATAATGGAGCAGCCACGCTTGTTCTTTTCATCTTCACGGTCTTGTAGCAAGCTCTTGGTTCTTGCATGCTCCTCTTCCAATAATTTTCCTCGTAACTCATACTGACTTGGAGGTTGGAAACCAGGCCCAAATTGACCAATTGCTTCAACCATTTCTTTGAACTCATCATTGTCACAAGCATTGAATGGAATAGCTACAAAATAAATTAATGCAACAAAATAATTAAATAATTAACATGGCTGTTGAAGAAATAGTCAAGTAGAAGTACACAGCAAATTAAATAGGCTATACCATGTGTATACACCCATCTGGCAACATACTGCTGCACTTGGTGTGTTCTCTCTTTCCAAAGAGCCTCATTTATATTTTGTTGCCTCTTAGCTTCAGCCATGCTGGCTTTAGGATCAATGGGGCGTGCAAATTTATCCATGGGTCCTAACTTTTGAGGGCTTGGTGAGCCTTCAACAGATGATTGCTCTTCAACTGCTCCTTCAGCTACTGAAACTTGTACATTGGCCCTAAGATCCTTATCAGCTTGCTGCTTATCCTTCTTCTTTTTTGCTGTTGCGTCAAGGTCCTTCTTGACCTTTTGCTGAATCTCTTCAGAGGCTCTTGGGCACTTTATTATAGATGTGCCCACATGAGCAAGATGTTGCTTAAAGCGACTAATCCCAGCTGTGCTCTCATGGCCACAAAGAAGACACTTAATTCTGTTCTTGTCATTGGGATCACAGAGCCGTCCCCACTCCCACCCTATGTCATTTGACTTTCTCTTCAAGTGGTTGTCCACCGGTGCTGGTGCTTCTGCTGCTGCCATTGCTGCTGTCACAGGCTCGGACATTGACATTCTACAAGCAATCAGAATTTACAATTCATGAGCACACATCAGACAAGTGCAAGCAGACAGACAACATTCTAAACTGTCACTACTTGTGATGCACAAAGCCACAAACATAGAAGCAGCAATGCAAATCAATGGTTCAGACTTCAGATTTCCGGCTTCAAATATTATAGGTAATTGCAACTTTGCAGCAGGTTGAGGGTCACACATTCGATTTCACAATAAATCATTCAATTGCAAGCAGAATATTCAAAATCAATGATTAATTTATAATTTTATTTCAGTTCCTGCAGTAGAGAGAAGTGGGGAAGGACTGAAGGAGGACTAACCTTCACAGAGGACGCGTGCGAGGAGCCAAGGTGCTGGAGGCAGGTCTGGCGACACCGGGACAGTGCTGCTGTGTTGTTTCGGCGGCCTGGCAGAGTGCAGCGGCAGCAGCGGAGATGAGGGCCCGGCGGATTGGGGCTACAGCCGACGGAGATGAGGGCTTGGAGGCGAGGACTGTGCCGGCAGAGATGAGGCCCCGGCTGTCCGCTCGAGGATGAGCTCGAGCTCGCGTCCCCCCTCCACGGCGACACGAGCGGCGCCGGTCGACGGCTTGACGCCGACGCGAGCCTCCACGGGCGGCGGCTGTTTCGCGCTCAAGGAGAAAGAAGGGCCGACGCTGATGCGAGTGAAAAAGGGAGGGGCTGGGGTAAATACGCGTGGAGTTTTCACCGTCCCGCGTTAAATTTTCCCGCGCGCGCCTCGTTCTCCCGCGCAGGCGCGGTATTTCTCCCGCCCGGGCGTTTCCCCACCCGCCCGCACGCGTAGACACGTTTCAGCGCCGTTTTTTCTCGTTTTCGCGTGCGTTTAGTCGCTGAAACGCGATTACTCGGCCGTATAATCGCGCCCAACGTTTAATTCGACGTTAACCCCCTAAACGTAACGCTGACCCTTGGTTTGCCGTTTAAACACGATTAATCGACGATTAATTACGTTTTTTTGAACCTTGTCTATGACAAGAGCAGTGGTTGTAAGACTTTCAAGGAGTTCTACAAGTTGGTTGGGCACGAAGAGTCACAGAAGGCACCAACTTTTGCAGAAGCTGAGCAATGGTTGATCAAACAAGGAAAGGGATTGGCAAATGAAGATTGGCTACGGTATTGGTTGATCTATGCTCTATTATGCCCCACTTCAGCGACATGTTTATGCGTCCGAAGCTTCCACGCAATCTTTGATGTTACAAGAATCATGGAGCATAATTGGTGCAACCTAGTGGTTGATAGATTGATAAAAGGCATAAGGGATTTTAAAGAAGGGAAGAAAAAATTTGTAACAGGGTGCCTACTGTTCTTAATGGTAATCTGATTCACAAGTTTCTCCATTTTTCATTGGTTAATTGGTGTTCTATGTTTTCACCTGTTCTCCCCTTTTCTCCGGCTTGTTTTTCCTTGCAGCTTTTGTACCTAGACTCGATTGAATCAGGCGACATTGTCGATCAAAATGCTGAAATAAGGGCTTCTGTTTGGACAACTGATGCAGCTGCTAGAGCTATTGCAATGGATGAATTTTCAGACTCCAAGTTTGGGAAACTTCGAGTAAGACCAACATGCACTTTTTCATCCTTTTATGAGGCAACTTTTACTTTTTTATTAAGTAACCCCATCAAGCTATGATGTCTATGTGTAGCAAGTTATTGTTTATGCTGGATCAACATGTTAATTTCTTTTTTTAGCTCAAATATCAAGCTGACAAGAATGTACTCATTCAAGAAGAGCAAGTTGAGAAGTTTATCAGGACAAATTTCCCCGGCAACTCAATTGTTGTGGTAAAATATTTTATTCCATCACCCATTTGACATGGCAATAATATGCAACCTGTGCTATGTTAATTTTTTTTCTCTACACATTTAAACAGAGCCATGATATGATGAAACATGCTCTAAGTGGGTTCACAAATGCCATCAACCAAGCTATGGTGAATCTTGCACATCAGTTATGTCAAGGGAATCAAGCAAATACTATTGCAGCAGTAGGCCCATCAGGGCACGCAGGGAGAAAACCTGCTCCCCATGCCATTGAGCATGAGCGCAGATCCAAAAGAAAGAATGACATTGATCTTGAAGCTCTTGATGAAAGTGGCGGCAGCAGCAGCAGCGAGAACGGCAACAACGATAATGATGCACACCTTGAAGATGACAAGACCTTAGAGGGCTGTAGTGGTGATGAAGGCAAAAGGACCTCTAGCGTGAGCAAGGATGATAACGACAAAGGAGATGACAAGGGAGAATCAGGTGGCGATGAAGAAAAAGGAGATGACAGCTGCTTTGATGCAAACAACATTCTCAACAACACGTTGAGCTACGAAAGGAAAAGCAGGACTACTTTTTGTCTATTAAAAATAAGTATATCACCACCTGATTCGCTTGTGTTTTTTTTATAGGGACTTAAGCCTGCAAGACACAAATGAGGGGATGATGGGATCAGATCACATCTTGGATTCGCAAGAATTTGTGCACAAGTCAACAAAAACTGCCAGTATGATAATTTATTTCTTCTCCCCCCTCCCACATGCCTTTTTTTTAAGCTTTATACAATGACTTGCCATAGCATCAGTCTATAACTTGCAGCACTGTAATATCATGACTTGCTAAATAAAAAATAGAACATGATGTGATGGACATAACTTTTTTTCCTTTTTTTCCCGCGGAATATCAGGAGTGCACATCATTGAGGAGCTCAATGAAGGTCAATCTAACATTTATTTTCTCCTCTCCCCGAGCACACATTTTTTCTATTGTGATATACAACAAACTAAAAAACTATAAACAGTACTTACTTTTTAACAACAATGAAAGGCGGGAATGGTGGCGGGTGCTGGGGGGTTGGCATGGTCACCTATCAAGGCATCACACTATTCTTTTTTTGTGCCATCATCATCCACAGAGCCTGAAATGCAAATTGCCTCTGCAATGTTATTACTATCATGTAAGACAATTTTACGAAAATGGCAATGTTATGAATGCTCTATTTACTGCTACCAAGGTAGTAAATTCTTTTGCAAATCCTTCTTTCAGGTGCTCATTGCAATCCAGGGGAGGATCATGATGAAGAGAAAGACCAAAATGGCAGCTAGTTAGACCTAGAGCAAAAGGATGCAAAGCGGGGGGACTGCAACGAGAATGATGAGGTCCATGATGGAGAGAAAGAAAAAGATGGCAGCAAGTTAGATCTGGGGCAAAAGGATGGCAAGCAGGGGAATGCCAGAGAGCAAGATGGCAAACTCAATGAAGGGAAAGG
Source organism: Paspalum vaginatum (assembly GCA_030272315.1). Lineage (NCBI taxonomy): Eukaryota > Viridiplantae > Streptophyta > Magnoliopsida > Poales > Poaceae > Paspalum > Paspalum vaginatum. The sequence goes on along the minus strand of CM059019.1, from coordinate 5,714,031 downwards.
TTGCAAGCCAGACGATAAGCAACACCCAAATGATGAGAATGATGATGATGGACAAAGCAAGGATTCGAACAAATCAGCATCTCAACAAGGTGGGGTTCACAACTCTATTGCAGGCGAGCAAAGAAACGATGGCAGTGGACTTAATGATGGGGACAGCAATGCTTGAGGCTCCTCAGAGCACCGGACACCCGATGGCAACAATGAATATTCTGCAAAGACTAGTGATGAGTTTGGAAGTCTATCCCCAATCAGTACAGCCAACTTTCTATCAATATATTCGACTTGCTGTAGACTGCACCCCCACCTATAACCATGCCAACATTCGAGCAACGCATTATCTTGGAGCCAGACCCAAAGCATGAGATAAGGAAAATTTTCACCAACACTATTCAAACTTGCAACACCAAGGCACCTGAAATCCCTGATTTGGGGTTCATATCAGATAAGGAAGCTTGCGAGATCGAGTTCAAAATGGTGCAAGACATGCTGAACCCTCCATACAACCAGACAGATCTAGCCAGGCTAGGCAGGTTCAAAAGGACCAAGATGATGTGCAGGACAGATAAAATGTCAACAAGGAAAATGCTCGCTACTCGCAAAAAAGCTGCTGCATCGGGGCTGGGGCTGCCTCCCAAAGTGCCTCCCAAACTAGTTACAAAACAAGTTCCCCAAAACCCAAAGGAGCAAGCTAAACCTTTGGTACAACAAACGAAGGAAACAAAGGTCTGCTTTTTTTTTGCAGCATTTTTTTATATACACGTCCTGTCTGATTTTTCTCCCCGTCAAATCCATTCTGATTTTTTTGGGTGGCAGGCAAATACAGGGGAGGTTAATGAATTAGCTACTGCAGCCAAAATTAATGTCTATAACAAGAGCGAGAAAAAGCCAAATCAAAAGAAGGTAATATTCCACAACTAACTTGCTACACAGATAACCAATAACCTGCCACATATGCTTATATATGTACGTGGATTTTAGGTGCAAGGAAACACCACGGCTGCCATCGATGACCCCAACGTGTCATGGGCAAACCAGCTGCAGGACAAGGTGATGCATGCTAACATATATAATTTCCCATAGAATTTTGCTATGTCTTCACAGCAAGGTTTTCGTGTACATAGTGTGTTCTTATATACTAATGTTACGTATATCAGGGGCAGGGAAACAACACAGCCCCCATTGATGACCGCAGTGCCCAAAAGATCAATCCACTCAAGCCTGAGGTGATGCACTAAAACCTTATCTCTTTTTTCCGTTAGCATAGCAAAAAATGATAACTCCTTGTGTCACACAGCACAAGTTGCTTGATGCACATATTGTAAGTTGCTCCAAAATCAATAAGATAACTTGCTAAATTTTCACAATCTGATCTTGAATTTTTTTTTTGGCGTCTAGGCACAAGCAAACACTCTGCTCATTCACATAATGCAAGGTTTCAAGGATGTGCCCGACCCACCAAGTTTCTCTGTTGGTATTGGAAATAGTCCAACAAAATCAACCGATTTACTTGCTGCTAACTCAACAGATTCAATCATTGGGTCGATGTGAGAAATTCAAAAACAAAAAAAATCTAAGGATGCCATGCCCATAAATGCTGTTATAGACGCATCGGACGCAACCTCAGAAGAAGTACTATTGTATAATGAAATGTGTTAATGGACTGCAAAGGAAGGAAGGTAACCATTTTTGCTTGTTCTGTACCCATATATTCACATAGTGTGTATAATGAAAAAGCTTGTCTTATTGTATAATGAAAAACTTTTAACTTTTTTCTGCATGGGGGTTTTTTGTTCTGCACTCAGTCCTACTGTGTTCAAAACTCCGGAGATTGCTGCCACCACTGCTGAACTTGCCAATGCTATGTGGATGGGAAATCATTAGACACCGTCGTCATGCATGTAGGAACTGTTGTGACGAAGATAATGTCTCCCTGGGTTGGGGTAGTGCACTTTTTCTCCCTTTTTTATTTCAATCTCTTTTTATTCAAATAATGAGAGCCTCTTTTAGTTCAATATACATGCTTTTTTCAACATACAAGAGCAACATCCCTATGAAGCAAAGACATAACCAGGGGGTTGTCCAGATTATGATGATGGGAACGGGCTTTTCTGCTGACACTAGCAAGTTTCTCTAGAAGCAATTTAGTTTCTGTCATTCCGATTATGACTTGGTAAGTAGTATAAAACTCTGCTCATGCGAGTTACACTAGTCTATTACGCTGCAGTTATACTATTTTTTTGACGAAAGCAAGTTATGCTTTGTTCACATGCAATTTACACCAAGTTATATACAGGGTATACCCCTATATGACTTCAAATTATGTGCAGCCATCAAATTAATAATTATACAACTACACCATATTTTTATGGTGCAAGCCCTACTACATTCATGCAGCAAACCGTACTTTCTTGTGAACTACAAGTTATGTCATATTCATCCAAGTTTTTATATTTATACAGCAAGTTATACTATATTCTTTGTTATATTTTTCAAACAGATACTATTCCCAATCATCAAAAAGGATGAGGGGAACATTGATGGTGATGGCCACTGGTTTACAATCGTAATAAACATGGTTGACCAGAAATTTCAAGTGATAGACTCACTTAGAGCGCCAACTGATAAAGAGCTGGTAAATTATGCAAAGAAGGTTTGTGGGGAGATCATCACCCTTTGGCGTACTCACACAAGAAACCAACCTGGATGCACAATACCTCAAATCTACTACTTTAAAACAGAGTTCATAAATGAACCTAGGTTCAAACAATTTAGCATGTAAGATCACAATCTCTCTTTCTTTTTAACTCATTCAGCAACTTTCTTAGCATGCTCATACCCTTTTTTGTTTTGTCACTTTTTTTTCTTTTTTTTCTCTAGACATGATTGCGGCTTATTCACTCTAAAAGCAATAGAGCATTGTGATGGTGTCAAGCTCCCAGAAATTAGAGGAAACGATGAAATAAATCTAAGGAGGAGGATGCTATGTGAATGGATAAGGAGCCCAGAGAATGAAGTCGATGGAATGAACATTCTCATCAATGACAGCAAGTTGGTGTCTAAAATATACCTCCCCATGTCTAAAACATGACATCATTAATCTCATGAATGTGGCTAATCCATTTTTTTTGTCCAGCAATGCAAAAACACACAGAGGGAAAGGTGCAAATGGGGCCAAGGAGATAAAGAGTTCTAAGGAATCTAGAAGCGACGTGAAAAAAGACGAAGTTGGGAGGTGTTCTCATTGACTAGAATAGTGTTATAACTTTTTTGCTACTCAGGGGCAATACACAACTTTGCTACTCAGACATATATGTAACTTGCATATGGGGTCGGGGGTTGGCAACTTGGTTACTATCATGTAACTTTTTTTTGCTCACTTATCATGCAACCTTTTTTATTGGTGTGGTGATCGCGCACCAAGTTATATGAATGTGGATGGTCCAAATCTAGAACATAAAAATGTTATATACCATGTGCGATATATGTGTGTTTTGTGGAATAATGTGGACATGTCATACGAATGTTATACACCATGTGCCATATATACGTGTTTTAGACATGCTATAGGCCAAGTTTGGCAAATTTTTAGCAAGTTATAGTATAATCCAGGGGAGACATGATGATTTTGCTACTCAGCCAATAATAAAACACACTAGTAATGTACAATTTGCTACATATGCAATACAGAATTTGCTACTGAGTAAAAAAGAAAAGTACATGCCTCTCCAAACAGGCAATAAGAGAAACAGGTGGGCATCACAGTAACAAAATCCTTCCATTTCTTTTTTTGGCTAGTTACACCATAATCTAATGGCAACTCTCAGCATAATGCAGGAAGTTATAGAATAATATTATGCCATCCCCACATAATTAATATAATCCACAATTTATAGTATAACCAAAAAATAAACATAAGCATTTTGTAAATAATAAATAAATCAGCAATGTTTATATCATTTTCTTCCTGTTTTTCACTATCCTGTACAATTCTTTTGTATACTTCTTTGGTGGCTTCGATGGGCAATATCCACATGGTTTACTCTTCTTCGCATGCAGCTTTAAACCATCATATCTCTTCGATCTCGGCCGTCCTTGCCTTTTTGTTGGAGGGTCTTTTGGTCCACCAGCAAGATCTGAAAAAACCATCACAGCATATAACATGCACATATCTTTTGCAATAGAACTTGACAGCCAATATAGAACTTCACACAAATAGTAATATACACATTGCTACTTCGCCACCACATAATTTACCACCGAGTAAAAACAAGAGAAGTCCATGCCCAATACAAAATTTTGTCGTACCAAACAAGCAAAATAAGGAAACATACCAGGTTGTATTGCATCACTAGATGGGCCCACCTCATTCGACTGAACATCAACATTCTTTGTCTTCTTTCCCTTCTTATTAACACCTTTGTTTTGGGTACCATCTCCTTGCGTCGCCATCATCTTTCTCTTGTTGTATTCAGCAAGCTCATGTTGCATTGCATCCACAGCTTTAGTACAATGCTATGCGATTCGTCATCAATCATGAAAGGCCTCACAATTTTAGAAAACTTGTTACATGTTGTGTGGTACCGGATAGCATACTTGCTCTGATTTGAAATCTCTTTGGCTTCGAGGGGACCAGCAGCAACTTCTTCATTTTCTACATCATCCACCTTTTCAACTGACCATCTAGGTAAGATATATAACGAGCTGATATCTCATGGAAAGCAAGAGCATAAAAAACCTTCAAATTGTGGCAGCACAGAATCCCATCTCTCTGGAACTTGCAACACTCACACCATCCAACTTGTTTGACGCAACCCGGAATGTTCTTGAGCTGTACAACTTGTCAGGACAAGTTACATACGGGACAACATCTATTAGCTCCTCTTCCTGAACTCAGAACAATATAGTAGCCGGAGCTTAATTGCAGCTCACTCTGGAACACATTGAACAGCTTTCTAGTGTATGCTTCCTTCATTTGCACCTCCATGGGGTGGCCTGTCAGATAGTGAGGCACTTTCACCACAGTCGCTGCCTCATGCTCAAGTTGCTTGCTGAAAATCCTTTGCTGTATCTTCTTATATTGATGAAGGAAGTTTAGGATTGAGTTCTGTGGGTTGACATACTTCTTCAAAACAGCATTGAAGCCCTCACTTCGAGCTGTGGTCTACAGGAACGGAAAGAATCTTAGTATGAAATAGGCCGGCACCGAGCGATGCCTCATGTCAAACAAGTGACGAAACCTCTCATCATCATTGACCTCATGCTTATCCAGCATAAGTTGCCACTTGTGCTCAAACTCATGAGGCGTACAGCTATTGTCAATGCAATCAATGAAGTCCGTAGCAAGGTCTTTCTTATTATTCAAGAAGGGGCCTAAGACCTTCCTTGCATTCTCCATAACGTGCCACCTGCAGTTTCTATGCACTGTTTCAAGGAAAACCTTGGCAATTGCAGCTGCCATAGCAATGTCCTAGTCGATTATAATGTTCACAAGGGCTCGCCCACCAATTGCTTTTTTGAACTCAGTAAAAAGCCACACAAATGCTCCGGCTTTCTCATTCCTTAAGAAACCACAGCCAAGCTGAATGATCAGACCATTCCTATCAATCCCTATCAATCACAGAAAGCAATTTTTTTTATTTTAATGATTTTTTCACAAGTTGCTACTCATAGAACAATAAATTGCCACATACGAGAACACAAATTGCTACATAAGTACAATATAAGTTGTGTAGGGGGGAGGGGGGACTAACAACATGCTTTTTTTGGTGTTTTTTCCTTACCTATGAAGGGGCACATGTCATGTTATATGCATTCGTCAAGAAAGTCATGTCAAATGATATGCAATCATTGTAGAGCTCATACGCCTTTCTTGCTTCCCCATCAACCCAGAAAACATTTTCAACCCTATCAAACTCATCAAGAGTGTAGCTATAGTAGAATTCAGGATCCTCCTTCTTCAGCTCATCAAAGTACTCAAGTGTCGCCTTGACATCATTTCCTCGGTACTCAGCACGATACTCAAGGCGCAAGTTCTTGGTGTCTCACTTAGTGTATGGGCAGTTCTCAATACCACCATACAACTCCGCCATTATCTGAAATGCTCATGTTGTAGTTATGCAGCAGCCATGGAGAAACTTGAGGAAATCCTCCTCTTCCGGTGGTATGTCTCTATATGATTCTAGGTATTTTGTTAGAGAGAACTTTTTCACACACTCATGGTTGTGTTTCTTCTCAAAATGGACAACCTCCCAATGACCATGCAGCATTTTTTTGACAATCATGCGCACAGGGCAGCAAGTCCTACAAGCAAACAAGGGATTATTTCTCTCTTTTTTTTGCGAAACAATATTTTTTAACTATCAAACACACCGTGCATAACTTGCTACACATTTAATTTTTTCATACCTCTCAAGATAATCATGCCATCTGGTCCTCACTAACTTCTTCTCTGTGATTGGACCATCATCTGCAGCTTTCACCTTCTTATTCACACCAGCTTTTTGACATACAAACATGTATTCCCTTTTCTCATTCTCCCTCTTCGACTCCTTGGACATATCAGTTCTGATAGAGAAACCAGCATGATGAGTGTAATCATTGTAATATTGTTGTGCACGCTCCCATGTAGTAAATGTTAGTCCAAGAAGGGGCTCCTTCGGGGTTGAAAGAACCTCAATACCATCTTCTACATTAGCAGCAACAGAAGATGTTTGAGCTGTTGGTACAGTCACACCACCAGAATCAAGCGATTCAACTTGAACTGCATTGGGAGGGTCTGAGATCCAATTTTCCAATGACCCTTCGTTTAGATCTATCACTTCCCTAGGTGCCATTCCTAAAAAAATGCATGAAAGAGGTATGAGCATGTTTATGAGAAAAGGTATACCCATAGAACATTGCTACATGCATACATGTCACAACTCCTATTGCAAACATAGCAAAACTTGCTACAAACATATCATAGCTTGCTAGGGGGGAATATAACTTTTGTTACAGAAAAGGGGCATGAGCATGGCTGTAGCTACATAGCATCAACTTGCAATTCATTTTGGATACAGAATAAACTTGGTATAGAACGACAATAACTTTGTTAAAAAATATAGCTTGCTAGAGAAAAGGCAGACAAAAGTATGGTTTGTAGCTACATAGCACCATCAACTTGGTATAGATCACCAGCAAGTTATTTAGTATCCATGTAGCAAGTTGTGATATAACTAGCTATAGAACAACCTCTAGGGTGGAGGTGCTCAGAAACTTAATACACATAACTTGCTACATAAATCGGAGGGGTGGGGGAGGGGGCATTTCTTCACCATAAAGTTGATAATACACAACATGCTACATGCATAGCACAACTTGCGGGACGATTCCAAATAGTACATACCTCTTTTTTTGTCGTCGTCCTCTTCAGAGGGTGGAGGGCGCGGACCGAGAGATGGAGGAGGCGCCTACCAGGGAAGGGAGGCGGCACGGACAGGGACGCCTATGTAGGATCGGTAGCCAAATTGGAATAGGCCGTAGGCCGAAAATGGAAGGGGGAGAGGGGTCACGCGCATAGTATGCGCGACCGGCCTCCCCATCCGCCAAGAAATCAAAGTTGGGGGGCTAAATCTGTACTACCTATTAAGGTGGTAAGGGGGGTGTGCACCACCAGCATACCCCCGTGCTGGCGTGCCCCACACGCCAACCACCCGCGATACCCGCCATCCGGAGGAGCCCCCGCCCGCGATGTCACCCGCGCCCCCTCACTCCCGCCCTCCGCGCCTCTCCACCCACCGTGTCGCCCCGGCCTCGCTGCCCTGCGCCGCGGCGCCACCCGTGACCCCTCCTAGGTCCCCGTCCCTCTGGCCCCCGTGCATCCCAGGTACACATCCAAGCTCGCTCACCCGTGCCCTCAGCCCTGTGCCCCACCCTTTCCCCGTGTGCGTGCCGGCATCCCTGTGGCCCTCTTTGTGTGCCTGTGACCCAACCAGCGCTGCCACACCATGCACGCCTGGCGATCCAGCTAGATTGTAAGCTAATGAGCATACCGGTCCCCGCGTAGGTCGTCTCGTCCAGCCACCATCCCCACACGGATCGCCTCACTGTGCGGATCGTCAAGGCGCACCGGTTGCCTCATCGTGCTCATCGACATCTCCACAAACTAAGTAAGATGAACTATCTGAATTTTTGTAGTGGGGATTTGGCATGAGAAATTAACTTACTGAACATATGCTACACAAAATTGTGGATGGTTCGTTCTGATAGGATGCGCTAGTTGCACTATGCTGAATTAGAGCATTTCGAAAACCCATCTTTCTTCAGACTAAGCAGTTTCCCCACTGATGAAGAATCCCGAGCTATATTCAGCATCATGATCACTCCGTGCCTCCTCCCAGTCAGTATGAGCACTAGCAATAGGATCAACAAGCCAGGGTATGAATCATACCAACCTGTCTTAGCTGCTCATCAGTTCGGCTTAAATCAAACTTCTCCACGTCTGATCATCCATGAGAGAATTCAGAGCCGAGCTAAACTGACCAACTCACTGGTAGCTTCCAAAGACTACGCCATCTTTTCTGACTTGAAGCTACAAGTGCCTGGTGATCTAGAGTTCGTACATACTTCCGATGGCTTCAACTCTTGGTGGGATTACTGGAGACCCCACCTCTTTCAGGGCGCAGTTGCATCGGCTCTTGTGGCAATCGACTCAGAATACCAAGCCACTCCAGAAGAGGTATGTTCACTTTGGCCTTGATTCTTTCCTTTCTTCCATTATTCCAGAATCTAACCGAGTTTTCTTCTACTTAGTTACAAGAAGGTCCAAGCCCAACCAATGAATCGGGCCAGCCATTTAAGTATCTGCAAATGGCTCCAGTGCCGGTGTATCAAGCCAATGCACCTTCTCTCGATAAAGTCATTTTTGCTGCTCCTGGCTTGAAACGGCAATGAGAAGGAAGAGGGCCCAGCCAGCCGATATTTAAAAAGACACCCATCAAGAAGGCAGTTGCTCCCTCGGCTCCATTACTTCCTGATTCACCAGTAAATTTTCTCCTGCTTTCCCGAGTTTTCTGTCACCATCTGCATTAATTCAAAGAACTCCATGTATAATGCAGGATGATCATACCCGCAATCGGGAGCATGAAGCCGATGTAGGAGGAGCTTTGCTCGAACATTGTGATGCTCCACCTGAGGGCACATCCGGCCACGCAGGAGTCAAAGTAGAGGCTGATTTGCCTGAGGTAAGACCACCACATACCTTCATCATGCTGTTTTTACCTCAAGACTGCCTGATCTTATTGGCCCTTTCTTGTTAGACCTTTAATGTGGCAAATTTGTTGAACTTTGATCCTTCTACCATCGGTGAAACATTGATGACTGAGAGCCTGCCTGTGTCACCTTCATCTACTGCACACATGGTCGCCAAACTCGAGGACATTGTGAAGCGATTGGAAGCCCCAATCGAACAACTGGTCATTGACTGTGATGAGATCCGACCGGTCTTTGAGTCAATTTCCGATGATCTTCCTTTAGACCTGAAGTAGGCGCTTCGGCCTACAACCCATCTGGGCTTCCTCCATGAGGATGTTCTGGCAGCCACCACGCACATTGCTTCTCGTGCTAGACAGCCAGCTTTGAAGGAAGAAATCATCAGGGAATGTACGGCAGCAAACCAACTCAAGGCGGCTCTTGATGATATGAACGAATGTTGTCAACCAGGGAGGAGCTTGATGCGAAGAAGATCAAACTAAATGAAGAAATCAAACGCCTCCAACAAGAATTATCCGAGGTTGAAGCAGCCATCATAGCCAACGATGTAGACATGGAAAAGATTGCAAGTGAAAAGCAACAACTATCCACAACGCTCAAGACAAACCTGGCGCGCATCCATTCGCTAAACAAGAGTCTGGTCATCAGCTCTGATGAACCAGATCGTCAAATCATCAACTCAGCCGACGAGGTTCGATTGAAGGCTCTTGTTGCAGTCCGCCAGTTTATTCATAAACTTTCTGCTCCATCGTTTGTATAATGAACTCGTAACTAGAACATTCGTTTCATCTGGCATGCCAAACATAATTTGCAACGGACAGAATCTTTATTAAATGTTTTTTAGTCTATAGGCGATGCATAATTTGCATGGGCTCTAATCGAGACCAATGGCGTACATCGGCCCATACTTTTGTAATCTTTCTTTTTTTTATTATTTTTTCCTCAAGGCGATGCTAACACATCGGCTCTGTCAAGTCTAGATGGCCTCGCATCGGCCTTGTATGAAATAGATCAGGTCCTGATCCATAAGTTGGGATAGTACCTTTTCAAGCACTTGCCATTGATGGCCCTGCTAAACCGTACTCCTTCCAGTGTTTCCATCCTGTTGGTGTTTCCTGGAGCGGTTTCTCCTATACGATATGGCCCGTGCCAGTTACGCGACCATTTTCCATATGCTGGGTCCTTTGTTCCAACTGGCAAAACTAGCTCCCACACAAGATCTCCAACTTGAAAATTCTTCAGCTTCACTTTTTTGTTATGAGCTCTTGCCACCTTGGCCTTGTTGTCCTTGATATTTTCGAGAGCCCAGAGCCGAAGTTCCGTCAGATCATCCGTGTTGATGTTCATGAGCGCTGAATATTCATCAGCTGTCAGGTCATTTTGAAACTGAACCTGTCGAGAGCCGATGTTGATCTCCCAAGGCATAACGGCCTCCTGGCCGTAGACCAATTGATAGTGAGTGCATTTGGTAGCCCCATGACATGACATTCAATGTGCCCACAATGCCTCAGCCAACCGATCATGCCATTGCTTGGGATATTTGTCAATCTTTTGCTTCATCAGCTTGATGAGACTTTTGTTTGATGCCTCGGCCTGACCATTATCCTGAGCATAATACGGTGAAGATTGTATCAAGGTGATGCCCATCTCTTTAGCAAATTTTTTGAATTCTTCTGCCAAAAAGACGGTCAAGCCTAATATGTGGTGATGGTCTGTGGTATCCCAAACCGATGAATGATGTGTTCTTTGACAAAATTTATCACATCCTTGGCCGTGACATTTTTCATCGGTACAACCTCCGCCCATTTGGTGAAATAATTGGTTGCGGCCAAAATCCATTTGTGGCCCTTACTAGTTCGAGGGTTGATTTATCCAATCATGTCCATGCCCTAGCCTCTGAATGGCCATGGCTTGACAATAGGATTTAATGGTCCAGCCGAAGCTATCTGTACGGCCCCAAATCTTTGACACTCCTGGCAACCTTTATAATATTTGAAACAATCCTCCAACATAGCTGGCCAATAATAGCCAGACCTTCTGATCAACCACTTCATCTTGTGAGCTGATTGATGGGTACTGCAAGTTCCTTCGTGTACATCGTGCATGATTTTGAGCGCTTCTGTCGAGCCTAGGCATTTTAACAACAAGCCTCCAATGGTTCTGTAATAAAGTTCTTCACCAATGAGCACATGCTTCAGAGCTCGCTATATTGTCTTCTTATCTGCCCCCCGAGCCGGATCCCACAAGTAATTGAGGAGATCGGCTCTCCAATCAGCTGACGTTAGTTGCAATGTGTCGACACAGATGTCCTCGACTTGCTCTGCATAGCCAGAAGCTATTTGCATGAGTTTTTAGCTTCGGCATTGTCATCCCTTGGTATCCACTTGAGCTGAACATAACGGAACTTTGCCATCAACTCTTGACAACGGAGGAGATATGGATACAGCAAATCACTCGCACGATTGAAGTCCTCCATTGACTGGTTAATGGCCACTTTTGAATCACCAAAAACTTCGACTGCTTCGGCGCCTTTGTCCAGTAACAGCTCAAGGCCTTTGCACAAAGCTTCATACTCCATCTGGTTGTTGGTACGACGCTCCTTGAGGCGAAAGGCGAACTCATATTGTGCCCCCTGAGGGGATGATGAAGAGCCCAATGCCACAACCAATGTCGCACGTAAACCCGTTGAAGAACAAAGCCCAAGATGATATGTCGATGAAATGGGACCGTGGAGCCGATCACTTTGTAATAAGATTGGCTAACGCCTAGCCTTTGACGGCTTTTGCTGGTCGAAACTTGACGTCAAATTCTGACAAAGCAAACATCCATTTGCCGAGCCTCCCTTTGAGGATCAGGGCTGACAACATATGCTTGATGACATTGGCTTTGCAGACGATCAGCACCTTGGCGTTGAGTAGGTAATGCCACAGTTTGGTGCATGTAAAGTATAAGCATAAACATAAGCGTTCCATCTCAGATTACCTGGTCTCCGTGTCGAGTAATCGTCGGCTGAGATAGTAGATGACACACTCCTTGCCGTCGTCTTCTTGAATCAGCATAGAGCCAATGGAAACTTCATCAGCTGAAAGGTAGAAAATGAATGGGAGGTCGAGTCGAGGTGGGGCCATCATTGGTGGTGCCGTCAGGTACTTTTTCAGGTTGTCGAACGCTAGTTGTTGATCAGTGCCCCACACGAACTCGCTGCTACGCTGTGTCCTGACCAAAGGCATAAACGCTTCAAGTTTTGCTGAAAGGTTAGGGATGAACCTCCTGATGTAGTTAATCTTGTCGATCAGCTACTGAAGCTCCTTTTTGGTCGTTGATGGTGTCATTGTCTCAATGGCATCCTTACTATTCGAGCTGATCTCTATACCTCGTTCATGGATCATGAACCCAAGGAATTGTCCGGTAGTGACGCCGAACGCACATTTATCGGGATTCATCCTCATGCCATGTTTATGAGTACGCTCGAGAACTTGACGCAGATCGGCTAAGTGGTTCTCCTGCAACACTGACTTGACCACCACATCATCAATGTATACTTCGACGAGCCGACCGATGAGATCATGGAAGATATAGTTCATGGCCCATTGGTAAGTTGCTCCGGCATTGCGTAAGCTGAAGGTCATGACCACAAACTCGAACAAACCTTATGGGCAACGAAAAGCTATCTTGTAAACATCTTCTTTGGCCACAAAGATTTGATTATACCCGGCATTGCCATCAAGGAAGCTCATCATCTTGTGACCAGCTACAGCATCAATGAGCGACTCTGCAATGGGCATCGGGTATTCGTCCTTTGGGGTAGCTCTGTTCAAATCCCTAAAGTCGATGCATATCCTGAGCTTACCGTTTTTCTTCCAAATAGGAACAATGCTCAATATCCAAGTGGCATATCGGCAAGGGTGGATAAACTCAGCGCGAATCATCTTCTCTATATCTTCTTTGACTGTATCAATGATTTTCGCGTCGATTTTCCTGGGATGTTGAGCAAATGGTCGAAAACTAGGCTTGATGGACAGCCGATGTTCAACAATAGATTGATCAAGACCTGGCATGTGTTGGCGAGGTTGAGGTGCTCGTCGTGTTCCTGCGGGCTCTCCCATCGTCGTGTGTCACGCCTAGGCGAGCATGAGTACTCCCGATGATGCTCCTCATGATGCCGGCGTCGCTTGTGGTAGTATGCTTCTTCCTCGTGATGGCGCTCCTCGTTACGCTGGTGATGCCATGAGTACAATCCCATCAACGCCCTAGAGTTTGGGTGGAATCATCGATTTCTTTCGATTGTTCTGGCCAAAGTGTGCTCTTTAGCCCTAAACTCAAGAGGTAGGTCATCGCACGGGTCAGCCTTGGCCTTCCCCTTCTCTTCTGCAGTGGCCTAGACCATGTTGATTGAAATGGATGGCCCAGGGCTAGGCTCTTCTGTGGTACGGCGAAGGACTCTCCCCGTGGTGATCGCTCCCTACACTCGAGCACCGAAAGCCGATTCAGTTGAGCCGATTGGCGAGTCTTCCCGTTCCTAGGGTGGCAGGACTGCATGTACCGAGTTGACCGGGAAAGGCTTTGTCTCGATCTTCATTGGAGGACGGGCAAAAACCAGCCTTCCCTGCTCGATGGCCCTTTGGATTTCAGTCCTCAAGACCCTGCAGTCATTGGTATTATGACCATCGAGCTTGTTGTGCCATTTGCAGTACTTGCAGCCACGTATTTCTTCGGCCGAGGGTGTTTGATGCCTAGCCAGTGGTACCAAGTGCTTCTCTTTGAGCAGTAGGTCAAAGATATGCTCAGTCTTGGACACGTCGAAGTCGAAGCCAGGAGTGGGTTCGGGCTGCATTATCCACTGACACTGTAGTGGCTGGCTCTTCCCCGACCATTGGACGAGGTATGTATCCGCATCATCCAATGTGTCATCTTCATCGGCTTGAATGTAGCCGATGTTCCTCCTGTGCTTCTCCTAGAGGATCTTGGGATGACTACATTCATAGGCTGAAACTTTGGACACCAAGTGGCCGACAAACTCGAAATCAGTCTGCCAATGACCTCTCCGGTAGGTGGAGAGAGTAACACCTGTTCCTCAACTCGCGGAACCGCTGGATGTATTGCTTGACCAATTCTCCTGGATACTGGTACATGCTAGCTAGGTCAGTCAGAGTTGCCTCATCAAAATTAGAGAAGAACTGGGCATGGAACTTTTCTTCCAGCTGCTTCCAAGTAGTAATTGATTTCGGGGCCAACGTGGTGTACCACCCAAACACTGGCCCAGTGAGCGACAAGGAGAAGAGCCGAATCTTCATGTGCTTAGCTCGAGAGGCAATGCCTAGCTGTGCCAAATACCGACTGACGAGCTCAATGGTACTAGCGCCATCATTGCCGCTGAACTTGGTGAAATCCAGGATCTTGAATTTCGGAGGGGGCTCCAGGAGATCGTACGCCTCCGGGTAAGGTTTAGCATAAGTAATTGCCTCCCGTTTGGGTGCCATCCCGTACTGATTCTTCAAGATCTCCTGCACAACACCATTGAGATCACCTACAGGAGTATATCCAGCCTGAATGAGTTGGATCGACCCAGTTCCATAGGCGCGCTGCCACTCAATCATCTCCTGATCGGCTGATTTTGTCGGCCTTTGTTGTGGTTGAGCCTCCGGTGTACCTTGCGCTTGAGCTGGTCACTTATTGACAACTATCGGACTGGGGTAGGGGTAGGGAGGCCGCCTCCCTTCTTCCAGCTATCGGTACTTGAGCTCGCAGAAGTATCCCTCAGGGATGACCAGTGGTGGTGTAGAGTAAGCACGAGGCTCCAAGGGAATGCCGTCACATGGAGGGTGCATGACGAATTCGGTGACGTTATCCCCCTGAACCTCAATATGAATGGGGGTGAGCGGCCTGGAGTAGAACATGGCTTCTCCAACATGGCCGTTCAGCTTGGGGCCGGTGATATGCAGTGGTTCACCGGCCAATGCAGCTCTGACAGTCTTGACCACAATGTTGTCCATGCGGTTTATGGTCGCCTCCGACTGCCGTGTGAGGGCGTGGGCCATGATCCTTTGGATCTCATCGCGGAGTGCTTCAGTGAGCTGCTGTGATAGAGTCATGAGGTTGACCTTGTCCAAGAGCGACTCGGGAACTCCTTGGATCCTGATGGCGTCGTGACGAGTGCGTCCGTACATGGCAAGCACCTTTTTCTTGAGATCCTTGATGATCGAGGCATAATGCTTCTAGTGATTCTCGGGCAAGTCTTCCTGTCAATGGGTGTGACTTCATCATCTTCTAGCCATGACGGTCGAGTCCCATTAGGCGTGCCAAAAATGTGTTGCCGTGGGAAACCGGTGGGCAGTGTACCAACGGGTCAACACAATGCGAGCCGGGAGGTGTATGTGGACGTAGAGGTCGCTTCTCCTTGCTGTGGCTCCCAGTCGGCTAAACGGTTAGCTGACTGCTAGCTATGGTGGTGGTTGGGCGTGCCACCTGGCTTGACCTTACAGCCAGGAAGGAGGTGGTGGTGACGGTGGTTGACTCCTGTTCCCTCTGCATGAACAAACAAAACAGGGTAAACGTTAAATACTAGCCGGATCGCTCAGATCGGCTCTCCCGCGTCGGGTCTTGACATCAGCAAACCTCGATTGATACTCCACAAACCGATGCGACGCTGCTTAGGTGATGTATAGAAGATGCACAGAAATAAAATGATCTGCTTACCCAGATCGGCTCTTTAATAGAAACTAGCGTAATAAATAAACAGAGTATTATCTCTAGCTAGGAACCGATCGAGATGCAAGAAAGTATGGGATTTAAACAAATAAACCAACATAAACCTAAGTAAGCCTCTTGTATCATGTAAATCTAACAAAATATGGCGGTGGTTTGACGTAGCATATATTGCAAAAGATAATAACATCAAAGGATAGCATGATAGTAAATTGTGCACGATCCAATCTATGTCGTGAAGCTCAGAGAATAAGTAGATCGAGTCAATGCACATGATAACTAGCAGATCTTGACAGCAACAACGCTTAGTACAAGATCTACCATAGGTAGAACGCCGTAATGCCCTATCAACATCTACGAAAGAAGTCAATAGAGCAGCATGACGATATACCTTGAAACCCTAATTGCTTAGGGGTGGCGATGCGCCGAGAGGATGTGGAGACAACCGCTGTTGACAAATGGGTACATATTTATAGTCTGTAGACTTGGATAGCAAGTCTATCCTTTCCTAATTCAACTCCAAATCTTAACTAAACTGGAGTCCCGATCGGACTCTCTACCAAAGAAACTACCTTTCCCAAGATACACGGGCGCTTGGCCCAAAAGGCAAAACACACGCTATCTCTCCCTTGAATAGCCCAACTTTTAGCTCCAAACCGATCTAGGCCCATTAACCTAGGTCGGCTAAATTCTGGCGCCAACAATTCTTCGAACACAAAGTTCTATAAAAAAAAAGAAATCTACACTAATCAACATTACGGATAAGAACAAAGAAGAGGAAGAACAGTTAAACATAGAACATCTGGGGATTGTCCTATTTGGCACTAACTAATTAATCACTAGTCTCATTAGGTCGCTAAAGAAGAACGCCCAATGGACTACCTTGACTAGGCCAGCATCTGTGAAGTAGCTCTGCTCCACGTCATCGTTCTCCACGCTCATGTTCAGATCAAAAGAAGATGAAGATGGCGACACAGATGGAGGCAGCAGTGATGCCCTCCTTGTGGTGCTGATCGATCGCCTTTGCCCTCTCCCTCTTTGGGCTCCTCGTTCGCGATCTTCGCCTTCTTGGTCGTCTGTGGTCAGGCTCAGGAGGTTGTTGACCACGCGTCGTCAAAGCTCTCGCAGTCGCAGCTCAGGATGATGATGGCGTCGCCAAGGCCTGCCTCGTCGCCTCCATGGCCGACGCTCCGGACCAGCCCGCTTTCGATGGCCTCCTGGCACCTGTGTGGCCAGCCCTGGTCAACATCGTACTCCACCAAAATGATGCAGTGCGGGTCATCACGTACGGCGTACGGCCCTTGTAAGAGGCTCTCGTGACAGCCTTGGCTGCTCGCCTCCATCATCAGCCGCGGCCGCGCTTGTGTTGCTGCTCGGTGGAGTCCCACTGCGCCGCTGCCGGAGACGACAAGGACACGGTTGTGCCACCCATGGACATGAACGGAGCTCTTGCGCGAGCCGAAAACGAGGCGGGCCAGCTCCCTGGCCACCCTCGGCGTCACCACCGTGGAAGAGCATGCACGTGTTAGTCATAAACCTTAGTTCCAAGATCTAGATGCCCTAGTATACATGAACACCTAGTGAACTTAGTGGATCACGAGTTATACCATTGGGTCCGGTGATGAAGTCCATCGGTGGCAAGCTCAGTGCAGTAGGTCGAGGAGACGCTGGCCTGGAGTAGCAGCGTGCTTCAAGGTGCCACCGGCACTGTCTAGCAATAAGGACAGATAGTGGCGGTGGCATTGAGGAAGAAGGGTGGTGGCCTTCGAGTCGATCCAGCGCCCGTGAGGATCGGTAGAGTGGTTGTGTGCAGGAGAGGGGAAGCGTCAGAGCATTGGCACTGTATAGTGCCCCCATGTTTATATGGCACTGCTCGACCCTCTATTGGTTGGGCGCCTCCGATCATGGCATGAGGTGGGAGCGTGCTCCCCTTAGTTCGGACGGGGGGTAACGGGAGGGAGCCCCAGTCCTTATCCCCATGTGCACGTTTACCTCTTGAGATCATTATCCAACATTCTCCCCTTTGATCGAAACGTAAAAACATCATAAGCCCGCACTTAGTAAAATAGTGCACAGAGATGGTGTGTTATAACAGTTGGTTTTGTACTGCTACACCACAAAACATCCACAGTGAACTAAAATACTCAGATGAGATAAAACTTATCATAATGGGAGTTGGTTGTCGTTATGGCCCTCATTCCAGAATCAGATATTACTCACCAATCCCATGCCAGCTAAATGTTTATGGTGATCTTTTGGTGATAGCACTTTAGTGAGAGGATCCACTAACATTAATTCAGTACATAGGTGCACAATGTCAATTGTCTGATCCTGGACTCTATCTTTCACAATGTGATACTTAATGTCAATGTGTTTAGTAGCTCCACTTGACTTCTTGTTACTCGCATAGAAGATCGCTGCCTGGTTATCGCAGCGTAAGGTCAGTGGTTTAGATATGCAGTCTACCACTTTTAATCCGGGTATAAAATTCTTAAGCCATACGGCTTGCCACACGGCCTCATAACATGCTATAAATTCGGCTTGCATGGTGTTTGTGGCGGTGAGCTTTTGCTTACAGCTTCTCCATGAAATGGCACCGCTAGCAAGAGTGAAGACATATCCTGATGTTGACTTCTTATTTGTGTCCTCACAACCAGCCAAGTCTGCATCTGCGAACCCAACTACTTCAAGGTTCTCTGACTTCTTGTAGGTAAGCATGTAGTTCTTAGTGGTTTGCAAATATCTTACGACTTTCTTAACAGCCTTCCAGTGGTCTAATCTTGGATTTGGCTAATATCTACTAAGCATCCCGGTTATAAAAGCCAAGTCAGGGTGAGTGCACACTTGTGCATACATGAGGCTTCCGACAGCTGAAGCATGTGGAATTGTCCTCATCTAATGAGCTTCCATTTGATTCTTAGGACATTGGAATTCTCTAAACTTATCGCCCTTATTTATAGGCACACGTGTATCTGAGCACCTACTCATATTAAACTTGTTAAGCACCTTCTCAATATAATACCTCTGGGACAGGCCTAAAACACCTTTGGACCCATCTCGATGAATCTCAATGCCCAAAACATAAGAGGCTTCACCAAGATCTTTCATGTCAAACTTAGATGACAAAAATCTTTTAGTCTCATGCAACATATTGTTATCATTGCATGCTAAGAGAATATGATCCACATAGAGAACTATAATAATAAACTTGCTCCCGTTTACTTTAATGTAGATGCAATTGTCCACTTTATTTTTGGTAAAGCCAAAATTTTTAATTACTTCATCGAACTTAAGGTACCACTGTCTGGACGATTGCTTTCAGCCATAAATTGATTTCTTTAATCTACACCCCGTATGTTCCTTGCCTTTCACAATAAAACCTTCCGATTGAGCCATGTAAACGTTCTCATGCAAGTCACCATTAAGGAATGCAGTTTTAACGTCCATTTGATGTAGCTCTAAATCATAATGAGCAACGAGTGCCATAACTATTCTAAAGGAATCCTTTGTAGAGACTGGAGAGAATGTTTCATTATAATCAATCCCTTCTCTTTGTAGAAAACCCTTAGCTACAAACCGTGCCTTGAACTTTTTGACCTTCCCTTGGAATCATATTTAGTTTTGTAGACCCACTTTCTTGATTCCATCAGGAATTTCTACTAAGTCCCAGACATCATTAGTTCTCATAGATTTTAGTTCATCCTCCATGGCCGCAAGCCACTTTGATGAATTATTGTTCATCGTGGCTTCTTTAAATGAGGTGGGATCATCTGCCTTTCCCATGTCTTCACTAATATAAACAACATAGTCTGAAGAAATAGCATATTTTCTTTCCCGCTATGACCTACGCAATGGTTCACTTTCAACAACGGCGGGCTGCTGAGGCTCATTTACTACTGCCTCATTAATAGGTTGCTGAGGTTCATTAGTATTTTCCTCGTCGTTAGGGAAACTATTATTAATCCCATTATCATCATTTTGGGGCTCATTAAATTCAGTTGTAGGTGCAGCACTAATATTCTCAGCAGGCGGCACAACAATTCAAGGCACATAAATAAGGTTTTGTGGAATCACCGGTGCATAGTCATAATCCTGGGTTTCTTCTAAATTAATCTTTCTTGCTCTGAGCTCCCATTAATCCCGTCATTTCTAAGAAAATTGCATGTCTAGTTTCTGCAAATTTTGTGGTACACTCGAGACAATAAAATCTATACCCCTTGGACCTTTCGTGATACCCAATAAAATGACAACTTATTTTCTTAGAATCTAATTTCCCGATGTGTGGATTATATAATTTAGCTTCGGCTGGGCAGCCACATACACGCAGATAATTTATGCTTGGTTTCCTTCCCGTCCACAATTTATAAGGTGTTTTAGGGATTAATTTACTAGGAACCCGATTAAGCACTTGTGCAGCTGTCTTTAATGCTTCCATCCACAATTGAACAGGCAGTGTAAAATGAACCATGTCCATAAGGGTAAGATTGCGTCTCTCTCATACACCATTTTGTTGAGGTTCGCCGGGAGTTGAATATTGAGCAACTATGCAATTTCCTTGTAGGAACTTGGCAAATGGACTGGGAATTTGTCCATAAGGAGTGTGTCTCCCATAATACTCCCCTCCACGATCTGATCGCACTATTTTAATTTTCAAGTTACGTTGATTTTCTACTTCAGCTTTGAAAATCTTAAATTTATCTAGTGCTTCAGAATGGTCATGAATTGGAAAGATATATCCATAGCGAGAGGAATCTTCAGTAAAAGTAATGAAAGAATTAAATCCATCAAGTGATGTCACGGGGTGTAGGACCGAGATGTGCGACTAGACGGGGGTGAATAGGAGCACTCAAAAACTCAAAATCACGACCCACAAACTTGGTGCGATGAAAAACTCAAAAGAACCGACGCTAGACACCATCCACTGATCAGATGCGTGTTTAGCAAGTGCAAAGTGTCGTCCACCAAAAGGATACGCACCAAGCGAGAAAAAGCAAGCAACTCAATGACCACACGGATCGCAAGTCACCGCAAGCACCGAAACATGCAAGTCCACCCTCGACACTCACTGCACCGGAATGCAACTTACTGGAACACAGCACGTAAAGAGTATGGTCAGACAGTGGGAAAAGCAAATTCAATGCAAAAAACATAGCGGAAGAACGAAACTCTGAAATGGGGCAGTAGCCCTGGCCTTACCGAACTGTCCGGTGCCAGGGACCGCACTGTCCGGTGACACCGAATAGTCCGGTGGCGGCTGCCGGACTCTCCGGTGGAACTCCCTGGGCAGACCCGATGCCGGACTGCCTGGTATGAGCTGCCGGACTATTCAGTGGGATCGGATAGTCTAGTGGCTGTATCGGATAGTCCCGTACAGTCGCAGAAAATGAGTTTTCAAACCCCAAATCTGACCAAATCTTATCCAAACTTTACGATATTTTGCACAGGCTATCTGGACCCTATTCCAAAGGTATTCCCAAAAGATCAACTCAAAATGACCAAGGGATTAGCGGAAATTTCAGATCTCGTGAGAAGGAAATCTTTGGGCAAGGAAGGGAAAAACTCAAGAACAACTTGCTTATGGCAATCCTGCGGAATTGAGATGAATGAAGTCATTATCTCCACATCCTAACAAGTCCAAAAGACCTAAAAAGAATAGGATTAACTCACGAGCAAAGCAAATCACCAAAAGCCTTTGAGTTTCATCCAAAATCCAAACTAGCAAGGGGGAAGGAGATAGCTGCACACATGAACACGAATTGGGGACGAATATTCCATGTATTAGAGGTGGAAATCAGTTCTTACAAGGTTCCTCACAGCCTACGACCCTTCATCCTTCCACTAATGCAAAGTACTAGCTCTAGTGGACTCCAAATCCTAGATTAGCACCTGGTTTTCACTCTAAGCACTTGGTTGGTTGGAAAGCTAAGCCTAGGGTTTCTAGAGGTGGAAGAGTCACCTAAATGACCAGCCACTTAGGTATATATAGCCCAGGCCTAACTGATTCAATTTACACTAGGACCCCTATATTACAGAAATGCCCATAGCGGCTAAACAGGAAAAGACCTAACTTTCTCGGGGACGGACGACCGCGATGGAGTCTTGATCTTCTTCGGTTGCACACTATCTTCAGGATGACGTCCACGTGACCATTAGTCCAAATCTCATAGGGCATAGATTCATCGAAGGAAACCTCACAGGTCTCTACCACTTGTTTGGTATCAAGGATCCACACTCTGTATGCTCTAGAGGTAGAGGCGTACCCGAGGAAAATACCATCCAAGCAGCCAGAATCAAATTTGTCCAAATGCCACCCTTTCTTGAGCACAAAGCATCTATAGCTAAATGCTCGCAAGTGCTTGACACTGGGCTGCCTACCAAATGGTAGCTCGTATGAAGTCTTCCCTAAGAAAGCTCATAGGAAAATGCGGTTGGCAATGTAACAGGATGTATTCATAGCCTCAGCCCAAAAATGCCACGGAGTCCTATGCTCATTGAGCATCGTCCGAGCCATCTCAACGAGTGTGCGGTTCTTTCATTTCACAACATCGATCTGTGCTGGGGGTATAAGGAGAAGATAATTGGTGTTCGAGACCTAGGTCAGGATAGAATGTTTCGAATCGGGAGTTTCGAAATTCTCCGCCATTGTTGCTACGGATAGCCCTTATGGCCTTATGACTCTCATTTCATAACCTCAAGACCAGATCCCGAACAAAACTGAAGGCCACATCTTTGAACTCCATGAAGAACATGCATGAAAAACGAGAAAAGTAGTCTACTACGACAAGCACATACCACTTCCGACTGACCGACTGTACCCGAGCAGGACCAACCTTGTCCATATGCAACAACTCACTTGGGTAAAAGGTCATAACCTGATTGACAGGAGCATGAGAAGCGGCAACCATCTTGCCATGATGACAGAGATGGCACACTAAGTCCTTTTCTGCTTTTAAATTGGGCAATCCTCGGATCAAACCCATCGAGCTCAAATAGTCTAGCCTCTTATGCCACTTCTAGATATCAACAGAAAGACCAGCTACCAAACACCGAGGAGGGCTAGAAACAGATGCAAGGTCAACCTTAAAAACCTACCCATAGGGCAAAATCCGACAAACAAGGTTTTCCTTAGCATCAAGCACACAAGAAGAACCTTCCTTAAAGCGAACCTCAAACCCTTCCTTGAGAAGTTGCAAGATAGAAACCAAATTGAACCCCAAACTCCTCACAAAAGCAACTTCTCTTAGGGAAAGCTTGGCAGAAAGCGAAATACCACCAACACCCAACACTTTACCTTGATCGTTATCCGATGTACTCCTTGGTGCTCACGGGGTTGAGGCTGGAGAACCATCTGCGGTGCCCTGTCATGTGCCTGGAGCAGCTGGAGTCCATGATCCATATGTCCTCCAGGCCTTGATCCTACAAAATCATGGGAAGCGAGAGTGAGCAAATGATCCGGCACTGGGGTTAGTGAAACTGCTAAACCAGTGCGGAGCCATCTACTCAAAGGTACGGTAAGCACAGTCAAAATAAGCATCATGATGTCAGGGTAACCACGAACTCCAAAGCGTGGACTCACAAACCCTCTACCTCCAAAGCCTCGGTCACGAGGTCCATAGCCACGCTGAAAACGACTAGGAGCTCAGCCAGCAAAGCGTCTCTCACTACTAGGAGCATGGTCTTGAAAGCTGCCTCCTCTCTCACAACTAGTAAAGCGGTCTCTTATCTCACCACGATGGGGAGGATCCTACCTACCACCTTGGTAGAACTGAACATGGTTCCCCCAGCCCTCTCCTGCCTCCCAACATGCTTCCTTCTGAAGCAAAACTCCTCCAAGTGACCATTCCCCTGGCAAAACTCATAGTGGTAGACAGGTCTCTTGGACATAGGCTGGGGCTATGTCTTGAGCTTCCAGTGAGGTGGTTGTGTGGCCTTGGGTGGTGCAGGCTATTGGATCATCTCCTTGCTGGGAGGCTTAAGGATGTCAGTCACTATCTTGTGTAGCTTAGCCTGTGATGACTTGGGTGTCTAGTATTACTTCTTTGGGGCAGCCCTAGGTGGCTCATGGAAAACCCCATCTAAAGTAGGCTGGGGAGAGGTAGTCCTAAGCTTAATCAGGGCTCTCTTCTTCTTACTTGAGGTACTGCACTCTCCAAAATCCCATGCAACTCGTGTCACCTTCACCGTGCTTGTTTCACTCTATGATCATCCTAAGGTAAGGTTCTCTGGCATACATCAAACTCAGCACCTCTCTCAACCTACAATTGTCCTCTTTAAGGATTAACTTCTCCTCTCTCAGATCCTCCAGAACTAAAGTCTAGGCAACACAAGTGTCACAGTCTAGAGAGGGAATCAGGGGAGTAGACTTCTCTAGCTTCTTAATGGTAGCATCCTTCTCCACCAGCTGCAATCTCAAGGTGAGACAGTTCTCACAGGTATCAGAAGGTGCTGAAAGCACCTCAAGGTCAGCTCTCACCTGGTCAGGCTCACTCCTCAAAGTAAGACAAACCATGCACGCACCCAAAAGCGTGGGCCTAGCCCTAAGCTCCTCTAACTCCTTGAGCTGCCCTCACACTTCACCTTCAGCTCAGCTATGTCAACAGCTAGGTGTGGGCAAGACTCACACTCAGGCTCCTCACTCAAAGTAGGCTCATACAGTTTAAACTAGAGCTTGCCTATCTCAACCTTTAGCCTATTCATCTCCTCTACCTGATGAGCATACTTGCTCTTCTGCTCACACAGATCACTCATCGTGGACTCACAGGTAGGGCACTCAATCTTACTAGGCTGGGCTTGCACACTCTTCAACCTCTAAATCTCAGCCAAAGCATCAGCAAGCTTGGCTTTCTGCTTCTGCAGCTTCTTGGTTGCCTTCTCCAACATCTTGTCCTAAGCTTTCAACTCACAACTATTCTTCTCCAACATCTCAAGAATCTCTCATCGGAGGAGTCATTGTCATCGCCCTTGTCATTGTGATGCCCCCGGCATCTCAAGGGTGCTAACACACAATAAGACACATCCTAATTAAGTTTTATAATGCAATCATGTCAATAGGGCAACAATAAAGAGATCACTAAGTCAAAATTTTCTATTCAAAAATACAAAACCATGCGTGGTTTGGTCGAGTAAAGTCAACACCCACAAACTTTTGTGCAAAACACCGTCTTAGTTCAGGAAATATTCTTGTACTTTGCTATTGTGACCACGTTCAAAATCTAAGGACAAGAGGTTCAAAAGTTTGAATTGATATCAGCCAACGTTCTTTTTGAAAGGTGACAAAGGTGTCCTTGACCAAATTTGGGCCCCTCTAAAGCTTTCAAAATCATAAAGCACATGAGCTCAGCTCCATCATCAAAGTTGTTGTAAATTCCATGAACTACATCTTTGTTACAGAAAACATGTTTTGAAACAGTCATTTATCCACTTTAAATTGCACCCAAATGTCCCCTAGGAGCAGCCGAGGCCAGCCTACACTTAGAAAATTCTGAAGTCTAGGTTTTTAGCTCTTCCCCAAATTTCAATCTGAAATTACTTTTTATTTCATTAGATAACTTCCAAATCTACCTTTCTATGAAATGAAATTAACCTTATCATCTTATAAATGCACCTGACCTTTAAGTAATTGGATCCAATTTTGTCACTCAAAGGTTTGAGACAGGGAAGATTATACATAAGTTGAAACTATTGTTGTACGACACCTTTGAATATATTTGTGCTTGTAGTTCAAAATTTGTTATGATCTAGAGCAAACTTTGTATACCAAACTTGTAGAGGATTCACAAATGAACAACTTTGCTATTCAAATCATTGGCATGCATTCTCAATTAGATAGGGTTTTGAGTCTTTTTCTGTCAACATATAAAGTCTGCTCAAACTTGAGCTGACTAGAAAATTCAAATTTCTCTGAAATAAAATTCCTTTTCAGGAAGCACTTTATATATCAAACTTGTAGATCATGAGAAACTGAACAACATTGATAAAATACTCTTTCTATGAAAATGAGCATAAAATGGACTTCTTGAATTTTTAAGTTAAATTGAACATTGGTCAAACATGGGTTAGTTGTTTAAACTCAACTTTAAACCAACATTTCTTACAGAACATGGTGTCCATGTCTATAACAAAGTTGTAGATTACCAAATTTAGAACATTTCTGGTATTTTGACATTCTTCAAAGTCGGCCAAATGGACCGTCAAATAGGCAAAATTAAGAAACTTGTTTCCTGGTCAAACAACCATTTTCTAATTTTGAATTTTTTTCCTGCGGGCCCCACCCCCGGCCTCCTCCCCCAACCGGCGGACGCCGCGGATGGCTGTCTCCAATGGTTTCCCAAAACGGGTTCCTCAAAACACTGTTTTCCACCGTTTGACATAAATGCTGCACTGTAGAAGGGGAATAGTTGGAATAGTGATAGGAGTGGGATTTGAGGAGTCTCGTTGGAGACAGCCTTACCGCACGCGCCACGTAGACGGCGGTCTCTACTGCCATTGCCCGTCCCCTGCCTGGCCTGCCCACACCGTGGCAACAAGGCGAGGCCGAGACGCGGCCTCCCTCCTGCTCTCTCCACTCACTGTCGAGCTCCGCTCTGCCCTCCTCGCCCTCGCCCTCGCACCCGCAAGCACAGGTCGCCATTGGCGAAGCCGCGGCAAGCTCCATGCTCCTGGCTGTCCAGTCTTCATCCGCTTCCGACGCCACGCAGACCACCATCGCCTCCCTCGCCTCTATCGATCCCACTGGTTCTTGAGCTCTACCACCACCTCTTTTGTCCTCTCCACGCACCACTCACCATGGCCACCATGGCGAGCACGACATTGCCGTGAAGGACCATCACACGTGCCTCCTCCTACCTCCCCGACTGCACTAACGAGTTCGCCGGAACATGGCACAACTCTTCCGCATGTCTCTGCCGCCGGTCCATCCTCCCCTCCCCGGTTCCAAGCCGCGCTGCCGTCGACGCTCACGCCACAGATCCCCAAGTTCATGTCGCATTCCTCGTGCCCCTCCCCCTCCCAGACGGCCAAAGATCGGTGGATCCGGCAACCCATCACCGAGAACATGACCCCACGCTACCTCAGCGCCAAGTCCGGCCCCAACGCCGCCGGTGGAGCGTCGCTTTTTCCTCCCTGCGTGCGTGGTCTCCTTGGCCGAAGGTAGAAGACGAGGTGGTTTACATAAGACCCCTCCCTCTTTTCTATATCCGCGTCCTTGTTTACTGTGAGTAGTAGGTCTTATAAAAAAACCCCTAGATTTGTGGCTGTTTCACATATTGACTTGAGCCCTAAACTTTTGCAGATCTAGGCCTTTGCTTTCCGGCATTCACACGCATTGTTGGATGAGTCTGTGAACATTTATGTGCTACGCCCTATGGTCTAGACTTAATTACATATAGGTCCAGACAATAGTAAAAATTAGTAGGAAAATGGTAAAAATGTGAAATTTGTCTTGCCAGATTTCCTGTGAATAGATCTACGCAATGGACTAGGTCTAGGTCTATGAAATGACTGCTTTGCCCTTGGTTTTATGCATGCATTATTCTTCTAGTTAAATAGCAAAAGTAGACTACATGGAATCCAAAAATTATGAGACTTGGACTGTGGGCTATTTATGCGATGTATTATACACTTGTAATTTTTGTTGCACCTAGCACTTGCTGCATAGGACAGATCTACCACTATATCTATTTTTAGTGTATTTTATGAATATGGAAATGCATGCTACATAAAACTTGTCCTGAAAAATCCATAGAAATTATATTGTGCTCATTTAGTCCAGTGTAGCCTAGAAATAAAGTTCCATGTGTTTTGTTTGCTGATTGCTATGTATTTTGAAAATGGCAAATGCTATGGTGACTTAATCAATAAAATAGGCAAGTGCTATTTAGTGTGTTACAAAAATGCCACCAAAATTCTTGTAGAAATGTTACTGTGCGAGTATGCTTGTGTGAATTTGTCATGAATTTTGGTTGCTATTACTTGAGGGGTCCATTAATAGTCACTTTAATAAGCTCAAAAGTGAAGAGAATAAAAAGAGGGTGTTATGGCATTCAAATAGACTTATGCTTTCCCTCATGTACCCTACACGGTATGCTTGACTTGCTGAACAAAAATTAAACACCATACCCCCTACATGTATCTTAGTAATCTAAGTAACCACATAACTATCGCTTGCCATTATCGGGTCACAGCATTAACATGTCTACGCTATGACGAGTAACTTGATAAGTTTATATATATAATTGCATGAGTGAATGCTTGCTCTGGGTTCATAAAAGTTCTAATGTCACTAGCGCTAGGAGTAATGTTTCAAACTAATAGACCATTGCATGTGTAAATACGGGCTTGTTTGCTTGTGACCCAGGCAGAGTTGCCTGGCACAGGCACGATTCCCAAGCATTGGATTTCATCTGCCTGGGGTCCTGATCACTGCCTGGGCTCAGCTGCCTGGCTTAGTAGAGCAACTAAACTAGCCCTATATGCTTGTCTGATGCTTTGCTTGCATGTGGTATGATAAAGGACAATTTGAATTGAAACTTGATCATGTGCTGGATCCATATGTTGCCTTGTGAACACCTGATTGTATGGGTGTATGTTTGCTCCCTATCCACAAAAGTACTCTTGTTTAACTAGTTTATCAATCACCTTTCTGCCTATCCATGAATTGATTGTTCAAATGTGTGATTGATATTCATGCATCTCATTCACTGCATCAGGCATGGCATTCATATAGTGACGCTTATTGTAGATACGTGATCTGAAAGCAAATGCATGGAGCTACATCAGGCAATGATGGTCCAGAAGACCAACTAAGACCCAAATACCACCTGGAGGCCCCTGAAGTGGTATTTGGAAGGAGGAGTTGTCGAAGTTGATCAAGGGGTTGCCTGGGGCAAGGCCTCACAACCCGGCAAACTAACTTTAGATTAGTTTGTTCAAGTTATTTCAACAACAAAGGTAGGCCCCTTAGGCATATACACCTATCTAGGGAGTCCCACCACCCTATATTTGTTTGTGCATTACATTCAACAGTTGTATGAAACCCACATGCATAAATCCCTGATATCCTAAGTAGCATGAATAGGTCAAAGTCTATGCTTAGCCATGCTTAGACAATAGAAGTCGAGTGAAGATATTCACTCGCGAGATGCTAGGGCTTTACTGAAAAATGGTTTACAAAAATATCAAATTCAAAAGCAATATGATATGATGTGATGGAAAGATGAGACCGGGCGCAGAATAAGTTTACTTCTGTGGTGTGCGTTGTTGTATTATTTGGCTCCGCCTGAGTCCCTTAAGGTCCATTTGTTGTTCGCCTATTGGTCGGCATAACATTGCTAGAATGCTTATCCGGGATATGGGACCAGTGAAAGTCTTTCCTGGGCTTGTCCGAAGTTTTTGAGGTGCCGCCCATCCACTTGTAGGAGGCCGATGTGCCCAAGGGTGCTTGTACTCGAGGGAGGGCTGACCCGGTACACCGTGGTAATGCTCCTGAGAGGGCACAACCTAGGGGTTAGGTGGGGGCACTTTGAATCTTGGGACAAGACAGGTTAAGATGGGGGATATATGTGGGAAAGCTACGGTTAGTAAGCATATACCCCTGGCATTATAGTTATTCCCATTAATTAAAATCGATTCGAATCACTGATGCTCACCAGGTGTGGGAATGCCAATGCCACTGACGTTCATCGTAGTAATAACTTTAATATTGTTATTTATTTAATCATGCTTTTTATTACTACATGCTTACATGCTTGTACTTGTATGTTTACATTTTCCGCAAGTTACATTATGATGGTATATGGGTTGAGATTATTGATTTACATGAATTATGGATCAAGATGATGATTATGTTGAACTAAATGATGCTTATGATTTAATAATGAATGAAATTTGAAATTAAGGGCTCACTTATAGTAAGCTTATGTAGGTTAGAAGTCAAGTCCACAAAAAGCCTTGCATACTCTCAAATGTGTTGGGCTAATACCACCCTCGGGTAAATCCTACGAGTACCCCACGTACTTATCGTTTGTTGTTGATATTTTTTAGGTACAAGACAGTTTGTGGTCGAGGATGACAACGGTGGGCTCGATTTCATGCCTTGATGTTTTACTTCTGCTGCACATTTGCATCTATATAATCATATGTATTCCGCTGCGAGTGTCTTTTTGAAACTCTATTTCGATATGATTATATATCATTTTGAGAACTGGTTTTGTACTAAGTCAAGCTATGTTTGTATGAAATGATGAGTTGTTCTAATTTTTGTTGCTCTCTCGAGGGCTTAACGTGTGTGATGTTGGCATCCCTGGGTGATGGTTACATCAAGTGCCCCTTTTGGGTAGCTCGACGGACTACCGAGTTTGATTCGGTCTAAGTGCATTGCGGGACATGTGGTGGCAGGTGTACTTAACTCGGATTAAATCGGCGGTTCCGCCACAGTCATCCTTGCCCTTAAGCGCCATGGAGCAAAAAGATCTTTGGTCCATCTTGTGCTTGCTCTTGGACTTGGTGGAGACGAAGTAAAGCCTAGCTTGACTGCCTTGATCCCTCCTCTTGTCCCGCTTGATGACGATCTGCTCATCGCTTGAACTTGACGAGGAGGAGGAGGACATTCCCCTTGATCTTGTTCCACTTTTGGTTATCCTTCTGGTAGCTCTTGAAAGCCTTCTTGAAGTTCTTGATCTTGCCAAAGAGGTGCTTGGTGTGGTCGCGCTTGTAAGGATGGTACTTGTTGGAGTCACGGGAGTGGTTATTTCCCTTCTTGTAGTAGTCGTTCTTCTTGTTGGGGCACTTGGCAATAAAGTGGCTGACCTCTCTGCCTCTCGCCCTCTTCTTGCTCATCCGATTGTCATAGGTGCGCTAAAAGCGACTAGACACCAGGCAAAGCTCTTCATGCCCAAGTGACGCCAACTGCTCCTCTGTAACAAACATAAGAGCAGAAAATGAAAATTGTGAAGCGGGGGGTTAGTAGCGGCCTCTTTGGAGAGAGTAGCCAAGGCTAGGCTCTTGGAACTAGTGCAATAGAGAGATTCTCTCAAGTTGTAATCCACTTCTGCGGCCTTGAGCTTATTGTAAAGAGCCTCCACTCCAATCATGTCATAGGCCTCTGACTCAATGATCGAGTTAGCCTTGATCTCTCATATTTTCCTATCCAACACATACAACAACTTAATGGCCTGCCTATGGTTAGAGTTGATGAGTAACTTGTTGATGATTGATTGGAACCGATCAAACAAGTCATCCATGGACTCACCAGGCTTCTGGACGAAATTTTGATATTTACGACTGTAAGTCTCAATGAGACGGCCCTTGATAGTAGCTATTGACGGTCATTGTTCCACTATCTGCAACCACCAACTATCCATGATCATGAAGGAAAATGTATCAAAGTGTAGACTAAACCCTTGCTACTGACATATTTCCACGAGTTGTGTTGAATATTTTATTGCAGGTGTAAGAACAGCTGAAAACAGGCAAAATTTGGCTAAGTTAGGAAGAAGCCCTGGCTGCCGGGCGGCCAGGACGCCTGGCCTCCCTCTTGGCTGCCTAGCCAGTGATAGTGGCCAAAACACCTCATCTTTGACCTGCATGCACACAAGTGACATATCAACAATTCAGAGTCGCTGCTTAAAAGTAGAGTCCGTCAAAAGACAATCCACGGGCAGGCCTGTGCCAGTAGCACTTGAGTTTGGATCCACGAGCACAACTTCACCCGACACCAATTATGGCTGAGAAGACCACTCGCATGTTCTTTGTCCCATCTAGCAACAACATCCCCACTGGCCCTGAAGTGCAGGTTGACGACAACTTCGAGCTCAAGACAGGTGTCATCCATATGGTCCAAGCTATCCCATTTTGCGGATTGGCGTCAGAGGATGCCAACAATCATCTCCAGCAAATCCTGGAGATCTGCAGTACTTTCACGATCAAAGGTGCAACCCCCGATGCCATTCGACTGCACCTTTTCCCATTTTCACTAGTGGGGAAGGTGAAATAGTAGTTCTATCTGAACCGCGCAAATTTAGCAATCTGGGAGGCATGCTCAAATGCCTTCCTTCCAAAGTACTTCCCACTAGGGAAGACAAGCTCACTAAGGAAACGAATCTCGAGCTTCCAACAGCCTGTTGATGAGACAGTGGCGGAGGCATGGGAAAGACTTCAAGAGTATATCGCTAGCTACCCCACCATGGTATGGAACAGTGGTTGATCATCCAGAACTTTATTCATGTGCTACGTCAGTCAGTGCAAGAACACCTCGATACAGCCGCTAGAGGATCCTTCCTATCCCATAGCGTTGTTGCTGCCCAAACTCTCATTGAGAAGATGGCCAGCAACCAAGGATGGAAAGAGGAGAGGGGAACAATAAGCCCCAAGGAATCCACCATATTGACAGCACCGGCATGCTCGCTACAAAGATGGACCTCATGCTGAAGAAGCTGGAGGATGCTCCTGAAGTTGTACTGGTCCAAGCACTGGATTCTCGCATGACTTGCGAGCATTGTGGAAATACCGGCCACACGGAGAACAGCTGCCCTAGAAATGGATCGGAGGACGTTAACTTCATCAACAACAACAACTTCAACAATGGGCCTCATCCTCAACGAAGTTGGAATTCACGCCCACATCTACCTTTCTCTGGGCAAGGTATGTCTTTTGGCACATCACAACTGTTCAACAAAAATCCTTTTGACCAAAAAGCTGTGAATGATAGCATAATTAAGAAATTACATGCCAATGATAGAGTTATTGAATCATTGTCTTTGCAAATGGAAACTCTTAATAGTGCCATGAAGAACCAACTGAGCTTTAACAAAACACTAGAAACTCAAATAGCTTAGCTTGCTGCCGTTCTGCCTAATCCTACTTTGGGGAAGCTTTCGAGACAACCCGAGCCACCCTCGAAGGAACATATCAATGCTATAACCACTAGGGGTGGCAGGTCTGCACAAGACCCCCTACATCCTAGAAATGCAGGGAAAGAGTAGGCAAAACCCATCAAACCTAAGGAAGAAGTAGCTAGTGAGCCACAACCGGTGAAGGAAGCACCCAAGTCAGCTCCACGAGTTTTACGACATCACCGTACTCCCTTTTCCTCAACAGCAGAAAAAGACCTCCGTCGATGATCAGTTCGACAAGTTCGTTAAGGTAATAAAAAATTATATGTCAGCATCTCATTGCTAGATGCGATGCAGGTGCCTACGTATGCTAAGTACTTGAAGGATATCCTCAACAACAAGAATCTACTAACATCCACAGAAGTCGTGCACCTCATGGAAGAGTGTAGCACCGCTATACTCAACCAGCCACTGCAGAAGAAAAAGGATTTAGGGAATCCAACCATCTCATGCTCAATCGGGACCCAATACTTTGATAGAGCTCTCTATGACCTGGGAGCAAGTGTGAGCATCATGCTAAAGGTAGTTTTTGATAAACTAAAACATGCTACACTTACCTCTACTGCTATGTGCCTACAACTGATGGATCAGTTGATTCGTTACCCCATTGGGATCGCCGAAGATATCCCGGTCAAAATCCGGAACTTCCTCATCTCGGTGGACTTCGTGGTGCTAGACATGGAGATTGATAGCAAAACACCACTCATCCTTGGGTGACCGTTCCTAAGCACCGCTGAGTCCAACATTGATGTTGGAGCTAGAGAAGTCCATCTCAACATCAATGGCAGAAGGGAGACGTTCGCCTTCAGGCCAAAGATTGAACAATGCTGACTTGTGAAGACATTCAAATGTCAGGCACCCTAGGACACACCGAGACCCAAGATCGAGCTCCTGCCAAGCCAGTTGAAAGTGGATCATCTCATCCTAGCAATGGAGAGAATCCTACTAAATGGAGAAACCCGCAAGCTTAAAGACGATCGCAATGCTGAGTCACTAAGACGTGTCTCGATGGCCAAGCTGCCGATGAAGGAAGCAGGAGGCAAAGCTCTAGTTACAAAGGTCACTGCCAAAACAACGAACACACCCAAAGAATGGTGGAAGAAAGAAGAAGAGACACCGAAAGCCAAGCCCAATCAAAAGAAGGGAGCAAAAATGCCTAACCAGAAGGCTATGGCAACCAAGAAAATCTGGCGAGCAAAAGTTGCAATGCAGACGGCCGCTAGGTGTCCATCACACACTGACTCCGAATAAAAAGGTATGACTTGCCCTCACCAAGAGGTAAACTGGCATTATCCTCCAATGCATATTTAAAATTTCAGCGCACCTTCAATTCCTTTACATTTGAATTCAACCTGACCACTGCATGTTTAAATCTCTAAATTTTTTTTCATGAATTGTTCACATTTTACCTTGCATATAAAAACACAAGTTTTTGGAGGCTGCCCAGCCCCACCTGGGTTGGCCGGCCCCCCTTCCCTGTTCCCCTCTGTGCACAAGTGCTAGCAGCAAATGCCAAGGCCGCCCAACCCCTACAACAGGCCGCCTGGCCCCCCTCTTGCTCTATGCATGCACCACTAATGCACAGTGGCAAAGACACTAGGCATCAGGCTGCCCAACCCCTGTCTACCAGCCCCTGGCTTCCCGTGTGCACCGCTCACGTCCCATCATCACCAAACAACCTAGGAACCTAGCTCCCTGCTCAAACTCGCGCCGACAGGCCAAACGGAAGGCCGCCCAGCCCCTGCCTTGGCTGTTCGGCGCCTGCCTGCAGCCTGCATGCACTCTCTCACGCTTATAAATACAAGTTCTTGCAGCCCCCTGCTCCTTGCACCGATCTACAGCGTGATCATCCCTCTCTCCCTTTAATCATTCTCTCAATTTAATCACTTAGCAAATTCCAGCACTTAGAAAAATATACCCCATAAAATAAGTGATGCACCCTCATTTTGTTGGATGGTTTGTGGAGCCTCTGCCTCGCAAGGATGACTAACACTGGGACAACTGACTTTTGGTCTGCTAACCATTAACGCTAATGTTTGTTGCTGTTTTGTCCCTCGGGTATTCTCTTGTCTGTGTTTTGCAGGATGTCATCATTTTTCAAGAAAGCCAAGAGAGCCCTGAGCAACACAAGGAAGGGCATACACCTCAAGTTTCCATCACGCTCCCACTCTTAGAGTGGAAGTTTGAGGAATCCAGCGACATCTGACAGGATGTCTATCAGTGCCAGCCACCACCAGGATGAGGCAACATCACCGCAACCTCAACCGCAGCGTACGCTTCTAACCATCCACGACATCATACCACGTGACGATGACAAGGCAGAGATTTTGGAATGCCTTGACCCCTAAGCAATTTGGAAGAACAAGGTATTTCGGTGCCTTCTTCCTCGCTAACATTGGCATGCTAGACCAATTCAGACAAGCATTCGAGTACACAGGGTGGAGTGGCTTTTGGAACATTAAGGAAGAAGGATCCATCCTTCTGACCAAAGGGTTCCTGATGACCCTCCGCATGAAGCGACTCACCACAAGTACAACCATCCATTTCCATCTCTTCAATTAAGAGTTTGCCTTCTCCCCAAGAAGGCCTAGCAATCGCCTAGGGTTCTCCTCGAACTGCTTCCTAGTAGACGCACCTTCGGGGTATGATCAAAAAACCTTTTCGCAGGAAATCTGTGGTGAGGATGTTTTGCGGAAGCATAGCAACACAAAAATCCACAATCCTACTCTAAGAATCCTGGCTCGTTGGGCCTCTCTCGTCGTCTTTTCGCGTAGTGAGGCACATTGCACCGCTAATGAGGATTTGAAATTCCTCTACGCGATCTGCAAGAAAAAGCCTTATGCCCCTGTCATAGACATGGTCCATCACTAGATGGAACTATGGTAGAACAACACGTCCATCACTATCACCTTACTCATCACATAGATTGCATCCGGACTAGGCGTCTTAGAAACCACCCAGCTCGAGTACATCCCTAACGATCTTTCACACATAGTGGGGGAGCAGCATTTCATAAATGGGCATTTTATGCGGAAAGAAGGGGGTAGATTGATCATCACCTACTTTGGCCACATCTTCGAACTACCGCTTCCCATGCCTCAGTTCCACTTGTACAAAGTAGCTAGCCTAACCATGCAGCTTGACATGGAGAAACCATGCCAACGCTTTGCAGGTGTCATGACAAGAGCCCAACGACGAAGAGTCAAGCAACGCCAGTGAGAAGCTGAGGAGGAAGCATCAGCCGCCCATCATGGGCGCCCCACACGGCAACACCGTCAAGTGCAAATCTAAAACTATCAGATTTCTGATGCTATGGCAACCCGGAGCCGTGGTACAGCAGCAGCAGAGGTAGTCAAGTTTCATACCATCAACCACAACATGTTCCTGGGTACTATGAGGTAGGTACGTCCAATGCTTTTGACAGGAACGCAGGACCATCTATGTTAGCCCGGTTCACCACTGACAACATGGCGGGAAACAATTCCGCCATGCAGGGAATGAAGCTGGGAGGTCAGTACGACCCCCGGTTGTACCAGCAGATCGATGCCATCGCCCAACGTACCACGGTGATAGATGACCGGCAGGAGGCCGCCGACAACAGGCCCCACGGTGAGGGCGGGGCGGCGTGCGTTGGGCTGCGGCTATGGGATACCGGCCCTGGTTGCCATATTTACCTTGCACCGCTTGATGCCACTGCCGTCGTGGGGGCAATGGGCCTAGGAGCCACTTAGAGTGGGAAGCAGAAGAGAAGAGAAAGAGAGGAGCGCAGCGGCGGTGGTGGCTTCCATCGAGGGCGGCGGCGCCGCCCTCGAGTGTGAGAGGAGACAGAGGGAGAGTGGTGACTGGTGAGGGCGGCGATCTATGGTTCGCTCAGCTGTATCACTTATTTAATCATAGCATTCGCAACTCTAGACCGTTCATTTTGATTGGATGGCTAAGAGTGCCCGTGGGATAGGCCAGCTGACTGATGGGCCGAATTGAGTCAAAATCTAGTTAACATTTTTATTTATTCTAAAGTGGTTTATCTGTTAATCGATCACTAATGTGAGTACAGTTTTGAATTAAAATGCACTTGACCCAATTTCAACATGACCAATTGTTTATTTTACCATTTTCATGTGGGGGTTATGATAACCTCCGTATAGCATTTTTATTAGACCAGATAATTTATTTGCAATTTTCGATCAACATTTCAATATTTTTTATGAATTTAATTGCATTTTTTATGATTTAATAAAAAAAATCAATAATACACAAATAGCATCAAAAGTCATGATATTTGGCGAAGGTGCAACATATGTTGATATAGCATCTAAAAAAATTTGGACAAGAAACTCCATAAGGTGCCGGTGTTTTTTTCATACGGCTTCAACTCGTTGTACACTTTTTCAGACAAGAAACTCTATGCTTATTAAGACTGTTTTGTGACTCAACACCCTTTTTAAAACTTTAAATAAAAAATAAGCTTGAGTTTTACACTTTTTGGTATGGTAATTAATTTCTTCTAAATGAAAACATACAAATAATTTGATATGCAGAACCTAACACGAGTGTCTGTTTAGTGCAGTGGTGTTTGTGCTTGCCTGTATGGAAAGGGTGGCGGCTTCGATTCCCCTTCACGACCTATGTTGTGGCTGTTTTTTCTTTTCTCCAAAAATACAAAACGAGAGCCTTGAGTTGCCTGGGCCGCACACCTCCTCGTGGGCTGTCTGTTTGTTCTCTTTTTTTCAAAAAATAAAACATGGGCCGCAGACTGCTTGGGCCGCTGCACAGCTCACCACCTCCGCGTGTGCTGTCCTACCCGTGGGGTCTTTGCAATGTGTTTTACATATTTAAATATATATTGTACATAACACATACTTCATCTGTCTCAGTTTATTTATAAGCTATTTGACGTTTTAACACCAAATTTAACCGTCTCATCTTATTCAATAAATTTATTGAAAATAAAAAACAATTAATACTTAAATAACATAGTAAAACTAAATAATAATTTCAAAATACGATATAGGGAAACATTAAAACCCCATGACACATAGGACCCGCTGCACAAATTCCTAGTGCAACCCACTTTACACGTGACCATTATCCTTAACAAATACTTATGATAGAGTAATAATGTCGTAAGCATATTGAATAGGGTTTATGACGAGTCACGTTTTTCACTATGCGATATACCATTCGTCATAAAATTAATGTTGAACAAGGTTGTGACGAATTTAATGACGCACGTTTTATTTTCATCACTAAGTCATGCTTACTTCACAAAAAACGTCATAAACAGAGTGATTTTATGATATATTATGTTATTGTCATGAGCTATTCGTCGTAGAAGGTCAAGTTTCTTGTAGTGTGAGTCAAATCAACTTTTTTCATGATGTGCTACTATAGTTTTAGTTGAATATATCACCACTATCTAGCAGTAGTAATATTAGGCTTACATTGAAGAAAATGGGACACCGTGATTGTTCTAGGTAAGCAATTTCAGTTTGTTGGTGAGTCTTTTGATTTATGGCATGTCAGTTTGTTTGTGCTGTAACACTGCCTTTGCTGGACATATCAGTTTTTTTTCATGCTGTGCTACTATAGTATATCACCACTATCCAGCAATGATAATATTAGCCTTACATTGAAGAAAATGGGACATCCTGATTGTTCTAGTAAGCAGTTTCAGTTTGTTGGTGTTTCTTTTGATTTGTGGCTTGTCTATGTGTTTGTAGTGTAACACTGCCTTTGCCGGTCCCAAGCCTAGATGGAAAAATATGGAGGGAACTACAAGTTGATCTGTTGCTTAATTGACATTTATGAATACCAAAGTATGAATCTATTAAAAAAATGTGGTGTGTTGGTTAAAGAGCTAAAGGGTAGAACTTTTCAATGGCACCCTACCGGACATTCCACTGTCATTCTTTATGGATGCAGCGCATGATTTTTAATAAAAAATTGCTCAATATTTTTTTACAAAAATGATAAATAGATAAACTTTGCTAGTAGACTACCGACGACGAAAAATTCTGCCAACACCCAGGAACGCAGAGTACCCAACGAATAGAGAAACGGGGCTCTGATGCTCACTGCGATAAAGGTGGACGCCACCACAACACACGAGATTTTTAAAGAGGTTCGGACCACCGTGGTGGTGTAACACCTTACATCCTCTGTATGAATATATTTTGCCAAGAAGATGGCATGGGATACAAACAGCTCTTTGAGCCTATATGCATCTGGAGGATAAAGATGGAGTGAATGCTAGCTCCTAGAACCTTGTGTGAGGAGTGCCAGAGAGTGTCCCCCGTACTAGAGGTCTCTCCCTCCTCTTTTATAAATCAAGAAAGAGAAGGGTACGTGTCTTGTCTTGTCAACTAAAAAGTGGTGTGTACGTGCACATGGGAGAGCAAGTGATAGTGTGCATGCAGGTGGAGCACGCCTTCCACAATGCCCTTCACTATTTGACATGATGGATCTTTTGACTTTCTTGCTTCCTGCTTTTATTTGTCTTCAATCATTCTTTACTATGGCCTTTTTTTTCTGTACACAGTACTATGAGCCCTCAGGGATACACCTTGCAGGGACCCCCGGTCTTCAATTAGTTCACCCGTGTGCAAGCTCGTTCTGGGATACCCCATTCCCAGAACGCTAACAACTACCATAACTGAAATGAATGTCTATTTGTTAAACATAGCCGGTTAAGCTTTTTCAGCTCAAATACTCCATGTTTAGATAAACATACTCATCATTTTTAAGCCCATACGAAAAAAGATGTGGGAAATAAAATCTGCTCAGGCATGATTGACATTTGCATATGCTATGGTATGAAATCAATTAGCGTTGTGATGATATATGCTTCAAATAACTGTAGCATGAAGTCAAAAGTAGGGACACATTTTCGTAAAGAGATCGTTCATAAATACAAACAAGGAAGTTTTTTCTTCAACAGACTAGAGAAGTCATTAGGATTTTTCTTCATGAACTCAAAATACAATTCTTACATTACATGAATGCTACTGAGTGGTCAATGCAATATTCTGAACAGTGACTGTTCCAGGACTACTTGAATTTGTGAATGAGGTGGATGTCCTTGAGAAACCGTATAAAAATAATTCTAGAGAGTAATGCGAAGGTGGCAGGCAGACGGTCATGGACGGCAGCAGGAGGTGGGCTAGAGTGGATGGTGTGGGTCCGATGGCCATCGAACGGGGCAGAGGCAACACAGGACGTGGTTGGAGATCGTCATTGGAGGTGTTGGCACCAGTCCTGGCCAAATATCACAAACGTCGATGTCCTTTATGCCACGACCCTTGCTTCAGGATTGCTTCTGCTGGACGCCAGACTATCCGGCGGTGTACGCTAGACTGTCTGGTAACGCCGTACTATCCGGCAGGGCACGTCGGACTGTCCAGTGAGCCCTAGGGGCTCACGTAAATCAAGATCCAAATTCCCAGGAGGGACCCCGTCGAGGAAGATGGATCGTACGGTTGCTCTAGAATTGGCAGGGCACCTAGAACACATCTAAGTCGCCGTCGAGACGCAGGGAGAACAGCAAAGAAGATTAGAAAAGTTGGGTAAAAGAGATAAAAGATAAAACAATAAAAGTAGATTGAGTTGGTTCGATTGTGCTGTCTCAATCGGCCGTGGCTCTTTATGTTTACAGGGAGGGATGATCTTACCCATTTTAAAAGTCGAGATCTAAACAAATCCCGCGAAACTAGCGTCTCCTAACCGGACTCGTATCCACCGGACTATCCGGTAGAGGCCACCGGATGGGCCGGTGCCACCGGACTGTCCGGCTCTCTGTGTCGAACTATTCGGCGTTGGGTAGCCAGATTGGCCCTGCCACTTTTGGTGCTCAACATATGCCCCTCTGCCTTTTGGCGAAGGTTATGAGACAAAAGCAATCTTTTGCACCAAAAACAACCAAGGACGATGGTTCACAAAATACATTGGCCATATATCACACTAAGGGCGATAAAAGAAATTATCGGCCATAAAACTTGACTAGATCACAGTGACACTGAAATAGTCTTCTTGGTCCTCCATTCCTACTTGATGGCACGTGCTTCCTTCAGAGGCACCGTCACCTCCTTTTGCTTCTCTATTGATTCTTGTTGACGCAAACGCTGAAGTCTTCTCTTCTGAGTATGAGATAAGCCTGAAGGACACCATTTCAGCTATAGACATTCAAATCCTCACGCGTTCTCCTTTACCTGCACATTTGGAACAGCAAATGCATCATTTACCGGATTATCATGAATCGGTCGTTGCAATACTCCATAAAAGTATATGAAGCAGGATATTGAAAATATGGATACAACCACATATTATCATAAGGAAAAAGTGGAGAATAATAAACATATGGCCGTAGACCATGGTAAAATAGATTCTACGGGATAACATGCTAAAATAGAAAAATTACTTATTGAATTTGATTGTACATTACCCATACGCGAAGAACTCAAAACTGCACCACCTGGTCGGCCCTTTTTCTTGGCATCCCTTTCCTGCTGATATTTAGCCAAGAGTTCTGAAAAACTCGGCTTTCCTCTACCTTCAGCCTTGAAGCTACCACCAGATGTTCAGGAGCTGCCAGACAATCCGGTGACAGGCACCGGACGGTCCGGCGAGGTGCACCGAACAGTCCGGTCCTCGCAGACCCATCTGTCTCAGTCTGGCCTTGCCCCCCAAGACTCGATGCTCTCTACATCGGCTATGTGCCGATGGTTTTTGGGGCTTTTAACCTCTCAATTCCAATGATAACATTCTTTTCCTTAGTTGATTTGGCTTGACGATGCCGAATTAAAACCTTCGAAAACGGCTGTTGATCAATTTGCATACTCTTAGAAGTCAGATGCTTATCATCTATTACTGCCTAAATCTGCCTACGGAATACATTACAATCATTTGTCGCATGAGAAAATGAATTATGCAACTTACAATATGCCTTGTTTTTTAATTCATCAAGTGGTGGTATAGCGAGCGACAATTTAATCTTTCTGATTTTTAGCAATTCATCAAATATTTTATCACACTTAGCAGAATCGAAACTTAATTTACGCTCCTCGTGCCGGATTTTAGAAATCGGCTTGAGCGAATCACAAGTGCTTAGTTTGCTAGTAGATGACCATACAAATTCAGCAGCATAAACATGTTTATCCTCATCATCTGAATTGTTAAAATCAGAACCAAACACGTAAACAGGACGATGAGGCTTTTTATTTTTAAGTCGGCTTTCATTAGCCAGAGCTCTTTGCCAGACTTGATTAACATTACTAAAATTCTGCCCATCTACCTTTTTCTTATGAATATCAAGCAAACAATCACAAGCTAGATCAGCTAGATCTTCATAAAAAATTGTCAAACCAAAGCATCAGTTTTCAGTGCCTCTAAATCTCCTAATATATTCAGTAACAGATTCATTGGTTTTTTGTTAAATCGATGTAAGGTGTGACAAACGCAGTTCGGTTTCACCGGTATAGAAATAATCATGAATTTTATTTTCCAAATCTTGCCAAGTATGAATTAAATTGAGAGGCAAAGAATAAACCAAGTAAACGCAGCACCAGATAAAGATATAGAAAATAATCTTATTCTCATAACACTGCAACTACTAGCCTCGTCACATTGCACAAGAAATTGGCCGATATGCTTTAATGTAGTCTTATCATCGGCACCGGTGAAATTGAGAAAATCAGGAATTTTATACCCCATAGAATATGGAATATATTCGTAATTCTCTAGGTATGACTTTTGGTAAGTCCTAGCCTTAATTTTAGACTCTAAGC
Organism: Paspalum vaginatum; assembly: GCA_030272315.1. Lineage (NCBI taxonomy): Eukaryota > Viridiplantae > Streptophyta > Magnoliopsida > Poales > Poaceae > Paspalum > Paspalum vaginatum. The sequence goes on along the minus strand of CM059019.1, from coordinate 5,671,409 downwards.
CGAAAGTCACTCTTACGACCATTTGTATTTCGGCTACAAAATTATTTCTTTCCACATCATCGGACGAAGGCCGATGTGTTAGCATAGGAATAGAAGATGAAGATGGTATGAAGTTCAGCAAAGCATATGAAGTTTGTTGTACCGAACTAAAACCCAAAGTATTACTAGGTATACTAGTCTCAATAACAGAATGTGTCATCGAAGCATTAGTGTAGATTGCTGGAACCCCTCCACTAGCCAAATTTCCAATAAAGGTTCGGCTTTATGCATGATGCACCAGTGTAGCAGAAGGAGAGAGTAGGTATAAACATATTAGACAAGACAGGCATATTAATAACTGGATTTTATTCGGCAGTACCATTAGAAGTAGAAGCATGCAAATCATCGCCGAAAGATTGTTTAAGTTTGGCATCTACCTTTTGATTAATAACATTTAAAATATTACTAGCTATGGCGCCAAACTTATTATTTAGACTAGCATCAACAGCACCGTAAACAACATTAGCAATTCTAGCATCTAAATATGAAGAAACAACCGTGCTAGATGATGAATCAGGGACTGTATCATCAATAGGAGGAGGATTGTATACTTGAAGTTGAGTTATCGCTCTTCATCGCTTTTCGTAGCAGGAGAGAAGTCGATCTAGTTCTTCTTGTTCGCTGCTTTCTGTGCTTCTCATCCTCCTCAACTTGTATTCGGATCCTCTCCTCGTACCGTCACCGAACATCTTTAGGAATTTCCTCCAGCATGAGCTTGATGATGTTGTTGGCAGTGATATTACTCTTATCAGGCTTCTTACCACCGGCCATGGTAGCCGATGTCTCTGTCTTCTCGGTCCCAGTGTAGTCGCCAAAAATATATTGGCGCATGTCCTGGCCAAATATCACAGACGTTGAAGTCCTTTATGTCGTGACCTTGCTTCGGGATTGCTTCTGCCGGATGCCGGACTATCCGGCGGTGTACATCGAACTGTCCGGCGGCGTACGCCGGACTGTCCGGTGAGCCCCAAGGGCTTAGGTAGACCTAGATCTAAATTCCCGGGAGGATCTCTGTCGGGGAAGATGGATCATAGGGTTGCTCTAGGATCAGTAGGCCACCCAGAACGTCTCCAAGACGCCGTTGAGACGCAGGGAGAACAACAAAAGAGATTGGAAAAGTAGGGCAAAAGAGATAAAAAGTAAAACGATAAAAGTAGATTGATTTGGTTCGATTGTGGTGGCTCAATCGACCGTGGCGCTTTATATTTACAGGGAGAAATGGTTTTACCCTTTTTACGAGTCGAGATCTAAACAAATCTCGCGAAACTAGCGTATCCTAACCGGACTTGTATCCACCGGACTGTCTAGCTCTCTGCGTCGGACTGTCCGACGTTGGGCAGCCAGACTGGCCTGCCAGTTTTGGTGCTCAACAGGAGGCCTTGCCGCTATCCCCATCACGCATTGGCGGCGAACCCTGCAATCTATCTGTCGTGGTCCGCTTGGCCCGTCTATCTGCCATGGCTGCGCGTGCTAACACCGAATAATCATCACGCTCATCTTCATCGCCAAGATTGGCCCAACATCATCGTGCAGGGTCATCTACTCCATTCCCAAGGTAACAGTATAACAACCTGTTCTTGCATAGGTCAGTACTGAAACAATTAGCCTATCAATATCTGTATTGCCCATGTTGTTGTATAGCCTTGTCCTTGCATAAGATTGATCCTACTAGTTGTTGTTCTTTCGGTCCATCTAGAGTTTGAGGCTGTTCTACTTAATGATCAGATCAGAGGACTTGCATATAGGTTGGCTATTAGTTCAATTGATCGATCTGCTCATATCATTTTGGGCATAATGAAATAGTGAACACAGTGACACTTGATAGAAACCCAAAGCCACATATATATCCTGGCCTGGTATTAGTGCAGTTTGTTTATTATTACAACCCCAAAGCAATCAAATCAGTCATAACAACGCTACCGTGGTCATTTTCAACAAAAGCAGCACAAAAACCACAACCACAAGCTAATATACTTCGAGCTATAGTTTGATTATTCTTCTCCCTGTTCTCCATGAATATATGAACCGTGTTCAAATATAGAACTGATCAGTGCTTGATGTAGAGGTTGTACTCGACAGTGGCATCGCCTGTCTTGAGGTCCAGGGTGTGCGTCCGGGCCTGCGCGTACCCGCGCGCCCACCTGAACACGCCGGTGCCGCCCACGACGGCCATCTCTCGGACGGCGCTGAACGCCGCGTTCCGGCCCATGATGGCGACGGTGCTGCCGTTGTACTTGCCGCCCTGGAACACGAAGTTCATGTTCATCATCAGCGACAGCTCGTCCTTACCGGCGCCGATGTAGGTGCCCTGCGCGCGGCCGACGATCTTGGAGGACTTGAGGTCGGGGCCCTCGGTGAGCGGGTCGTCGATGACGACCACCATGCCAAAGGCGGTCTTGGAGGTGTTGGTCATCGCCGCGCGCGCCACCGGCACCGCCGTCGGGCTGGGCCCGCTCACCACGTCGTGCCAGTACAGCTTGATGTGCGTGCTCTTCTCGCCGCGGGCCGCCGACGCCGCCGGCGACGCGGACAGGATCGGCAGCAGGAGGAGGAGCATGGCGGCGGCCATGGATCCCGGTTGAAATCTATGTGCTGTGCTAGCTTGCTGTGTGCTGCGCTCATGGCGTTTGGGCACGCTAGGTATTTATGATGCATGACGAGGGCGCCTGGTACGGTGCTAGAGAAGCTTTTGGATGCTGACAGTTTGTGTGGGCAGAGAGAATTTTGTGCATGGCGTGTTAGTGTGGGTTGCTTTAGCTGAAAACACTTTGGCGAGATGCCATAATGGTGGAGGGTCCGGCAAGGGGAGGGATTGCCGCTGTGGAAAGTAGAGCACAAGTACGGTCTTGGCATTCAGACAAGGAATGTATCTAGAAGTGGCCAGTTAGGGCGCATCAATGTTGTTGTTAATCTAGTGCAAGTACAAACTGAAGCCAGAATTGAGGAAATGTAACTGATTATTTGATCGTCGTGCCCCTATATGGGCTAGCAATTTTAAGTGACATGATATGTTTGCTGGCGCCATTATTTCTTAAATTTTGACCATTTATCTTATTAAATTTATTTTTTCCTGTCAACTGGCTGGTACACGCAACTCAAACTGAAAATTATCCATAATCTAAGTGTCATAGTTAAGCCACCAAGAGCAAAGCTACGAACCCCCGATATTACTGCCTCCTTAGAAACACAGGTGCTTTCCGAATCCTACATTTTTACTATATATGTTTTTTACGACTATTTGTCATGGAATTACTATATATCCAATTCTTATAAAACTCATGCGTTCCAAGGGGCCTACATTGTCCTGCTGAAGTCATGACGGCGGCTCAATGATGTGCGCCCCTCACCAAGCCACATGCTTCTTTAGGCAAGGAGGATTGGCTGCGTTATCTGATTGGTGGTCGATCGAGTATCCGAGGAATATGATGCATATCGATCAGATGAAAGAGCTTAAAAATGAGCCTTGGGGTCGTTGGATCCGGTAGCAACCTAGGCGTTAATGGCACTGTAACATCCCAAAATTTTGAAATGTTTTTGTGAACCAAAACTAGCAACCTAAAAATTTCGTTTGTGCATCATCTATTTGGTTCTTATTCGGATCTTTGTTTGAGTGCTAAACCCTAATCGAAATCAATATAGCTTAGGATCGCTTCCATTGCTTGGTGATGCCTCTTATTGCATTTATTCGTATCTTTGTGCTAGCCCTTATACGAGTCTCTTTATAACCTAGAACCAGAGGCCGGAAGACTCGGAGGACCCCAACTACGCCGGAGCTCTAGAGCAAATAGCTCTACTCCATGACACCATTCAGACACTCCTCCACTTCTATACCTATAGACACGCACAAATGCTTGTGCTACTTTTATATTTATGCTTGCCATGACAACCTAAAATAGGGAGCCTACTTCCATTTAGCTACATCACCTTGCTTACTATAACTACCACCACTTTACTACTACAACTAATTAAAATGAACATGATGTGAGATTGAGTGATATGATGATGGGATGTGATTACTCTTGGCGTATGTGAAGTGGGTGGTTTCGAGAGAGATGGTGTGTGAGATGGGATCGTCGGAAGTCGGCAACCGATTATTATAGGAGAGACTAGAACTCTCTTCAGAGTGTTTAGGAGGTGTGCAGGCCCACCACTGTAGGGGGCAACCAACCCTGGAAGGCTAGCTCCCGCCAATTAAGGACCGAGTAGGGTGATAGCACCTTGGATATGTTACGCACATACCATACATCATATGCGCTCAGGCCCAGGATGTGACCTCCCCCAAAGGGCACTAGGACTGTAGGCGTAAGGCGATAGTGTTAGGGGGCAATGCGGTTGTATTGCAATCTCTCGCCCCCAATAGACTTGACCCGTGGGGCTCCAAACAATTCCGTGAGTGCTAGTGGTTCTTGCATCCGCACAGTTTCTAGCTCGAGAAAGCAGGATGATGCTCGAAAGGGGGGAACTCACTGATAGGTGTTGTGGGTCAGGGGCGGTTGCCCATTGCCTTGTTCCACGTCATATGGGTACAAATGTGCAAACCTTTGTAGAATGTAAATCTATATGTATAGCCTACGTCCAAGGTCAAGGACGGACCAAGGGTGAAAACACACCTCATCTAGCATGGGATTTCTTCTCTTCTCCATCAAGTGTTTGGAATCCGGCTGCGGCCGATGAGGCTTGGACTGGTGGGAGCGGTCATTGCCGCAATTCTAGTTTGATGAGAGGATCTTATGAAACAGGTGTTTGGATGGTGAGATGTGCATGTGTTCGTATGAGTGATGAGCGGGGGAACCAGACGCGTGACCGAATTTCCGATTGGAGCAATAATATAATAAACTGATGCTTTCTTTATATTATCTTATATATATTCGCACGCATAGAAAGCCCAGAACCTTCCATTGGAGCTAGCCCTTTACTTTATATGCTGCCGCTTAGGGGAGGTCTCACGGTGGCCTGCGTTCTAGCGCGCAGGTTCTGGAAATGAGCTAGATGATGGCCATACTTACGATGGACGGTTCGACTGAGGATTTCGGTGCTACGCTCAACGACGCCTATGGAGATGGATCTGAAGACTTGCTTTCCACTGCTAGTTACAATTTCTGCTTGATTCAGTCTTGTTGGACTTGTACCGGCTTAGGCTAATATTGTAAAAATGTAATAATATTCGAAGCTATGGATGTGATACCGATTAAAACATATGAATTGCGATAGCTTACGTGTATCCTGAGACTATCGCAATGAGTAAAGGCTTAGATTTCGGCATCGCGGAATCCGGACCGTTTCAGGCACACGCTCTAGAGACGAGAGTGCGCACTCTAGATGGATATGTGGTGGATGATCTAGCAAATCTGCATGCCTGGTGATTAATTTCGTCGATTGATGGCTGACCGAGTGTTTGGTGATTGAAATCGGGCTCATCGATCTTGGAGATCATGCATGTTCGTTCATGGGATCAATAGCTCATGGGTGGGGTTGGTTGGTGTGTTGTTGCATGGCTGGCGGCGACTGGCTCCGGCTGGTCGTTGCTGTGCTGACATCACAATAGGGACGGGAGAGCCGTCTCGGCCAGCCGTTATGTTACCACCACTACCATGCATGCAACAACCCTGGTCTCACCCAGTCACCCCCAACGCAAGAACCTACTAGTAAAACACGGTCGTGCTAATAATAATCTGACTGACACATATACTTGACAGTAAAACACGGCAGGATGGTTATTTTGAAAGTTGAGGATATATGGAAAGCATGGAGAAATTAAAGGGGTTGGAAATTTGAGCTGAAAGGTTAGAACAGAGAAAAGGTTGGAGACTTTTTTTTTTAATCTGAGCTGACTGATATGATACTGATCTATAGTGCGCTCGCGCGTGTTGCAGAATGTACCCCTGGTTGTGTGGCTGCCACCAAAATCAGTAGAACGGCTTTGGCACGCCCAAAGTGCGGCAACATAGCACTATAGCAGTGTATATGCCGCTTGTTGACTTAGCTTGAGGCCGGGCGCAGACTGAGAGCAAAAGAGTGCAGCAAAACCCTGTCGTGTCTCGCTAAGAGCAATGGACTGACTTTACCACAGATGAGACCCGTGCCGGCCGGCCAAACGACCGAACGACGAAGCCCCCGTCGACCCGGCCGGCGTACATGCGTTAGCACATCGTCATCAGAGAGCTAAGCATTACGCCGGCTCATGCCTAATATCGTTCCCTTCAAAGCATATAGGAGCTCGAACTCAAATAATGAAACCATGCATGCTAAGAAGAAAGTGAGTGAAGTCCATTCCACTTTGACTTCTCTCAACTGGTCACAAGTATAGAAAACTCCTATTTTAGCACTTAACAGCTTTGTTCTTAAGGTGGTTCCTTCATCCCTACACCAACGGTCCGGGTTTTCGACATGAAATTTAATTGTATACGTGCTCACCGCTGTATTAAAAAACGTGAGATGTTCTAAATTTGTCCAATACAAACTTTTTGAAAACTTGACTAAATTTATTGAAAACATAGCAAACATTTTTAACTCCGAATAAATATTATGTAAAAATGTATTCAGTGGTTTGATTTAATGAAACCTAGAACTACAACGGAATTAATAAAATCAGCTTGTATCGGAAAGGATATCAGACTGGATACACATTGGATCTGTTCGTGGCGATGGTCTTGAGACATTGCGGCCAACAGCTGGTCCATTCCGTTTCTTCAGCATTTCCGATCCAAAATTTGAAAGCAAGGGAGGTACAGTACTGTTTTTCATACTAGGCTCAATCGGCCCACTCGGCCTCTTCAACATGGGTGCACGGGCCTCGTTAGCAACGTTAGCGTAAGCTTTCTTTGCCACCGTCTGCAACGTCTGGAAGAAATATCGAAACAATGAAAAAAACAAAGATTATCTACACTATACTGGTAGCTTTATATTGCTCAGAGAATATTCTCAATCCAATCGGCTTTTATTTCATCTATATCAATTCTTTTGAGCTCATGTTTCTCTGTAAGTCTCCTCTTTATCCAATTCATTTTATTAATACATCTCCAAATACCATAAAAAACAAATAATATCTCTCCCGTTTAGCCACCACAGACATACAAGCCCCACATCATCTTTTGCATTCCTTCCCCTCTCCTCAGCTCCACATCCGCATGCGGCAATGCCAAAACAGGTACTCAGATTCTCACCCTGCAGCCGCCTCGTCACTCTGATGCCACCCTGCTCACCCCCTCCTCTACCCTGCCCTCCTCCTCCCCCCCCCCCCACCCCGCTGAATTCGTCTCGTCCAACATTGTCCCCACCATGGCCAGATTACTACCACCTCCGGCCCTCTCCTTTCCACCACCATGTGTAGCAACTGTGAAGCTCCAACTTCGCCAGGCCACCTCCTCCTCACTCCACGGAGCTTCAGCATGGGCGAGGCTCCGTTGACCACCTCCTTCATCCAAGCATCGTGCGGGGCTCCACAAGCCATCTCCTCCTCCAAGCCCGGCCACAATCCTTGGTGGTGTCCTATGCACTGGGGGCCGTCTTCGCCCTCCGCCCCTCTTCCATCCGAGCGTGCAATGGAAGCGGCACTTGTCCAGCCCCACGGTGGCACAACCAATAGCGGAAGGCCAGACTTCCGCAGCATTTTGCCCGTACTATTGTTCCTCTAGAAACTCACAATACCATAGCCCGCTACAACATGTTTTACACTATACTGTTCCTCTAGGGACGTCTGCCAGATAGCGTTGCAGATAGCCTATGCCTCCACAGTTGCTCCTAATTCAAAGTTGTACGTCTAGGCCCACATCCCGCTCACAAAGCACATCGATGGGCAGTGGCTCTATTAGAATATTGTGTTGAATATTTGGTGCAAGTCCGGTTACTATGAGACTTTGATTTTTATGAGCAGGTATAGAATCTTGTCAAACTCTGTAACTCGTATCTCGCTGTTTATGAGAGGGGCTGTTGTTGTAACCATGATGACTTAGGTGGCATGGTATGAGCATGCAGTATTGTCGTGGTGTGTCCAGATGCCGGCATAGCCACTAATATAGAAAAGAGTGACCATAATTAGGCCTCAGTTTAACCTTGCTAATAACATGCCTTCGTTGTTGTCTATGACCGTAGCATGTTCGTCTCAGTAGATCTAATCAGTCGCTTGTACTGGTGGAGGAATATTGTTTTTGTAAGCCAACATTTTTACATAGGAAGTTATCATATTTTCTTTGAAGACAAAAAATTCCATTCGTGAAGGTAGAATATTTTCAAGCCAAGGTACAGTAATATTTCTGAATCTGAAATATTTTCTGACGAAGACATAATATCCTTCTCGTTAAGTTAGAATATTTTTCTTGTGAATAAAGAATATCAGTATCCTCAACTTAAAATATATTTTATAATTTTGTATGTTCTTTTTTTTTGCGAAAAGCTGTTTCGGCCAATTTTCCGAAGAACATAAGCGTATTGTGGTTATTTCCTTATTTAGAAATTGCGCACATAGACGCACAAACTATTGAGTCAGCTTGCCATAGCCTGATAGCCCGAGCCCAGTAAAGAGTGAAGCATCTACGGCTCTGCCTCTTCTTTTTTTTTTTTAAGGGTGGCTATACCTCATCTACTCTTGTCCACTTGTTTGCCTGGATGGGCCTATTTGAATGCAGGTAAACACAATCAGCCCAGCTTTCTAGCAGCCCACTTATGTTTTCTAGTAGAAGCATTATTTATTTATTTTTTTAAATGACTCGATATCAGTACATCTAAACCAAATCAAGACAGATGCAGCTATATATCGATTGTATTTCCTCCATCCTAAATTATAAGGTTCTAGACTGAATACTGAATAGATTCATACAATTATATATGTATTTTGTATATGTATGACTAAATTCATCGTCATTATTCATTATTCATATGTCTAACAGCATATGACATGACCGTTGTACGTCGGACAACAAAAGTCTGCAATCACCTCAAAGGAACAGATTATGGATAATTCCAGTTTATTTCTTATTCCAATCCCAACTGCGCAAGCGCGCAATCTAGTAGGAGTAATAAGTTACACCAACGATATCATCTCTTCCTTTTTCTCCAAAATAAACGCAAAAAAAAAAGAAAAACAGAAGCTAGTTTCAGTTTGATTCTTCTCTCCCTGCATTCAGCATTCGTGTAGGTATGTGAAGCCGGCGATCAGCTGGATCAGTCAGTGCTTGATGTAGAGGTTGTACTCGACGGTGGCGTCGCCGGTCTTGAGGTCGAGGGTGTGCGTCCGGGCCTGCGCGTACCCGCGCGCCCACCTGAACATGCCGGTGCCGCCCACGACGGCCATCTCCCGGACGGCGTCGAACACGGCGTTGCGGCCCATGATGGCGACGGTGCTGCCGTTGTACCTGCCGGCCTGGAACACGAAGTTCATGTTCATCATCAGTGACGCCTCGCTCTTGCCGGCGCCGATGTAGGTGCCCTGCGCGCGGCCGACGAGCTTCGACGACTTGAGGTCGGGGCCCTCGGTGAGCGGGTCGTCAATGACGATCACGGTGCCGAAGGCTGTCCTGGAGGTGTTGGTCACCGCCCCGCCGCCCACCGGCACCGCCGGTCCGGTTGGGGCCGGTCACCACGTCGTGCCAGTACAGCTTGATGTGCGTGTCCTTCTCGCCACTGCTGGTCGCCGATGCCGCCGGCGCGGCGGCAAGGATTGGCAGGACGAGGAGGAGCACGGCGGCGGCCATGAGCCCGGTTGAAATGTATGCGGTGTGCCTGTGTTGGTTAGCTTGTTGTGCCTGCGCCACGGTATGGTACGTGTGCTGATGGCGTTTGCGCAGGCTCGTATTTATGCGTGAGGGCGCCAGGTGCTAGACTAGGTTTTGGATGTTGACAGTTTAAGGGGCCAGATGGAGAGAATTATGAGCATGGACTGTGACGCCATAATGGTGGTGGCTTCGCCAAGGAGAGTCAAACATTGCCGTCGTGGAAGGTAGAATAGAACCCATGTACGGTCTTGCCATTCGGACAAGGCACATGTACGGTCTATGCATCAGTGACGTTAATCAAGTGTATCGCAAAAATGGAGCCAAAATTGAGGAAGTTAAGGTGGCGTTTGGTTTGGAGAACGCCATGGGATGGAGCCGTTTCACTCTGCTTGTTTGGTTGGAAGGATATAATGGAGCCATCCTAGAGTGGAAATATTCTCCGAAGATTCGGGACGAGCGTGTCCCAAAAATTCCACCGGACACGCTCTTCCCACGCGGACGCCGTCTCCTCTCCCGTCTTCCACACGGGAGGACGAGGCGGCGCCCGTGCGAAGGACGAGGCGGTGGCGCGAGGAAGATGATGCAGCGCACTCGCAGATGCGGAGGCGGCGAGCGCGAGGAAGATGAGACAGGTGCTCGCGCCGAGGACGAGGAAGAGGCGGCGCCCCACCAAGGATGAGTCCACCGAGGACGAGGCAGAGGCGCGGGAAGGACGAGAAGCGAGGTGGCGGCGGGGGCAGAGGTGGAGAAGCGAGGTCACGGCCAAGGCGTATGTGAGCCATCGGGGAAGCGAGCGGAGGCGCACGGGCGGGGAAGTGAGCAGAGGCGTGGGGGAAGCGAGCGGGGCGCGGGGAAGGGAGTGGGGGCATGCAGGCGGCGCGCGACGGCGATGAGCAGGGATCGGCGGCCATGTGAGGTTGGGTGGGGGAGAAAGAGGAAATGTTTCTACGACGTGTGAGTCCCGTGTTTAACCGTGGCAAACGAAGTTAAAACAGTTTCCACTCCTACAAAACATAATTATTGTAACACACTTTTGTAATACATATATCAATGTGTTAAAAAAAACTTTTACAGTAACACAAACTATGTGTTACAGTGGAAGACAGTAACGCATAGGGCTGGTTCTGTAAAAATGTGTTACAAATAATGAATATGGTAAAAAAAAAGTTATGTTACTCCTAAAGTGCTACAAAAATTGTAGATATTGTAACACATATATAGAACATGTAGAATATAATACAAAAACATACTATATAGTAACACAAAGTAATGTTACCTACAGAGTATTACAAAGAAACATATATGATACCATTCGGTACTACAAAATGGTTTTTACATGTACCTTTTCTTTTTATTTTATTGTAGTGACGACTAAAAAATGGAGCTGCGTATGCTCTTTGCCAGCAAGGGATGCACCTAAAATACCACCCTCAAAATTCAGTTTTAGAGGTCATGAGGTCATCTATATTACATGCCGCCTCTAGAGATAGACCTTATTTACAAAGATCCTAGAGATAAACCTTGTTTACAAAGATGATCCATAACATATAACGTCACTCGAAATACTCATTTCCGGATACGGTACATGCTACAAACCACCACTGAAAATGATTAGATGCGATCTATAGCATGCACCTCCTATGAAAATAATTTTTAGAGGTATACCATATTACTGTTTGCTTCTAGAAATAGTTCTTTTAATAAAAAAATTATAATTGTTTGATATAAAATTACATGGAAATACCATATAAAAATTATTGTACTTGAGATCTGCAAATTTATAATTTATAATTTTTTCCATTTGAGATCATTTATTGCCCTTATAAATTCCAATATATTTTTCATAACCGTGAAATCATGATTTGGAGTTTATCAATTAACCTCGCATGGATACATAGCATATACCAGAGATATAGTATTTGACGAGATCTAAAACTTTGTAGTTGAAAGATTTTTCATTTAAGATTGTTTAAGGGTTCAAATTTACAATATAAAATTTATCACAATGTATAGAAAAAAACATTCCTTCTTTGTAGATATGAGGTTGTGAGTTCAATTCCCAGTGAACGAACGTACTTTTTTCATTTTTATAAAAAATGTGCTACAAAGTAGTAACACTAAATAGTAACACTTTTTTGATGTAAAAGAACACATGTCTTGTGTTCTAGAATATCGGTTTTATAGTAACATAAATAATAATAACACAAACAATATATGTTACTAGAAGATCCAGTAACACTTTAATTGAGGTACAGTAACACAAGTTGGTGTTGCTGAAACCTAGTTATGCAGTAGTATTCATTCACATCCCTTCAACCAAACATAAAAATAGAGCCATTCTATTCCTTTAACCAAACACGGAATGGAACCAATACATCCTAGAAAACGGGGATGGAGCCATTCTATTATACCATATCCACCAATCGTACGCTACCTAACTAATCGACCGTGCTTCGGTACGTGCTAGGCAATTTGAAGTTTAAGGGACCTTGATGCCTTATAGGACCTTAACCAAGCCATTCCATGTTGATTATAGGAAGTTAAGCTAGATTACATAATATGATCTCCCACGCCCCCACGGACTCCACTGCCTACCAGATCTTTTGATGGCCCTAACCTGATTTCACCAGAGACGGTTCCGTAGCTCCAGGTAGAAGCCTCCCATGGTCACCTAGTTGATAACCAAGCCATAATTCTTCCTTAACAGAAATTTTGTGTTGAAAAAAATAATCAATTTTTAGCCCATCAACTCTTTTGTTTGTCTAGCCTTAACCCTAAACTCAAAAGCCGTTTAAATTTAGGACCTTAATTGTTAAAACCATACAATTTGGACCCCATAAACAGGTTTTGGTGGTTTTCTTGGTAGTTATGAACTTAAATAAGCAAAAAAATTAAATAAAAAATCAAAGATCCTCAAAAATACAGGAAATATTATCAAAGATATTTGGGAGAAAAGGGGACAAATAACACCAAATGCCCAAGATGTAACATTAATGTTGATCTGACATCTATGACGAGGAATTGATTTATTATCTTCCGAGACAACCACAATCTGCTTGCTGGAAATCCCTCATTATCTTCTAGAATTTGTTGAACAGTCCACATGCAAATCTGGAGAGGTTATTTATTTCACAATGATAGCAAATCAGATGCACCGGCTATTTTCATCAAAGTGATTTGAGTCTACAAACATTGACCGTCTTCGTTGTATCACAAGCGCGTCTCAAAAGTTACTGTACTTAGTAATGGAAAGATAGTCAATGTATCTAAAGATATAGCTCCATAGGTAAATAGACGAACGTTTTCAGCTATTTACATCCTAACATGCATCATTTTGCACACGGATTGGCTGCACTGTTTTGATTAATTGGCGGTCAAGCACTACCTGAGGAATACTGCATCTGCCCGGCCGGTGGATTACTGCTTCATTCATGGACGAGCGAGCGTTTAGTTTGGTTTCTGAAATTGGGTTCGTCTATCTTGGACGTCGCCTTCGTTCACCTCACAGGTGGGTTTGGTTTGGTGGCCGCCAGCTGCATGCTGCTCGTAGGAGAGGACAGAGACCTGCGTCAAACCCGTCTTGACCGTTATGTTCGTTATTACCAGGCAACTCTGCCGGTCTTCTCACTGCTTCAAGTCCATCAGAATTCAGACTCACGCTGCTTGACGGTAAAAACACGGCAGGATTGGGATCTTGCGTACGCCATCCGAAGCTGCTTGACGTCGGCCCACGCATGTGGAGAGAGAAAAGGGTTGGAAATTTGAAATGAAAGTTAATTAGAAAAGAATAATGCATGCAAGGAAAAAGAAGTGGTTGGAGAGACTTGAGTTGATAGATCCTGAATTCCTGATGTTGCAGGAACGGCAGTAGCCAGTCAACAGGGAAGGCGTGCGGCCGTACGTAGCGCACGGTGCGCGTGTTCCACAAGCATAAAGCTCCTTCCTTGTTTGTGGCTGCCAAATTCAGTAACCGCTTTGCCACGCCCAAAGTGCGGCAATATATATAGTGTATGACGTTCCTTGACTTGAGACGCATAAATGTAAGAGCAAAGCCCTCAAAAGTGCCAGTGGAACGGGCCAGCTGAGTTGTTTTTCCATTACACGAGTCCTTCGTAATTTTAAGATTAATACATGGTAAAATACACCCAATATATGCATATCGGGAATGTGCGTAGCCTTACAAACAACAAAACAATGAACCAACACACTAATAATTATGAAACTCAATACGTGAACTAGATTGAACCAACACACTAATAATAATGAAACTCAATACGTGAACTAGATTATTGTCATCTATGTGCCTGTGCCTGATCAGGGTTCAGGCTTTCGTTTTCAGAGAAAAATCGCCCCCAACGGTAATACGAGAATTTTGGTGAATTCCGGGTTTTATCGGGGAAACTAGAATGAACCAAACTGGGTGGGAAAAAACTATCCGAAATTTGTCTGGAAAATTTTGATTTTTTTAACGAAAACCAACTGAAAATGGGTTGGAATTTTGGAAATGGATGAGTTCTCAGCTTTCCTAATCCGATTTGCACTCCAAACACATTCTTTTTTTTCATTCTTAACATAATTAGAATATATATAAGAAACAATCTTTGCAATAAAAAAGCGAGAAACACTCAACCTCATCATCCTCAAACACTACTAATCGAACTAGCAGCTAGCACAAAAGAGCACCGCAAGCACCAAGCAAAATATCATGTTCAAATTTGGCATCTAATTGACAGATTTCAGCCTATGCAGTCCTAAAGTCTACTTGAATAGTCCAAATTAATATAGAAACTGATAAAGTCCAAGTGTCAACTAATATAGTCCACATTAAAATGGCAAATAACGCCCACATTGTGTTAAAAGCACTACCTTGAGACGCATTATTGAGAGCACTACCCTTGCAAAAGTGCTTTTGTGCATAGCTTTGCACTTGCTTTAGGCCACATAGCGCATTGCTATTGCTTGCGACTAAGATTCATAGCTAAGTTTGCATACATCTTGTGGCTAGTACTTTCGTCCATCTTAAATTGTAAGTGTGAGGCTTGTAAGTCTTGAGAGACTCTGGATTTCTAGAGTGTAGGGTGACCATCACGTTACATATGAGAATGAGGGACGTAAGTATGAAGAAAAATGACTAGAAATCTTACACAAATAAGTTCTTGTAACAAGAAGAAATTGCAATCATTGGACTTGGTTTTGCTTACTGTGTTAGTAAAAGGTGGACCTCATAGGTCAAAATTTTCTCTCTCCTTCCCCCTCCTCTCTCTTAACCTCGCACCATGTGCTACACCTCTATTACTGTGGCCGTGTTAATTTTGTCTACCGGTGCCGGCAGCCCGCTCTACCTCTCCCACACCATGTCGGTGCTCCACCTCCTACATTTATGTCGTCCTCCACCTCTGCATCATCAGATCTGCATTTCTCCTCCCATGTTGGAGTCATGTCCATCTGCCACTGGGGTAGGGATCCTCTCCACCCTATGCTAGCACCGTGCGACGATAGGACAGATAACGAGGATACATGAAAAATAGAGATGGTTCAATAGGAATTTGAAGGTGGGTTCACCACTCGATTTTAATATAACTTGTTTAAAAAACCTGTCCTAAGTTAAATGTTTTTGGATTTTGACTAAATTTATTGAAACATAGAAACGTTCTAAGTCCAAATAAATCTACTATAAATTCGATTCGATGGTTGATTTAATGAAACCTCAACTAGAACAAAATAAAGGAGCATATATCGGAAACTGAGAGACTGTGGACTACTCATAAACAAAGTGAGGCATCTTGCCGTAACATCTACAGGAGCGTATTAGAATCTCTACAGGAGCGTAGTGCATGTTTATTTCATTTCATTAGAAACTGACACACTTAACGAACGCACACACAAATTAGTGAGGCAGCCTGCCATAAGCAGAGCCCAGCAAGGAGCCCGCGGCCCAGGAAGAATACTTTCGCAGGCAAAATAGCCCAACTCTACCCTAGTACGATTTTCTTTTTCCTTTTTATTTCTTTTCTTGCAGAAATAATCATCTCCAAAACACACACACGGACAAACTGATATGGAGGGATTTAAATATCGTCAAGTACTCCATCCATTAAACTAATCCCCCTGTTAGGCGCGTTTGGATTTTTTTTTTCTAAAAGATCGTTCGTTTTATTCAAAAATTTAAGAAATTAGTGTTTATTTTGTTAATATTTGATTTGTTATTGAGTTGTTTGGTTTGAGGAATCAAATCATTCCAGATGAGGTGATGCATCATGCATTATGGCTGATTACATGAATTTTGGTGGGATGACCATATTCCTCATCATAATACTAGTTATTAGCCAGTGAGTAATATGGTGATAATGCGTTAACTCATTCCATTCAACGAACCGAACAAAAATTTAAGGAGTGACAAGATGATGAACTAGTCCATTCCTCAAACCAAACACTCTCTAAATGTAATTTGAGTATGATTTCTATTTTCATAGGTTTGAACAAAATTTTAATATGTTGAAGGATTAAAATTATGGAAAATAGTCAACCACGTCATACATTTGTGAACGGTGGTAGTACATTCTAAAGAGTCCTGTATTTACAAAGAATTTGCGGTGAAAAATCGATTGATCTTTTGGCGGACAAACTAACGCACCTGAAAAAATAGTACGGTAGTACGCCCTTTTTTTTAATTAGCACAATTAATTGTCCATCACTTATCACTCGTCAGCGATGATGCATGGGCCGCGCCCGGGGAACGCCATGTGGAAGGAGGAGACGACGGGCACATCGACACACGAGCCCTTTCTGCCGGCCAACCGGCCAATCGACCTGTCCCTTGACCACCTGCCATAGACGATCATCGCCCTCCCCGCCCGGCCGCCCTCTTCCCCTCTCAGAGTTTTCGACGAAAGATGCGCCATGTCCATGTCCGTGTCCATGTCCATGGACCATGGCCATGAGGAGAGGATCCGTCAATCAGTAGCTCGGGTGCACCCACACAAGGCCGGGGAACATGGCGGCACCGACCGGCCGGCCGTCATCATGGAGTCCGGCCGTGCAGTATTGCAGCAACCAGGCACGCACCAATGATTACTATGATGTACACATGAACAGTACTGAGAGCGAGTAGTGATGAGACGAGAGGACGACGAGACGAACGTTTACGGTGCAGCTAGCACGCCATCCAATTTGCTGCAGAGTTATGGGGTGACATGTACATGGCACCTAATCATACAAGTGGATGGTACTAGTATAGAGCTAGGGATCGAACAGCCACAGCTTCAATTAATTTCATTATTCCATTCTTTTCTTAGGTTATTTTCTTCTACAATAATCCCACAGCGATCTTGAGCGCTCGATCGGTTTAATTTTGTTTGCTTGTGGTGTGTGTCAATGTGTCATCGATCGCCTCTGGCGGCGTGCAGTGTGTGGTGATGTTCTCGGTACATACGGTGCTTGTTTAAGGAGGCAGCCGGCCGGCCTAATCATCTCACCAGCATATGGCTTACAGTTTGGCACACACACCGCAGCACAGCAACCTCATAAACATATCATGCATGCATGTGCTCTGATATATATTAAAATTGCCACCAGCAAGCAACACACCAAGATCAAACCACAAGCAGAGATGCAGATCTATATCTGAAGATGTCAAAGTTTTATTACTAGCTCCCTTATGAGACACATTAAAGTAATACATTCATGTAGGTTTGATCATCCATCAACCATGCACACAGCTATTGCTCAACATCAACATAGCACGCTAGTCTATATACTATAGCTTCTGGCTATAGTATCGTATCAACAGAAGAGGATTATCACATCCTTTCCTTAATCAGATCATATGTATCTACACAGAACACACCTTGATAGGGTTTTCCCTGAATCTGATCACGTCGAGACACCTCTGCCACTATTCTTTCGGATCGGTGCCCGGACGACCGGCGGTCTGGAACTCGGAGCGACGACGAGCCGGCGCTGGCGGAAGGTGCCGTCAGCGACGACGTCCATGGCGCCCTTGCACCCGTGCAGGTCGAGGAAGGGCCACGAGCCCGCCGCCGACGACCCACCACCGGTGATCGGCCCGGCCGGACACCACCGCTGGCTGCTTTGCCGTCGTCGGCGCCGGCGCCGGCCACAGCTTGTCGTCGTCCTCCGCGTCGGCGTAGTCGTCGTCCCTGGTGCACTCGGCGAAGGCGGCGACGAAGGGGTCGTCGGCGTCCCTGCATCCGGCAGGGGCGGTGGCGCGCGGGCGGCGGCGCCGGCACCGAGGCGCCGGGGTGAGCGGCGGCGGCGGGAGCGGGAGCGGGAGCGGGGTGCCGGCGCGGGACGAAGAGGTCTTGGGCACGCCCGGGTGGCGCTCCCACGAGAAGGGCACGAGCGAGGCTCTGCTGGCGCGCGGGGACGCGGCCGGCGACGGCGGCGACGGGCAGAAGGTGGAGGCGCTGGAGGAGACGGAGGAGGAGCACGACGACGAGGAGTAGGAGCTGCGGTGGCGCCCGCGCCGGGGCGCCGCGGGCGGCGACGGCAGGGACAGTGGCGGGGGGCGGCAGCGGCAGCGGCTGCGGCGGCGCTTGCTGAGACGCGCGCATCATGGGCGGCGCGGCGGCGTGCTCTGCTGGAGGGGAGCGTCTGTGGGTGTAGTTTGAGGCGGGCGGTTGGAGGGACAGGTGTGTCGGGATAAATACCGTTGGGTATTTGCACGGAGGCCCCTGAGGTTTGCATCTTTTTTTCCTCAGACTTTCGTTTCATGGCTTTGGTTAAAAAGATTTACTGCTGCCTCCTCCTATTAATACACTGTTCTTTGAGTTCAACTTTTATTTCAAATTTAAACTAAAAACGTCATATATATGACCGGAGAGAGTATAGAAAAGCAGCCGAATTCTCTGTGTCCAATTTCCGGTGCTTTTTGTACACGGCTCATCTTCCGCATTTGGTGAAACTCCCGTGTTCAAATAAATTCACTAAATGACTAATCATAAGTGGTGCACGGTAACAGAGATGACATCCATGAAAATTTGAGTTTCGGTTTGGCAATGGTACGGTGGGCGGCAGGGCTGGGCATTGACTCAGTACCAACGATGCGTAGAGTTTGGTTCTTTGATTTTTCTTAAATCTCAGTTACCCAACACTAGGAATTCATCGATCCCTAAAAATCATCAAGACGACCAAAGAAATTGTCTCAGTTAGTTCGGTATGGTCAGTCTATTTCAGCGATGTTTTACATGTATGAATCACAAATAATAGAATCGGATTGAAAAGAAAAAGATGGGGAAAAATCATGAAGCAATGAACTCTCTGATCTATTGATCAGGGCCGCTTCGCTACCAGGACGCCAAGCTCATCCATATGGTCTGCTGAACACCTGAACCACCGTGTGAAACTACACATCCCAAGCTCATGGAGGGCTAATAAGGTCCTGCCCACCGCCTCATGTGACCCTCCGATATGCTTCACCGAGATTAATGTCCCTAGTGCGCATAACCGTCAAAAAAATTAGCTACCGTCAGGGATATTCCTGTTTCCAGTAGTGGCGCAATCGAGCTCCACCCTGATTAAATTTGGCCCTTCCATACATCTAACAATAAGAGGAAACATGGGAGAAAGGATCGAAGCAGTCTATCCCCATTGATGTTCCATAGGCTAGGAAAATGTCTATGAGGTGCCGCTGCTATCTAGATATATTGGAGAGCAGTTGGCTATGGGGAACCTTCGGCCAACAGAATTAGATGTTACCTAGACTTGCTAATGAGGACTATAGGGCGGGGACATGGGGAGGAGGCTCTGACAACAATTGCTTGCATGTATAGTTGAAGAAATCGGGCATAGAGAGGCATTGCTAGCCCATTGTTGGCTAAGCGCACAACAAGGTTAAGGATCAAGGGAGCATGTGCTTGGCTGCATGTATAGCTCGTGAGCCGGCTCAGGCTTGGAGCGGCTCACGAGCCCGAGCCGCGAGCCTAACTCTCTGGCTCATCATACTAGTGAGCTGAGCTGAGAGGCAGCTCGTCAGTTCGACTCAAGAGAACCTAATGGATGATTCTACGATAATCGATTGATTCGGTTTTTTACCTGACTGTGTGGATTCCTAGCTGCTAGTACGTTTAGCTAGCTCTTGGAATATAACTAGCTAGCTACTTCGGACCAAGAAAACGAGCTGGATGCAAGCTAAGAATCTTTTGTGAAACGTCAACTTTAACAGTTGACCGGAGGTAGTAGTAGTACATAGAGATACTTGTAAAGAACTGAGTAATAACTAGCCCTCATCAGCCAATTTGGAAGAAAAAAAATATGAAGCAGAATAATAACATGTGCCGCCATTTGCAAAAGATGATCACTTGCTCTAAAAATTAAATCTTGATCGAATGCTAGTGTCTTGTACTGCTAGTGTTGCCGCTCGCAGAAGCAGCAGCAGCTAGGAGGAGCCAGGAGCTGCCAGCAGCTAGCCTGCCGCTGCCAGTCCAGTACTCCTGCACGTGGGTAGAGTTAGCTGGCGGTTGGATGCATGGACGACCGTCCATGGCGTGGTGTTTGCTCTTCGTCTTCTTCGCGCCCACGCCTCTCCGCACTTCTCCGCTTCTTGATTCGTTCGTTCGCTTCCACCCTTCCTATCTGTCAAAATTTTGTAGCTTCTCCCTGTTGCCAGATGGATGGGATACAATACACGTACGCTGCCTTGATGCGAAAAAGAATCGAAGGACAACCGACAACGCAGCTTTTACGGATGGTGCGAGTGCGACGGTTAGTCAGTTACAAAACAGCATGCATGTTGGTGGATCTGCCTCAAGTTTGGTTCGTTCGTGCGCATGGGTGCACGTTACGCTTGGCTTGGCTGTCCGGCCGGTAAGAATGGCCGTTATAGAATTCCGGCCAGGTACGGTACGGTGCAGCTTAACAGCTCTATATTCGACAAAACTTCATAATACTCTCAGTTGGTACGGCTTGTAGTGGCGATATAAAAAGAGGTTTACAAGCATCCGCAGTAGAAGAGGATGCTTGTAAACCTATCTTGTTAATAATACAAAAATGATTAAACGAACAAGCCAAGAAGAAGGACCCTTCCTATACTAACTAACCTACAAATCACTAATCCAATGGCTCACAAAATTAGAACAGTGACTCGTAATATACAACAAATCAAAGGGATTAAAGCATTTAGCCAGTGCAGCGTTGGCTTCCAGATCACCCAACCAATCCTAGAGGGTAGTGTGGCCCAAGATATGCCGGCGGGGGGCACATTAGGCCTGGCTTTGCTAGAACATGAGAATCAAACATAGGAGTACATCTCAATAACCCAGTCCAATCTTGTGCATGGCGCGCATGTTGTGTCCGCCATCGAGTGAAATGTACCGGTGGTTCTCGAAGTTGGCTTGCTGTGTCACTTAGGTGGCAGGTGTTGGTTTGGGCCGTTTCCATAGTCCAAACTGGCCCTGACCAAGCCCAAACACTCGTGTGGCATGCCACGCTGGCCGAACCAGCCACCTCACCTCCGTCGCTCACTTCCCCTTCCCAAATACTTGCGGAACAAACTATTCTTCTTCACTTTTCCGTGCCTCCTCGGCTTCATCTCCACCAAGGAACATCGGGAAGAAGGTGACCACCGGCGTGTGTTGTCGTGGTATCGGTCTCTTTGGGTGGTGCCTTCGATGGCACCCAAATTGCAGCCAAAAGGGCATAGATCTCCTACGCACGGTGAGTTACCCCCACCAAATGCCCATTGTGATTGTAGTAATCTTTGGCGGATGGAACCACGAACTGGTGCTTGGTGTCGCTGTGCAAAGTTTCACCTTTGGGGTCTAGGGTTTTGGAAATTGGGGTTTCATTAGATATTGGATTAGGGTCTGTTCCAACTCATGGCTGATCATGGCGTTGTGTGGTGTAGGTGGGAGTAGTAACGAGTTAACTGTGGAAGCACAAATGCTTTCTCGTTGGGTCTGGTGCTCTGCGCAATTATGTGGATGGCAAGGTCTGCGAAGTTGATACTTGGTACACACTATGGTTCGAGGATTTTGGTAAGGAGCTTGGATATAAGAATTCAAAAACTTTGGAGGTGTATTGGTTACTTCCAGGAAAGGTCATAGATGATTATTTGAGGATAGTTTATAGTCGACACCTTTTTCTTTTTAGTCTAGGTCCCAAATATTTCTCATAAGTTCTCATATATTGTCTTAGGGCATGTTCTTGTGGGTAGAAGTGTAGCAGAAACTGGCTACATAACAGTGTCGTGAGAGTTCCATATTTTAGAGATCTAAAATGCATGGCGCAGATTGACATTTGCATAACATAGCATTATTTGGAAGACTTTTCTATTCTAATTCTGCGCAAAGGAACGGAGCCTAGCCATGCTATTCCATGGCCACGAATATCAAACCGATCCTTATGTGGACTCGCAACCTCAGCCGGCCGGCTGATCGGAGTGAACACCATGATTATCGATGCTGGTTTCAGAACCTAAAAACTGTACCATGCATCAAACGATGATGGTGAAGAAATGCATCCAATACCTAATCCCAACAGGTTTAGTCCTCAGTTTAGGTTTCCTTGGACACATCCCGGCCCCACATACATAGCTAGGGCTTAGGAGTTGTGTGACAATTAAACCACATTACCAGACATTAAGTATTAAGGCTGAGCTCAGCAGCCCGTCAATTTCACTGCCCATATTTTAGATTTTTCTTTGTCTACAATGTGCGAACAGTGATTGCACACCCAACCGTTTTGGCTCTCTAATGAGCACAGCCTAACAGGGCTGGAGAACAGTCCGGCCATGAGCACCTACTGACAAAAAAAGACGCACACTTAATATAAAGGTACCAAAATGTCTCACATCAACTAATCTTTCGTGCTTGCCGGAGCTTTCCCCTTCTCTCTATAGGTTGTTCCTAACTAGAACCAGCCTTTTTAATAGCATGCGTGGTCCTCTGTATTATACATGCATATGTGTGTGGGGCAGCCACACATGATCCGATCATGTGGTATACAGGGACTCTGGTTCCAAACTTCTGATCCACCGTGCATATAATATCACACATGCATTCCTTCGGTACCCATACGAACTAACGTCAAAAGCAAGATGTGAGACTTACGCTGGGCGGATGGAGAATTGAAGAAGCAACAGTAGGTCTTCCGACATCCTCTTCTATACATTTCTATAGCTACTCCTTTCAAACTTACTTAGCGGCGACGCACGAGTAGGGTTGTGCTTTCTGCAGTGCCTATATATATGTTTGTAGTACTCGGATGATGGTTATGGTATATATGTGGAGTGTTATGGCTTGCGTTGTTGCATGTGTTGTATGGTTTTGTAGTGTGCCAATGTCATTGGTCAGTCGTTGTAGCGGTTGTGCTACTTAGTTTAGGTGTTGTTCTTCTTTTTAATATAATTGGGAACTCTCCTACATAGTTTATTGTAAAAATATTATGAAATAACTTGTTTCAAAGTGTTATCAGCATAGGGTTACCCTTTCTGGTGGAATGTGATTTTTCATAAGAGAAACGAAATTCTATATTCGGGTTTTTCAAACGGAAATGAGTTTCAAATCCAAATAGGTACTTTCCGAATTGATTTCAGATTTTCCGACTGGAAACCAGTGGTTTCTTACTAAAAATTCGTTGTTTTATGCCGAGAAATACTACAGATCACTATACCACACAGCCCAGCTAAAAGTGGCATACATGCAGCCGGTTTAACCCTTTTGTAGCAACGAACCATCAACTATTTTGGTGTGTAACTTTGTTATACCAACTGGCAGTTCATTAATAATATTGTATTTTTAGTGGCTGATGTCTTACGCTATTTTGGTGTTGCCATATAGTGAGATAAGTGAAAATTTTGAGACTTTTGACATAATCATGTCATAAAGCAAATCGGTTCGGAAAACACCAAAATCCAGTCAGAAAATCCGTTTTTCATTTTTCATGTTTTTTAAATTTTGGACCTAAATTAAGAAAAAAAATACTAGAAACAATTTCATACCCGACTGAAAACAGAATATTTTTCTAGATTTCACAGAATTTCGATCGGAAAAGTTAATCGCGTATCAGCATGCCATATATACTTCATTACTGGAAAATAGAATATACCCCTTCGGTGACCATTGATTGGCATAGTGCGAGGCAGCTCCTAGACACCTAGTACTCCTTGCTTACCAATAGAGTGGGCTTCGTGTCATTTGCTGCAAATATTATTGGCTGTCCAAGTCGGTCGAGTTCAGGCCTCGGTGATGAGCTGATGGCGGGTAAGGGCGCCGCGTGCATGATTATTCATGATTTCCATCCACTCGGCTAGTCAATAGGAAATACGCGTAGTCTGTTTTTTTTTCGTGTATTTTTAGCTACAGTAATATAGGTGTGGTACCACACTACTCTGTCGATTGCTTAATTTCCACGGTATACCTAGCTACTAGCTAGAGGTCTAGCTATATAAAATACGTATTTCAGTAGGAGATTAGTGGTACACTGCTAAAAAGGATTATTTTTGTTGTAAAGAAGTGCGTAGAAATATGACGTCTCTATACAAGCAAGTGTTCGGCCGCATCTAGATTTCCGAAGGCGGACGACATGACTGGCTCTAAGGTGGATTTCCTTATTTTCGAACTTTTAGTGGCAAATCTAGAAAAATAGCCCTCTTGCTATCCCACGCCTTCCAAGCAATCATAGGCAACTAAATAATAAGGAATGCTATTATTTTGATTTCACGCCTCCGAATCTTATAATGCATATTAAATAAAAACATTATCAGCTACAAAGTTGTTACTACAACTTAAGGTTCTAATCCTTTCCGCAGAAGTAAAATACAAAAGTCTCTCAAACAGTGCTATGTTACGCATTTTAAATCCATATAAAACGGAGCTCTATCAACACTGTTCTGCAGCTAGTTTCTGCTACACTTCTGCCCAAATAAACAGGCCCTGAGACAAAGTATGTCCCCATCCAAAGATGTTTATTAATTTGATAAATATCATGAGAACTTATGTGGAATATTTAGACCCCAGACTAAAATGAAAAAGGTGTCAACTATAAACTTTTAGACATCATTGTTCTCTATAATTCTAACATAAAGTTCGTCTTTATGTAATTTCGATTTTGTATTAAAAAACATCAACTATAAATTGTACATGTGGTCTATATTTCTAGTTTGTCTTTAAGACGTTAGCTCTTTAATTACTTGATGGCATTCGCTATGCTCTCTTCATCCCAAATTGTAGGAGCTCTTGTCCTTTTTTTATCTATCCACATGCATACATATATTAATGAATTTAGATGTATATTGAACACACATAGATATATAAAGTTATGAATGAATCTAATAGATGGCTAGAACTCTTTACAACTTAGGACTGAGTGAGTATTCGGTTTTCCTCCCAATTAAAAAGAGGGGTTGCCGGCAAAAATCCCTTACCGTAACGTGCCAGTAGAACTGTAGAAGCACCGGCATGCTTTTTTCGTTTTGAAAAGTAAAATTCGTATTCTAAAAGTAGGAACAGTGATAAACACAGAACAGGTGAATCCGATACAATCTCGTTGTCTTGTGTACACTACTCATGGACCACTTTGTCATATACCCGTACCTATGCACTCCCAATATAATAGTCCGTCCGTTCACAAATGTACAATACAATCGATTTTTTTCAAATCTTTGTTCTTTTGTATTATTAAAAATGATAAATTGTCGCTTATTTTGTTATCATCTGATTTATCATTAAATATATTTTGAGCATGATTCAAATTTTCACAATGTTTAATCAATTTTGTTAGTAAAACGAAGGAGGAAAATGTTAGAGAAAAGAGTCAACCGTGTCGTATATTTCTGTACGGAGATAATATTACATGACAGGTCCACACAATGTACTCGTCATTATACACCGACGATCCATACAGGTACGGTGCAAGATGATGGCGTAGCTGAACACGACGAGCGCTTTGTGATATCTGCTGCTTCGTACTGGTTGGTGACGGCGTTCCATCGGATCGGGTTTGATCCCCGTAGCCTTCAGTTGAATTGAAAGCACCAACAAGTATGTACGTTTCATTTCTGCATTATACTTACCGGTATACATCTCCATCGCAGCAGCAGGCATTGAGACCCACGAGACGAAAATATTCTCTCTTTATAAGAAAAAATACTAACTTTAAAAAATGCTTTAATTTTACAAACAGAAATTTCTAAACTCAGATCAAAACTATAAATAGTAAAATGAAAAGAAAAAGAATAGAATAAAACAGGGAAGGAATTATAAAAACGAATAAAACCGTTCTAGAAAAAGAAGAAAAACAAAATAAAACCAACATTGGGCATGGGTACATGTACAATGTTTTACCCACAAAGCTTCGCAGGCACAGGTATTTTTAGAGGATCCAGGTACAATGTCGGGGCGAGTATTCCATACACGAACAAAACCTGACCAACTGCCATCCCTACGTTATAGATAATCTAAAATAAACCATTAAATTGATACCTAAATAACGTGTTATGTCCTTACTAAAGATAAACCAAAATCCGAAACCTATATCTATATACAATATCAGATATAAGAAATAAATAATACTAATTTCATCTATCAATTCATCACTAAAACTATAGTCTTGTTATTCAGCTTCAACATTAATTCTCATAAGACGCACTACAGAGAAAAAGTAAATCTAAAAAATTCTCACAATAATCATAAACATACTACCATCAACTTTGTAGACTGAAATCTTAATAAAAATAAGATCTTTTGTATTTTATTAATTAATTACCTACAGCTACCATTATAGAAACAACATGAATAACACCTAAACCTATGGCTAAATCAGTCACGTCTGTCATTATGAATGATTATATAAAACAATACTCTCAATTGATATATAAATTACATACTTACAATTGTATAGATAATCTATAACAATATCCCCCTTTAAATTCATACATAAATTATCCAACTTTAGTATATGATAGATGATCTAAAGAAACTCCCTAAAGCTATACCTAAATTACATATCTATGTGGTTACTAAAGACAAATTAAAATCCCAAAGCTGCTCTAAATTACCAAAATTTGCTATTATAAAATTAATAAAAAAAATCGATTTATATATGTTTCTATATTATCAACTTTTACCACTATTAGCCAAAAGGCCTGTAGCCTAGTGGTTGCAGCAGCTCGAGCGGCACATGAGGTCTTGGGTTTGACTCCCGCTGTGAGCGAATTATTTCAGTATTTAACGGCTTTGTTCATTCGGTGGTAGACGACGTTCTCCTCGACAGCGAGGTGCCCGTGGTAACTTCGTTAATCTCAAGATATAAGATATGATAGCCTAGTCTTCGGAGATGCTCATAGAGATAGAGTGTGTGCATACGTTCATAGGGTGAGTGTGTGTGCGTGTGCGTGTGTGAGCGTCTGCGTTTGTACTGTGTTTTAAAAAAAAACTTTTACCACTATTAATTTTATCTAACAATTTTGAACACATACATCACCATAAGACTTGAACCCGTGCGAAAGCACCGGTCGATAGATTAGTATATAATTTGCATCTATTAACAAACTTGTATTTATAATAAACTAGTAAATATGCACGTGCGACACGCACATATATAAAAAAATCTTTTAGGGGTTCAATATGAAGGTAATTTGATATATATATATATATATATAGACTTGCACATGTGTCATGTTGTACCAGTTGCTTGAGTAGATTGTCTAGCATATACCCGATTTCATTGGTTGTACATGCACGTGATTAAATAAAAATATATACACATCTTTATTGGAGAAAAAATAATGAATATATGAATAATTTTTCTTAAAAATCTACCTTATATATATATTGACAAAATAATCATAGAACAAAAATACTTAAGGATGAACTTAGAATAAAAATACTTAAGGATGAACCAGGCCCAAAACGTCTTTGCGCTCTAGGCTTGGCCGCGCATTCAGCCCGGCCCAATTAAACCGCCTCCATATGAACCGTCCATTTCCATCCGATGGCTGACATCGTTTATTTCATCCATATAAATTCGAAATCATCAGCCAAATGCTAATAACCCTAACCCACCCATCCGCCGCACCGCTCTTCTTTCTTCACCTCCTGCCGCCGCCCTCGCCCCTCTTTCGTGCCCTTCTCCGCCCCCGCCGCGGTGCCCTCCCCCACCCTTTGTCCACAGGCGGAGAGACACCTCCATTGGGTCATCTGTCGAATCGGGCCGTGCCTCAGCATGGCTCCCCCCTCTCCTTCCCCCCGTGCTACTCACCACCTGCTTCATCCCTCCCCATCTCCCCGCGTTCTGGCGCATTTGACGTGGTATTCGGTGGGCTAACCTTGCTTACGTGAGGCTATAAAAAAAACCACCATTAGATCTATAGATTGAAATAGATCCAACGGTTGACATTATAGGTGGATAAACAGGTGGACAATAAAAAATATATTTATTTAACTCGCACTTTATTAGGGACGGATTAATTAAGGAAAATATAATGGCAAATATATTAGCCAATAATCATGGATTGTAAAAGCACAAATAAAAGGAAAATAACTGGAAATGAGAACTAAGTTTAAATATAGGGAACAAATGATGAATTGAAATTGAAACTAACTAAATTAATTCAAACAACGATCCCTCGCGGGAAAATCCACGCCAACCTGCCGTGGAAGAGTAGATGGGATACACGTCCAGGACACAGTGTCAAACAAATCTGTCGGGTTGTCGAAGTATATGAAGCCTGGTTTGATGTCTTCATGCGCAGTAGTGGACTTGCTGAAGGACTTGCTGAGGAACAGGGCCTCGTCTGGTGCTAAACAGCTACCGCTACCTGCAGTGATGGGGATCCACTTTCCTGCATCCATGTATGCTTTGAAGATAGGGATGGCAGTGGGGCGGGTTCGGGGAGGGTCCCCGTGGGTTTTGCACCCGGCGGGGTGGGGACGGGTGTAATTTTTCCCCCGCAGGTCCATGGGTTCGGGGATCCGAAATATGCGGAGGCGGGTTTAGAACCCCACCCACGGTTTCCTGCAGGGCTTGAACTATTGGAAGTTGAAGCCCAACAAGGTTAGAAGGCCCAACACCCCGGCGGCCCAGCCATCTTAGCAGCCATCCACCGCCCCTACCCTAGCACTGGTCGACCACTCCATGCCCGTGTCACCGGCCGCCGTGCGGACGAATCCGCCTGGCGCCTCCACTGCAGTGAGCCAACGACTTGGCCTCCGAAGTCCGGGCAGCTCTCCACTTCCCGCTCCTCGCCCTCCATGTCGTCGGCCTCCCCCCGCCTCGCTGTCATCGGTGTGGGTGCGGTGGGCCTGGCAGCCGGCCGCAAGCTCGGTCGCGACAGCGAGGACCACACGCCCGTCA
Source organism: Paspalum vaginatum (assembly GCA_030272315.1). Classification (NCBI taxonomy): domain Eukaryota; kingdom Viridiplantae; phylum Streptophyta; class Magnoliopsida; order Poales; family Poaceae; genus Paspalum; species Paspalum vaginatum. The sequence continues at coordinate 5,642,349 of CM059019.1, read as the reverse complement.
TCTTCAACTTCGAGCACACCGCTGCCGTTGAGGGCCACATCCTCCAACCCGCTCGGCGTCGTTAGCTCCGACTCCGGCGTTCGGCTAGCCTCCTGTCAAGTCAGCTCCGCACCTCCACCACGCTCCCCTGCTCTCCCTCTCCTCTCGGTGAGTACTCCTCACGGTCACTAGATCTCGTCGCTTCTCAACCCAATGGCTGCGCCGGCTGTCCCCAAACTCCAATCACCCGCTTCGCTTGCCGCTCAGTGCCTCGCCGATCACCGACTGCCCTAGGCCCGCAGGTCCCCCGTCGGGTTTCGGGTCCCCGGCGGGGCGGATTTTCCCCCGCGGTGTGATTCGGGGGCGAGGCGGGTTTTGGCCATGGGTTTGGGGGCGGGTCCGCGGAAGCTCCACCCGCCCCAAATCCGCCCCGTTGCCATCCCTATTTGAATATCTCCACCTTCTGAGTGTCAAAGAAGGTATTGTCACGTGGTGCATGCGTTTGCTGCCCCACCATGAGCAGCTCCCCAGCTTGCGACTCCACGAGTCTGCGGCAGGTGACGAAGTAGTCCTGTTCCTCACGCTCTGTGATGTCAACGCCACCTGAGATCATGCCGTCACCATCACCACTGCTTGATGAGCTGCTCTCGTCGTGCTATTCTTCCTCCTCATCTTCATCGTTTTGCACTTCACCGTCTTCTCACTACAAGAAAAATGCATTTTTTTTCATGGGTCAAATTAATTTCTTGGGCCGGCCCACGAAATTACATGGCAAAATTTCGTTGGCTCCTACAACCGACGAAAACAAATGTAAATTCGTAGGCCAAACATGTAAACCCACGAAAATATAGTAAATTCGTCGGTTGATCTGTCAACCGACGAAATTGTCTACGATCCTAGAAATTTGGAAAAATCATAATAATTTTGTGGGTTTTCTGTGGGGTCGACGAAGAAAGCGGATATTTTCGTCGGCCCGACGCTTGGCCGACAAAAATGTAAGGTCCATAACCAAGCCCGTGACCCTCTCCACACGCGCACACACGCACCCACACTGCCGCCGCCGCGCCGTTCCCTGCTCCCGCCCCCACCCCTGGCTGCATCGCCGCCGGCTGCCTCCCCCGCAGGCCCCGGTCCGGCGCCACCCGCCGCATCCTCGGCCTAGCCCCGCGGCGCGTGCCGCCATCCATCGTGTCGCCGCACACCACCAGCGTTGCCCCACCGCCCGGCTCCTGGCCCCTCCTTGCGCCATGCACCCCCTGCCAGCGCCGCCCCGTCACCCGTCTCCCAGCCCTGTGTCTCATGCCCCCCGGCCGCCGACATGGCATTTCTTCCATGGTCTGTCGGCGCCATGGCCAAGATCCAGCCGCCATGGCGCAGATCTAGCCCGAGGAGCCACCGGCGGCGGCCATGGCGGGGAGGAGGAGGCGCGGTGTCCGCGGCGGGATGGAGGCCGGCGAGGAGGCGCGCGCCGGCCGCCGCGCAAAGGAGAAGTAGGCTGCGCGCCAGCCGTGGCACGGAACGGAACGAGGCGACGGACGCGGAGGCCGCTGGTGGAGGGGAGAGAGCGGAGGCGGAGAAGACGAAGAGGCGGGGATGGCGTCTCCCGTCCCACTCTGAGGCCGCTCCGCCACTGATGCCCTACTCCCCTGCGTATCTGCTCCCCAGTCGTAGCCCTCCTGCTCACCCTCCGCACCCACTACACCGGGACGGCCTCGATCCGCTTCTATTGAAGCAAGCCACCCCAGGTCCGCACCTTCCTCCCTGATTCCTCCTGCATACTGCCTGCCATGATCCCCTGCGAGGCATTAGGGATTTGGCAGCAGATTACCACCTTCTGTCAATCAGTTCCTTAATAAGTTCGAGTCCAATTGCATTTCAAGGCTAGAAGTAGAGATTATTGGGGTCTGATTTTTAGTTGTCATCTATTGCTTTGTAATTTGTTTTGCCTCTAAGTGCTGGTAGTAGCGACTTTAAGATATTTCTGCTAGGGGCAATTCCTGGTCTCGCTTACCGATGTTTCATATTTTGGTCTGTACCATGAATCGATAGAGAGGGCTAGAGAGGTGAGGTCATGGTGGTGATGACTCATGTTATGAGCTTGGTGGTTTGGAGAGGAGGGGAGGGTTATCTGGGTTACTGTCTTACTGATTTATTCCTTGTGGCAAATTTATTTCTGTTACAGTATTGCATTTGCAAGAGCTAAATCAAGATACGCCACCTTTTAACTGAAATAATTTGATAGTAAGGATTGAGCGAAAGAAATAATAACAAACAAAGTTTGGCAAGCCATTTACTTTTGAATTGGACAATTATATGCAACTTTGATGCAGGATTTCTGAAATACAGGTGTCATGTTTATGGTTAGAAATTATAGACAGTAGTAGCCTTCATTTGATCTGATAAAATTGATGTGCCAACAAAATTGCTCTAATAAAGCTGAATGCCTGTTTAAATGCTTGTTCATCATCAAAACCTTTCTCCCTGACCAAAACACATGTATGCGTCTGGAAAGCTGAAGGTATGTTCTATAATTGTGCCTCTTGCTAAAACGAGCAATGATGCTTTGCTTAAAGAAAAACATGACCTTACGTATTTGTTTGCTCCATATTTCGTACCTCTCATCTCGCTACATCGAGCATTGGTCCATTGCTTAATGAAAAGCATGACCTTAATTGTCGGCATTGATTTTATAGAGAGCAATGAGTGGACAGGTTAGAACCTGTCCACTGTTTGTTCGTTTTGCTGCTTGATAGTTTGATGCAATGCCTTGCCTCCTAATGCTAATGGTTTCTTTCCTTTATCAGGGAAATTCTCTTTCCATGTCCGTAGTTTGCATCACATCAGCAGCATATGAGAAATCAGCAGTTGGAAGGGCAGCCAAAGCTAAGCTGAAAGCCATAAAGGAATTCACAAGGAGAGACATTCTTAAGGTAAGAATGATTTCCAACTCAGTTGATGTCTTTGGATATTGCCAAACTGTGCTTTCTTTCTTTTGTAAGTGTTATAATCTTTTAACCTCTTTAATGGTGCAATGGTCAGTAACTCTCATTTCTACTAATATTGGCCTAGATAGATGCAGATTGTCGTCAATATGAAATTTGGACTTGAAGTATCAATTATTTGATGTATGTTGATGTTGTACCATGTGGTTTCACTAAACAAAATGCATATATTGCTTTAAGATAAAAATAATGCTTTGATCCAATGCTTTTGATGTACCGTTGCTTTTATTTCTGTACTGTGTTAGATTGTTGAATCAGTTTTATGTTCCAAGCTCAAGATGCATAGCATCAGTTTGCTCCCGTGCAAATAAACCTAGGATCCACAGTAAGCTTTAACCACTGAGGTTAATAGGAAGGGACCAGTTTTTCTACCATTAGTTTAGTACTACCTGGAAATTTAATCATCAGGTAAATATCATTTTCACTTCTCTTTAGTTGATCAGTCAAATTTCTTTGTTTTCTGAACAGTTTGGCTAACATGTTTTTTATTTAGTTTGCCAACGGTCATGTGGTTCAATTACTAGCCATGATGAAAAGTTTGAAAAACAATTCTTACTCGAGAAAGTAAAAAGCCAGAGATACGAAATTTGAAATAGTTTACTTAAAACAAACAAAAAATATGTTGCTCAACTCAAATGCTTCCTTTTTTTAAACAACCTTAGCATAGTTGGCTTAAAGAACAGGATATTACTGTAAGTAGACATAAATATACCTGTTACGTGATGCAGTAAAATTGGTTTCCTTCGGGAAAAAAAAGATTTTAGCATGGTCATGTTAGCATACTGTCCCACCATGCGTATGAGACTTGAAGTTAAATGTTTAGTGCTAGGTGATTCATGGTTACCAAAAAAACAGATCTAATGCATATTCCATTCAAAAAATGATATACTCACTAATGCATATTCCATTCAAAAGGTGATATACTGAGTGTGTTCTGTCATTATTTATATGGCACTGTAAATGTTAACTTCAGCTGTCTGTTCTAAATGCAGGAGCTCATGTTGGACCAGAGCCAGCTACTGATAGATTTGTAATTGTCATGGTAAATGTTAACATTATTGCTGTATTTACATACATAATGGACATTCTATCTGATGAAAGGTCCATACTGTAGCATGTTTACTGATTATTCTTTCCTCAATTGCCTAAGCAAATGTAGTTGTCAGTTGTGAACATATGGACTCTTAACTTTTGGACTTGTGTGAGATGTGTTATAAACTCCATTGTTTGTTAAACTAGTAAAAATGCACGTGCGCTTCGCACGTGAGAATAAAAAAATGAGTATGTTTAATGAGTATGTAGTGCACATGGAGGTTTTGTTATGTAAAAAGCATATATTGTAATTATGTTTAATGATTCTGTAGTGTTGATGGAGTTAGTTTGAGACTCCTAGGAATTTTAGAGTATCTGCCTCGTTCTATATATAATTTGCATATTAGCTAAGGAAAAAGACTATTGTAATAATTATAATAATATTTTCACAGATTTAGGGATAGTAGACGAGGCAAACATAATTTTGACTACCATATTTTTGTACATACTGTGTACATCGTCTCCTAGCTAGATTTTACGGTGGGCGTTTTTTGAAGTTGGATGACTGGTTAAATCTGGTAGAATCACGAGGAATGACAGATGAGTGTGGCATATGGAAGATGGTCCTTAGACTGAGTCCAGCAGCTAGGCTATCCACTATTCTAACTACTTGTACTATACTCGATCTTTTACCCGGACTGCTGGACTCAGTCTTACGTAAAGCGCAAATACATCTACACGATAAAAAAAGGGCCGATCTAGCTAGAGTGGGTGTTGGGTGCTTTAGGTTGGTGTCACCGGCTCGTTTATCCTTACCAGTTTATATTTAAAACTCTACTATATTTGCAGCACGTAAATAGTGTTTTGCACATCCATATTACGTTCTGGTGACACAACAGCGGCTACCTGCAATTAACATCTATAAGTCCGTCTATAGAAAAATTGTGTAATATATTATCGCTGTAATAAAAAAACATTTGCAAACTGAACATGTCCTCGTGAGCGTATTACGCTGTCCTATGGCAAAAGTCTGAAAGAGAAAAATAAAAAAACAATCTTATCTCTTCCACCGTGAGAGCCACTCTCGTTCCCCGTGCTCTCTCTCCACCAATCTCCCTACCGAGCGGAGGATCCATGCGGGGGCTCCGTCGTCCGCTTGACTGCCGTGCGCTACTGGCCCCGAGCCTGCTCTAGCACGGGCCTCCACCATCCAGGGCTCCGGTGGAGCGGTCTGCGTGCTCCGAATCTGTAGCATTCCAAGCCAGGGATGAAGCATCCGGAGGCAAGCACGGCCTTAAAGCTTGTTCATTCTTTTGCCTCATTCTTGAGGCTGGATCTTTTCTGGTGACAGACATCAAGGCTCGATTTTGATTCATTTTTGCTTCATTTTTTTTTAGTTCACTTCTGGTATGGATTTTTTACCCGAGCGTTCGCCTTTTCTTAACCCAGGTCATCCCCTTTTCTTAACCCAGCTCACCCTCTTGGCATGAGCTTGATGAACAGCTCTTATGTACGAGAATGTCTATAATTACGATGGCGATGTGGTATTAAATCTATGCATGAACGTAGATTGATATTTGATCAATGTTTTGTATTTTGTGATGTGGGCCTCGTGAATTTGATCCAGAAAAAAAATAAGGGCCTCATAAATTTGCAAATCTTTTTTATTAGAAAAAGAAAAATGAACTAAAAACTTATCAATAAATGGCCCACAACGGCAACTGTAGCATAGCCAACCGTCCGGTCAAAAAGGAAAAAAAAAGAAAAAAGTGAACGGATGGCAATATAGCCTATCTTTGTCCATTTGGATCCCAATCCCCCAACAGTCCGTCGCCACCTCGTTGCCTCTCGCCCCCGTCCTGACTCTCGATGCCTGCCGCGAAGCTCCCCGCCTAGTTCTGCGAACTCTGTGTCTTCTTTACCAGGGCACCGTCGCCCTTGCTGCGCGGCGGCCGCCGTCTCCTGTGTCCCATGGTGGCACAGGAGGTGGGAGAACTGGAGAGGATGCCGCCCAGTCGCGCCTCCTAGTTGAAGGCTCCCCTCGACAGTGCCGCCACTACCGGACCTTTAGATTCTTTTTATTTCTCTTTTCTCAGCTCCTTTCCAAATCTTTGGATCAACGGGAATGCCATGATGTGGCGTTGTTTCCTTTTCCTCATTCTGTAGTTGTTCATTTGTTTGCAATTTTTCAATCTCAGTTATTTGTGTTCGGATGGATACCTTGCCATTGTAAGAACAGCAAGCATAACCAAAATTATATAGACGATTTGGTATTTAACCAAAGCTTTTTTGGTCTATAGCGAGGATCACGATTGGGTTGTACCCTCTAATTGGCCTAAATCATTGGCCATTGTTGGGCCTTTTTTACCTGACAAGAGGGAAAGGCAGAACCAGAGCCCATCTCCTATTATTTTCATCGCTTGATTGAGTTTCATCGCTTGGGTAGGAAGCTATCGGTATAAATTATTTTTTCTAAAACTCGCTCATTTATAAAGTAGATATGGATGGCGATGTGGAGACATTGTATATATTGTGCTTGTGGATGTATTATGCCTGTGATATATTGTTGAATTCTGTTGTTTGTGATAAATAGTGAATGCATAATGCTGATTTCTGTTGTAGTAGGGGTGACAGGTAATTTCGTCGGCTTAAGGCAGGCCGACGAAATTACTTAGAGCCACCGTGGCAGTTTAATCGGTGCCAGCTGGACCGACGAATTTGCTTGCCATGTGCCTGTAAATTCATCGGGCACTTTAAATTCCTCGGCAAGCCTATGAAAATAATGAAAATTCATGGAGACCCACGACTTTATTTCGTCAAAGAATTTCGTCAGCCCTGTCGACCAAAAAAGCTTATTTTCGTGAGTTTTAGGCTCAAGAAAAAATAGTCTTTTTCTTCGTCGGCCCCACAGAAAACCCACGAAATTATATATATATTCGTCAGCCTCAATGGCCCACGAAATTATTACGATTTTTCCAAATTTCCGCGTTCGTAGACAATTTCTTCGACTGACAGATCCACCGACGAATTTACTATATTTTTATGGGTTTACATGTTTAGCCTACGAATTTATATTTGTTTTCGTCGGTTGTAGGAGCCGACTGAAATTATGTCATGTAATTTTAGTGGGCCGGCCCACAAAATTAATTTGGCCCTATAAAAAAATACATTTTCCCACGAACACGACGTCGATGACACGGTACTAGGGCAACAAGCAGGTGCCCTTTCCCGGGCGGCACCGGACGACGTTGTAGTTCCAGTTGTTGGTCACGACGGCGATGACGTCGTCGCCCGGGGCCGACGGCGACCGCATCACCGCCTTGCGGATCCAGAACATCCCGGTCGCACGGCCGGTGGCGGCGCCCAGCTCCTGGAGCGGGACGGTGGCGCCGGAGAAGGCGTGGCGGAGGAGGTAGGTGGGCTTGCGCGCCGCGTCGGCGTCTCCCTCGCGCCCCCTGCAGCAGCACGGGCAGCAGATCTTGCCGATGGAGTTGTCGAGCTGGGCCTTGTCGCTGGTGCAGTCGAGAAGAAGCCACGAGCCCGTGGAGCCGACGACGCAGGTCACGTTATCGGCATCCTCGTCCTCGTCCGGAGGCGGCAGCCCTGGGAGGCGGGGGTGCAAGATGAAGCCGTCGGCGGCGGCGGTGCAGAAGGAGCCGTCGGCAAGGACGAGCCGAGCTGCTGGCCTCGCAGGTGGTGGCGCGCGGCGGAGTGCCACGCGCGGCAGACGGCGCGGAAGCGTGCCCGGTCGCCGGGGAGCGGCAGGTGGGCGATCACGTGACCGCGTAGTTCCGGCAGGAGACCATGGTCGTGGTGGAGGAGGAGGAGGAGACGTCGTCGTTGCCGAGATCGCTGGTGCGATGGCCATCGTCGTCATCAAGACACAGGGGACGATGGATGGATCGATTCGAACGCAATATACTATAACATATATGTACTATTTATATATATGCATGGCGATGGCATGTCGTGGATTCAGTGGTGAACGTCTATCCTATATATAAAAAAGCGAATTTTAGAAAAAACATTTTATACCAAAAACTCATCTTTCTAATTCTATACCCACCCTTAGACGGTCCATGGTCCTATGATCCGTCAGCTAGATAAGTATTTGGGTCCACAGGCAACATTAAACTAAGGGTGAGGTGAGTCTATTCTTCTCGATGACTTGATATTTTTTTATTCCATCAGTCACCTATATGAACCATTATATCTAGATCCAACGGTTAAAATCTTTTTATCAACCCTACTCCCACCCCGCTCATCTTCCTCGCCCACGCGGACGCCCGAGCGCGTCGCCCTCGCAGCACGCCCGAGCGCCTATCCCTCACGGCCCGTCGCCGGCGAGCTCCCCCGCCTCCGGCCCCTCCCCGCCCAGCTCCGGGCGGCGCTATGCCGCCTCCACCGCCGCCCTCCTCCACGGCCCACGCTAATCCGGTGTGTAGCTCCCACACCTATTGCCCTCCTACCCCCTCTCCAGCGGCTGCCGCCACCGGATCCGGCCCCGCCGCCCCCCGCCACACTAACCCGGCTTCGCCGAAGTGGCGAAGCCGTCCCCGTGACGCCCCCGCCGCCTACCCTCCCCAACTGCCGTCCTTTACTGCCCGACCGACGATGCCCTCGCCACCGGTCTCAGCCGCCGGCTACCCCACCCCCACCGCCGGGCCGGCTACCGCCCAAGGCCTTACTATAAGGCCAGAGGAGGAAGAGGACCCTAACGGCCCCCAACCCTAAACTCGAACCCTAACCCGAATCCTAAACCTAACCCTGGAAGCTGATGGCGGTGGTGGCGCTCTTCTCCGGTGAGATCGCACGGCGACAACGGCGCGATGGCGAGGCAGCGGTGAATCCCCTTCTTCCCCAGTGAGCTCTCTTCTTCCCCCTTCTTCCCCGGTGTTCTCCTGTCGTCGACTGACGCCAAAACAAACTGTCAGATTGACTAACAAGGAGCAGATCTCTTAAACTAAACGTTCACACATTTTGTTCTGTTTTAGTGGTCAAATCTAAATCTATTTTCATTGTGTACGGTTGGATCTTATACCGAAGCAAAAGTATTACGCGTTTCTGCCATAAAACTTCTGTTTTTTCCACACCGGGGGGACGTGCGCCTGTCGTCCCGCCCACTTACGAAGGCTCCTGCTGTCCATATATACGACTCCCTTCCTCTCGGACGCTGGCCGCCTTCCTCGGATGCGTCAGGTCAGAAGCCACGAGTTCGATCGGCCGGGGGAGGGCCGGCATCGTTCCAGCAGGCGCCGCCATGGCACCACACGGCTGAGCGAGTTGATGCAGTTGACGACAACCGCGGTGGTGACGCCTCAGTCGCGGAGGTCGAGCTCCACAAGATCCCCCGGCGCATTGCACAGCGCGGAAGCCAAAAGGCACGCCCATCAGCCGCGCGAGCGAGCTTCTCCATGCTGCACGGCGGCCATGGGCGCGGATGGCGCCGCCGACACAACAGACCGCGTGGTGAGCTGCCCGACTGCTGTTGCTGCTCGGAGGGTTTGGAGGCTGCATTCGGCAACATGAAGAGTGTTGACACGGATTTTGGCTCGACCAAATGATGTATAATTTTGAGGTCACCAATTTACAAATTAATACAGATAGCTAAATTCTATCCAAAATATAAAATAGATAAAGAATATGATATATCGATAAATGGATACCAACAAAAAGATGTATATTCTCATGTATTCTACGTACAAATTAATAGATTTGGCGAGTTCACATGAAAAATACAGTTCGTCGCCCGAATATTATATAAATATGAGAAGTGCCAAGCCATAGTGTTTCTCGAGAAAAGGAACACAGGAAAATAATAATAATAATAAAAGGAAGTATAAATCTGGATGGGTGTACGTATACATGCTTGGTTGCTATTATACGCTAGCTAGCCAGAAGCTAAGCCCCATAGGCATTTCTATGCGCATCCGTATTTCACCCAAAGAAACATGTACGCACAGTGGCATGTATTTGTATGATAATCCAGCGACACGTACGAGGTGCATCCATTTCTAAATTAAATTAATTAGTTACTGATTAAAAAAAAGGAAGAAATCTTGCATGCACCACGCGCGGCAAAATCCGGCGCCGGGGCCGTTCAATTTTGATTAGTGAATGAATTAAGGACCAAGTCTCCGGCATCGTGACCAGGCCCGGCCGCCTCGTTGCCACGATGACTACGTCCGCGCTTGCAACGGGCACGTACTCCACGTTCTCACGCGCGCAGCCATTCAAATTATCCCGCCGGCGTAATTAGCGAAGAAAATTAAATTATCAGGGCGCCAAGGTTCCCAACCAAAACTGTTGCACAGCTCGTTCTATAAATAGCAGGCGGAAACCAGTGGCCCGGGACAGACGAAGAGAGCACGCCGACAGGCTACTGATTTCAGTGCTGTTAGGCTGCCGGCAAAACACTCTGCACAAACTAGCGCTCCACAACCACTTCGACCCATCGTCGGAGAGAAGCAAATCCAGGGAGAGGCACTCGGCAAGCAGCTGCTGTGTACGTGAAGGTACTGCAAGGTGAGGAGCCTCATGGCTCTCTTCCGATCTTGATCCTCTCCCACTCTGCTAAAGTCTTCGGACTGTTCATCTTCCTCCCTCCAAGTTCGTCCTGCTCACCTCCCTGTGCCAACGCAAGGGTAGGCTCAAGGCCCCATGAGTAGGTTTGGTCTGTTGATACAAATCACCATGGGATGTATGAAGACCTCATCTTAGGCTTGGTCTGTTGATACAACGCCAGGATGGGAAGAGCCTTGTTCTTAGTTCCGGTCCATTGATACGAGATCAGGAACAAGTGCTAAAATCACGTCCGTTGTACTCCGAACATGGGTTCAATCCTTGGATGAATACCTGTCATGGGCACAGCGGAAAACCGTCTCCATGGACCGCAAATAATGCTCGCCGCAAATACAACCCAAATACTTGCTGTGTGAAATAAACAGATAGGTATGCATTACGGGGCGCATACGTACTGCATATTCAGTACATAGCCTTAACTAGCATCTACTTAGCTTTGCATGCTGCATGCACAAGTGCCATACTCATCTAAATCTACGGCTAAGTATATATACGTATGGATTGTTTAGCTCATATGTACTGCATTCAGTCCACGAATCAGCCATGTATTTATGCTATGCCATGGATATTAGCTTCTAGTTGCCGAGAATTAAATTAAGATGTACTTGCTGCATATATGCACGTACATGGGGCAGAGGAACCTGACCATCCTTGCATCTCCAATACAGAGCGCATACTGTTGGTTTGTGTCCCAACCAAAATAATCAGTAAACTAAATAATAGTTTCTACACACTGCGCATGCTTCATAATGTACATCCACCGGCAGGCTACGTTGGCATTAAAATTGCACGTTTAATACTGCATGAGCTGTTTGCATCCACAAAAATCATGTGGCGCTCATCATGTTCAAGTAACTGAAATCATATAGCTGATCATATATACATGCACCAAGTTCAGTCTAACCACAATCTACGGATGCTAGTTAGTATTTTCTAGTATATGTAGAAATAACTAGAGCTTGCATGGCGGATCAGGGCAGAATATAAAAATTGACTTGCAAGTCGCACTAGGGAGGATCATGCATGTTCATGGTTCTGACTTAAACGAAACCATTAAATAAACAATAGTTCGCGCCGTGCACGCTTCATCATCATGTATGCACGTCGGTTAAATTAAGACCAAGAGCCAGGAAAATAGCTAGCATGGTCAGTACCGCGCTAGTATATAGACAATCTTGTTCATCAGCTAAGTAAAACAAGACTGACATTGCTCCATGCGCCTGATACGGTGTCCTGCACTCTAACCTGATTAGCGGTAAAAGAAATAATGACAAATAATCCCAGTGCATATACATGGGCACCATGTATTCCAAACAATGTATGTGCATGGCGTTTAGTCCCATAAATAAAAAAAACCATATTACACTGGCTCGACTAAAGAAATTAAATCCGACCATGCATATGTATACATCCCGTGCATGAACACTTGCATCATATTCCATAAAGTATTTAAATAAACTATCTCATACATCCATGCTTAGCATGTGGTCTCTCATACAAGATTGCCATGGCTAAGAGTATGGAAATCGATCAAATAAAATATCATGATACTCATGTCTTGTTCAAGAAATAAATATTAAGCTATGCCATCATTAAGAATAGTACCCGTTCAACTGCATATCCAAATTCCCCTACGCTGCATACAGAAAGAGCAGTATGGTAGCCTGAAGTAAATGCACAGGCATTCATGTATATATGCCCCATATCTAGCCATGCACCTCTAGCATCTTGATTGGATTGCATGTGTGATAATTAAAAAATTATGTCTGGCTAAATCATAAAATAAATGAAACAATGACTTGCCCGCAGTGTAAAGTGCAATGTCATCAACTGATCTGACCAAATAGACAAACTTCAAGCGCCATGACCTAGCTGGGCGCTGCATCATAGTTTGCCTGGCTGAATTAAAATAAATAAAGATAAAACAAATATCAAGTCTCATGCAGAAATAAACATGTGAAATAAATACCCGTGCTCTTGTTACACTATATATCCATTCGATATTGGTAATAACAAAGATGCGATAAACAAAGCATCGAGAACCAGACAAAGTTTCTAAATATTCCATCCTCTCAGATATACATCAGTTTACGTCCTAAATAAATAATAGGATAATATGGAAAATTCATTACCTTGCATCTTGCTCAGCTAAGCTATTAAAACAAGCTAGCGCTGCCATATATATGTAAGGTGCTTTATATATGTAAGGTGCTTTATGTATAATCAAATGCAAAGTCAGGTGACTGCATATGCATGAATGCTTAAAAGAAATAGGTTCATGCCATATTCGCTAAAATCAAACCTGCGACAAATATCATATCGACAAAGTCAAGACTGAAGACATTTTCTTTTGTTTTTTAGTCATGTAATAGTCAGCCATATGATGCTTCTATGTTGGAACTCTTAATTAGGGATTTTCTCTACGGAGATGTAATTAACATAATCTTTATGCAAATATAAGAATTATAGAAGTATGAACCCCCAATACATGTATTTCTTTATGGCAACATATCATGTGCAATCGGGTTTTCTGTGCAACCGTACAATCTGTCTATGTGGAGCGTAGGATCCAAACCAACGGCTAGATCCTTCCGTATGCTCTTTTTCCAAAAGAGCACCCGCACGTACCAGTTGCTTTTAACACTTGGGTCCTCCCCCCTCGTTTTCCCACCGCAGTCCCGCATCGTACCTCAATTTTCATTCATGAAGTCGCAAATCCTAGATCCGGCGGCTCCAAGAAAGAGGCGACGGCTGGTATGGGTAAAGCGCCGTCCTGCTAGACGCCTTTAGTGATGGCGACTTCCCTAAGCTCGCTAAGTTGCCTGCGGCACCCAGGTGCCCCATCGCCATGGTGGCCAGTGGCTGCAGGCTGCAGTGTCCAGGTGCTTCCGTCACCATGGTGAACGTACAGGTGGTCACGCTGATCCTTTTATTTTTGCTTTCTATCTCCTGGTCAGCGGAGAAACAAAGCTTAGTTGAGATAAGAGTGTAAGACTCACGATTCCAGCATGAAGAGCGGTAGAGCTGCTGGTTCTGTGCAAGAATCCTGTCAAACGGAAAATAATTTGATTTTTTATGTACCAAGATCATTGATCTGCCGGCTGCTGTGATAATTTAGTCTACAATTGCAAGCAGCAGCTGAGTTGAAGCCGCAGGCGGGGCAGCACAACATCAGGGCTGCTCGGCCCTGACGGAGACGCGGCAGTGGCACTTGGAAGACGCAGTTGCTCCCCACGCCAGAGCATCTCAGGATGGCGCGAACCTCACAGTGGGACGGCGACGGCAGCAGCCAGCGTGGACACCAGGGCAACGGTGCCGGCATGGACACCATGTCGATGGACTCTGCTCCACCGTATCTGGATCTCGATCGAGGCGAGGCATCGAGAGGGCCAAAGGGGGGAGCTAGAAAAGTATGGTTGGTGCCTTGGCGGGCGGTTTTTTGCAATTGTTCCCTACCTCCCTTTGCAGCCGTCGGATGAGGTTTGGAGGGCCAAGAAGCGCTGGTTGCACAGTTGCACCATATATGCCGGTTGCATAGGATACGCTGCGATTCTTTATTCTGTCTTATGTAAATTAAGTTAAATTAAATTTGTGAGGCGGGGCTTTCGGCTGCCAGTTTTTCTGGAATCAAAGAGTAGCAGGCTTGCTCAAGGTCACCGTGGTAACTGCCTAACTGGTAATGGTAACAGGCACGGCCTAACTGGTAAGTGGTAACAGGCACGGGCAGGACGATCGAGAAGGAAGCAGCTAGCCAACTATAGCTAGGATGACAGGCTATGAGAGTGAATTGTGAGTGGCAGCAGCAATCCAAATCTCCAATAATTACAAGTGTGGTTAGCAACCGGAGCTGAGACAGAATGACCTGTATATTCTTTTGCGCTAGAAAAGGGCAAAGGAGCCCTGCATGGCAACAAGCTGCATGGTGCCCTCGGCTCACTTTCTTGGTGCCCCCTTGATCCCCATTCCCCAGTTTTGGCGAACATCGATGGAGGTATGGCCGCCTTTTGCCTTTGCTCGCGTCGGTTACTCCTTCCCCATCCCACATGCAGCCCGGCCCTGCTTGCTTTTACAGTTTTTTATTTGTGTGTTGGCTTGATTTGCTAATGAGCTGAAAGACCCCTTGCGTCTAGACAGGATGAGAGCAACCGTGACCTGAAAAATATTGGTTGATTTCTGTCATGATATTCCCGTAGCGTTTAAATTTTGCAAAATAAAATAAAGCTTCCGGACTACTCGTGCATGCACATTTAATTATTTTTTTCTTCAATATGTATATCATCTACCTTATAAAAGATCAAGTTTTGTAAAGACTTCTCTTTGTAAAGTCTTATAACTAAGTTTAGATATAGTTACGCACAGTCAACTTTTACTCGGACTCTCATCTTTTTTTTAAACCAAACCTACAGAACTATAGAAGAACCAAACTTAATCCATCTCTGCATTACTGGCCCGTGGAATAGCCTAATAACTTGTCTCATTTAAAACACATGTCCTCGACCTGTCACCTCGTCCTATGGAGTGCTCGTAGGGTCATAAAAATATAATTCTGAATTTGTACTGTACACCAACAATTATATAAATTGTTATTGTTATTGATGTCTATCATTTTTTACATAAAAGTAAACTAAATATATTATTGCAAAATTCGTTTTAGTTCTCTATAAACTCAAGCAAGTAGGCATAGGATAATCTTAGGTCAAGCTCATAGTCCCTTAGGCTATTTTAATGGTGGGTTTCATATTTACGTTTCCAAAATTCCACAAAACCAATAAAGAATAGATGCATGGATGCGATCTCACAATGCATGGCTTACACATTCATTTTTGTTTCAAAGGTAAGATGTAAAGCTCTCTTGAAAACGGTGTACACATGTTTTATCTAGATGAAACCCAATCCATCTCTTCTTCATTAGCTTCTTAATTCATCATCTTAACCGATGACATAGGACTAAAGCCTCACCAATCCGGGCTAAAGCCTCACCAACCGGGACTAAAACCTTCCATGCACTTACAATAAAAAAACATTCTCTATGTAGTCAGATGTGGCAGTGAGTTGTAGTGGTTGGAGACTAAGTGGGCGGGAGCATTAGTCCATGTTCTCTCCGAGACTGATGGACCGTTCTCCAGTGGTGGGCGGTGTGCGGCAGGTGGCTCCCGGAGCAGCGGCGCCGATGACCCCACGGAGGTGGCGCTTGACGGTTGTTCTCTGTAGTAGGGGAAGAAGGTTGGTGGGTCCCGGTTGCCATTGAGACAGTGCACATGTTGTTGTTTTTAATAAATGAAGAATAATAAAATATTAAAAAGTGTGGGGTATAGAGGATGGTATATAGAGGACACCATTGCTGGAAGAAGTGATTTAGGGGTTGAAATCTTTTAGAGGCACCTCTAAATATTAATTTAGAGGATGAAATATAGAGGAGGCCACTCCGGATAGACTGCCCAAGCCTTGATCGACCTTAACAGGCTACGACACGATCCATTACACTCTTGGGCTTCTCCTAGCCGTTACACTTGCATAATGTCGCGCTATAAATCTTTCTGACTTTCTGACTCTCCCACTGTCCCACACTGTCCCACCACATATTCCCGGTACAAGGTGATCACCCACCTTGTACTGGGGATCTAGGGGTTCATGAACTCAATTTCACCAAGACCTACAAGAACTAAGGTATGAGTAAATGGAAATGCGTAGAAAAGAGAAGGGGTGAGGACTCACATCACTGCTGCAAATTGTGCCAACAGCGGAGGCAACTTTTTATATTTTGCACTTCGTTCTTTTAAAAATAGTTATCCTAATCAAAAAAATTATAAGAATATACTATCCCTAATAATTAAGATGTTCTAGATTTAAATATAGCCATGTTAATTGGTGGAATTACAAAACAAAGGCAATTCAGCTAGCATTTTTTACTTGAAGCACAATTTTAGAAAATCATAACTCTTCATATGAGGTCAGATGAAAACAAAATATATATGAACATTGTAAAGCTTGAAGAATCTACAACTTTGCAGTTCATAGTATTTTTATTTGAATCCATCTAGTGCCTAAATATTCAATATAATGTTTAGATTTATAATTAATGATGTAAATATTCTATTGATTATTTTCACACCAAGATTATTTCAAAACATAAATTATAAAATTGTATATCCCATCGGTCGCTAGAAGTTGTATACAAATTCATCACTATACGAAATCATCAAAATAAGATATGACTTTTTAAAGACTTCTAAAAACAAGCAACGTATGGGAGTGAATATCATTAGAATTGTATATCTTAAAAAACATAACTTTTACGTACGAGTTCAAATGAAGAAAGAATTTATATAAAAAGTGTAGAATTCAATGTGATGTACAACCTTTTAGTTTATCACTCTTAAGTTTGAAGAAACCTTGGTGTAGAAATAATGGATATAATGTTCACTTACACAAATATAGATCAGAACATTATATCGATTATTCATCACCAACAGGTTTCAAATGGAAACGCAATATAGAGTACCCAATTGTAGGTGCCTTCGAGTTATGAATTGCACATTTTGTCTTCATCCTACCTCATATATAAGAGTTTATATTTGTTTTCTTGAAAATGTGCCACGACAAAAAAAAGAGAACACTAAATGATTTCTGATCCTACTAATTCACTTTTCAGTATTTAAATCACTCCATATCAATTAGAGGAAATAGTAGTATTTTGTAATTTTGGATTGGGGCAATTATTTGCACATAAAACAAAAGAAAAATCAGCGGGGAGTCCATCGGTTATTCCGGTTTGCTTTCTGCATCTGGGCTGCGCCTGCTGCACTAATCAACAGCAAGCCCATGGCTGTACCTGCGCGTCCGCGGGAGCATTAATCATGGTGGCCCAGAAATCATGAGGATGGATGCCCATGGGCCATGGCGGTGATCCTCTCCAGGTGGCAGGAAGCAGCAAGGGCGCAGGACGATGTCCGTTAGGTTTAGGCTCTGTTTGGCAGAGTTCCGCTTCGAGATTCTGCGAAGTGAATCTGCATAGTTCTGCCAAACATCAATTTTCAGATAATCACTTTCAGAGTGAATTTTGTGAAGTGATTCTCCGAAATGAACCGGAGACTGGGAGCTTAAAAAAGCTGCTTCTCTTGATTCATTTCTCAACAGATAGTCAGACATTACATAGAGTTTATCATATGATTTCATTAGATAATCACTTTCAGTCATAGAATCACTTCTAACAGAGAATCAGAATCACTGGGAGCTCTACCAAACGGGCTCTCAAGGTCCTCGAGTTCCAACTCTGACTACGCCAAAAACAACACAGCAGGCAAGGGAACCGATCCGGACAAGGACAGCCAACTCATGCTATTTGTTTAGCGAGTGAAATATACGTGTGACTCTTAAAACTGATACGGTGTATAACTCTTATAGTTCTCTAAACTCATAAGATCGGAAAGCCGAGTTCCTAGACAGCTGGTATGTTATCTGATTCCAAAAACCACCGTCTTCTCTTATTAAAGAGGTGGTTTAGAGTTAGACATGGGTGGGACCCACATGCAGGCCCATACCTCTTATTTCTTGCTCATTTATGACACGTGAGACCCATTTACATATGAACTTGTTTTTTTCTTCAGCCTCTCTCCCTTCCTCATCTCTCCTTGTTGCTACTATGTGCCTACCGCCACCTACCCATGGGGGGCATGCTGCGATAGAGAGGAGGTGGATATAAGAGGGAGGATCCTATATGTCATATATAGATGATGAAGAGAGAAGATATACGAATCTTACATGTCGATTCCACATGTATCTTTAATGGCTAAACCACCTTCGGAGAAAGAGGATATGGTTTTGGAACCCATATGACACACCAACCAACATTAGAGACCTGGATTTCTGAGTCCGGGAATCTACATGACACGCCTTGTCAACTTTAGGACCACATATGTATTTTACTATTCTTTAGCCTTCCTAACAATCTACAATGCCATCTTTATCTTATTCGTCCATTTAGGGATGCAAAATGTACCTCTCACAAGCATAAAAATGACTCACACCATGTCTCTGAGTAGGCCGGATTGCATCCCTACTTCCAATATCATGTCCAAATTTAAGCGCGTCTGATGTAACCACGAGTGGGTCTATTCTATACATACAACGGAATTTATAATAACAAAAACCCATTGCAAACTTGTAGGAGCAGGCCGTTATGCGAAGAACAAATTGAATCACAAAATGGGTTAGGGTGTGTGAGAAGGTGCATCCGTAGACATCACATTTATCCATCCGGCCAGACAGCCTTCGGCTTGAGCCTATTTCACTAAAGCGGTGGTACAAGTATTGGTGGCAGACCTCGGGTGAGGTGGACGGACGGTGCGGTGAGAGCCTGTGGAGGAACGCAACGCGTCCATCGATCAAATCGATTTGTTGCGTCACATCAGGTTCAATTGATCATCATCCACCACCGTCCACCAGTTGGGCAACCACTATCTTAAGCACTAACGTACTGCTACTGGATTGCTTGCACGGAGAAGAATTTGGGGGCGTTCTTTCTCTCGCTGGGCCATCTTTTTCTCTGTTTTCCTCTTTTGAAAAGTTGAGAAAAAAGAGGCAAAACACATGCTACGACTCATGTGTTTACATGTGAGACGCGTTGGCTATCGCAGCGTGGACCGTGGAGCGGTTACCAGTACGGCTCGTTGGACCCGGATTAGCAGCTGCTGGTGACTGATGGAACCTTCAGTAATGCAGGGTATGGAGCGCACGTGCTGTTGGTACCCAGAGGGCCAGAGCCACGAGGCTATTCAATAATATTTTTTATCTTAATTTTTTAAATCTTACTCTTTTCTGTATATCATGTCATCTACAATACAAAACAGTGTTAAATAGTACAAAACAGTGTTAAACAGTACCACTACAATATTTTTGAAAAACTTATTTAAGAAGTTTTATTGGGGACAGCCTGAGGACCTGAGGCCAGTAGTCGGAGGGTGCCTGCCTGCCTTGGCTGCTCACGGTGAGTGCGGGGACAGCGGTCGGTGCCTCACAGACAGACACAGCAGCAGTGTTAGACTCAGCGTCCACGGCCGGTGGCAGTGTGGCCATCCAGTGCATCCCCAGTTTACAAACCTGGTTTGAAAACCTTTTCTGTTCGGTGAGAAAAGAAAATCCGGTTCAAATCTCGCTATAATTTGTTTCCAAATCTAAAATTTTTAAAATTTATAAAGAAGAAAAAATTTCCCAACCGGATTTCGGTGTTTTTCGTCCGAAAATACTGTTCTAGCCATCAAAAATAGAAAGCTTTTGGTACCATTTGATTGTCTTGTGTATTTATCATTAGAAAAGACACAATGCACATACATACATAATTTGAACATAAATTATCTATTCAAATTCCAACTATATGTCCATCACGTGAATTACACACCAAATCCATATAGGTCCATATGAAACAGAAGTCCAAATTCCTTTTGCCATAGAGATCATTTTAATGTGTTGGAGTAGTTGGACCATGCGGAACAATGTATTTGGACCGTGCGGAACAATACAATCTTTCAGGGTGCGCCGATTTCAATCGAAACTTGCAAAATCACATTCTACAAAGAATTCACCCTGTGTGTTCACAGAGCGAAAGCCAAGTATTTCCTTGAGATAGAAATATGGCTCTGCAATTTCTTGTAATTTTCCCCTGTTTTTTCTTTCTTTCTCTTTTCCTTGTTTTTGTTCTCTTTCCCCCTTGTACTTGTCTTCCCTCTTGGTTTTAATATATCCCTCTTGCTGTAGGGGGAACCCCCTCTAGTTTTCCTAAAAAATAGAAGTCCAAACTACGAACTATTCAACATCATGCTGATGCATACTTATAATAATAGATGTCCATTGCCATATTCCATGTATGGACTTGTTTAGAGTTCGGTCTTGTATTTCATAAGGACCTCTATTTATTTGGTTTCTATTATTAAGACCTTGTATGGACTTATTTGGATCTTAGACTTCTATTTCATACAAAGCTATGTGTAGTTGGTTTGTAATTCATGCGAGTGACATATGATTTATGTAGTTTTCAAGAATAGCTCATGTACAATTTACGAATACATGTTGGCTTGTCTTTTTCAGCATCTTATATATACAAGACAATAAAATAGTGCAAAAATTTCTTATTTTTACAAGGGCCAAAGCAATCTTTCCAATCGAGAAGTACCAAAATCCGATCGAAAACCACAAAAATTCGACGAGAAATATTGAAATTCACTCTTTTGAACTTAAAAGTTCTTACCATCTGGTTTTAGCGAAATTCGTTAAACTGTTTTCAAATCCCTCTGAAAAAATCCATTCCGGCGGAATGTAGAACCCTGCTCCATCACACAATGATCCCTAAAATATCGAACATGGAAATATATGTGTTGTCAGAAAGGGAACAAAATCACAATGCGTGCCCATGGCTGTGATCCTCTCCCTCACCCTCTCCCTCTCCCTCTACAAGAAGCAAGGTGGAAGAAAGACGGTGACTTTGCCCTCCAAACCTCACTACTACCAGGACACTAGCAAAGCGGCAAAGCCAAAGTAATCGGTGTTGTGGCAGAAACAACCCCACAGAGAAGAAGAGAAAGCCTTCCCACTACTCAACGGGAAACATTTCTGAACTTTCCGAAAGGTTGGTCTTGATCCTGAGTTTGAACCACGAGAGGTTGCCATGTATAGGTCTTCACGGTTTCGTTTAGATCTACTCTGCTCCACCAATTTGTACACCTTAAGCCAAATATATCGGTTCACAAGGAAAAAAAAAAGAAACCAAACACCGTATCCCTAAACTCGCATCTAATTTGAGACGTGTACCCTGACCCAAGGCCAAGGCGGTGCTAGGGACCATGGTAGGAGTAAGTGCAAGGGTCTGAAAGGAAAAATACAGAAACTCTAATGCGCGGCCACTCGTGCGTGACCCCGTTGGCCCAAGGCCCACCAGCTCCTCGCTGCCGGTGAGGTTAGGGGCCGGGCGTGCCGGTGGAAGGGGGGCTCGGTGGAGGTAAAGGATTAAATGAGGAGGTCGGAGGAGATTGTCACCCAGTAATGGAGCGGACCACGGGTGGCGGAACAGGAGGCGGCAGGACACGCCATAGCCGGCTAGCCAGCGGGGAGGCACTGGGGGAGGGGGGATCACGTGTTTGGCGAGTGCATAAACCACCATGTCTTGGTTTACTCCTATGTCTGAAAAGAAAAAGGCATGGCGTCACACAGCTGTGCGTGTGTTGTGCAGGACGTACCGGGACGGCCACACCGCCACCGCCCACAGGCCGTGGACTCTGTGCCGCGGCACCGACCGCAGGGTCGCACCTGACCACAGCACTACTACTGGCCTGTGGGCACCAACACCTGCTGCGCCCCGTACCCTGCATTAATGAAGGTTCCATGACCATTAGTCGGCAGCTACTAATCCCAGCTCCACCGCACTGTTTTAATTAGAGCGACCGGCTGAAATATCGAGGGAGGAAATATCAGCGCTGCGGCTGCGCTTCCAAAAAGGGGAAGCAAATCAGGTGGCGTGCCCATGGCCGCGATCCTCTTCCGCTCCAAGAAGCAAGGTGGACGAAGAACGACGGCGACGCGTCCTCCAGACCCCCACTACCACTAGGGCACTTAAACCCAAAGCCAAAGCAACCGGCGCTGTGGCGCGGCAGACTCATCAGAAGCAACCCCGCCGCCAACGCAACCCTGCCCGCTACTACTCGACCGAACGAGATCAAAGCACCCAAGGCCAAAGAACGACGACCCAGTCCAGAAGCAAGCAAGGGCAAGGGAAGGATGGGCGGCGGCGGCGCGGGGCGGGCGCGGGCGCGGGTGTCGTGGCGGGCGCTGGCGGCGTCGGCGCTGGCGCTGTGGCTGCTTGCGGCGGCGCTGGCGCTGGCGCCGCTCTGGCTGCCGCCGCTCTGCTGCGCCGTGGCCGCGGTCCGGTTCCGGAGGGCACGGGAGAGCGAGCTGCGGGCGGCGAGGAGGTCGCATGGGATCAGTGGCTGCGGCGGCGAGCGGGGCCGGGAAAAGGAGGAAGCGGCGGAGGGCGCGCGCCACCGGGCCCGGCTGCTGCACCGGTACCTCCGCGACCAGGTGGAGCTCGTGCTCGCCGGAGGAGGTGGCGGTGCGGCCGAGGACGGGGACCGAGCTCCCGCGGATCATCCTTGATCGATCACACGGCGAGGGGACGCGGTGGTTAGCTAGGTAGGCGTAGTGCTGAAAAAACCAGAGCTTTTACTTGATTCTTCGTAGCCCGTGTGATTAGGATTAGCTGCCTGCCTGATGCTGCTGGGAGATCGAGATGTCCACAGAATTCGCTTGTGCCCTGGCCAAGCAACATCAAGAGCAGTCGCCAGCTCGTCCGTTGGTTCTTGCGGTTTCTTCCTCTGTTGTTGTCAGTCAGCTCTCATCTCTGACTCCTCCGCTGATACGTACAGTGTGATGTGATGTGACCGTGGTACGTACCTGTATTAACCCGTTAATTGATGATGCATCCACACAGACGCTCACGCTCACCGTGTGTACCAGCAGTAACTAATGTAGTAATACATTATTCTTTTAACTTGGTAATACAGTATTACTATAATGCAACTAAACTGCGTCATTACTCGTTAGGCCTACTTGTAATTTAGTTTCTATAAGCGGTGTGAATTTCGCAAAGGTGCGAGATGGAGAGGGTATTTGGATACCTTGGCTAAAATTTAGCTCCGTCACATCGGATATGGGACTCTAGTTAGAAATATTAAATATAATATAATTATAAAATTAATTACACAGACGAAGACTAAACGGCGTGATGAATTTATTAAGTCTAATTAATTTATGATTAGCAAATGTGATGCTACAGTACCTATTCGTTACTTATTGATTAATTTGGCTTAATAAATTCGTCTCGCTGTTTACTTCTCGTGTTTAAATTAGCTTTATAATTAAATTATATTTAATACTTATTACTATCGTCTAAACATTCGATATGATGTTGATTAAATTTTAACATCAGATGATTTCGATCCAAACAACCGTGAAACTACCGGCCTCAGTTTCGAAACTTCAGGTCAAAAGCTAATGTAGGACTCCCTGCCGGCGCGGTAGAAGGCTAGAAGCGCAATAGACATGGGCATCCACCGGGCAGCCAGCCTTTCCTTTGTCGTTGATGCTTTTGAGAAGCATGCATGAATTGCATCTTCGAGCGGAAAACCGCGCTGCGATGTTGTAGTATCTTATATTATCCATGTCGGATTGGAATTGAATGGAACCACGTGGCACGGTCTCATGGAGACTTGGGAGGGTTCTTCTCCGGCCTCTGGTCTGTTCCATGCCGAAACCATGCAGGTGCAAGACTGCAGGTGCAGAGATCATTATTAGACTATTGTTACTGGTACACCATGACGTGTAGAACATCGTAAATGCATGAGTTTAAAATATTTTTTTTATTTTATTTGACGCGGTTAATTTTTTTCAAAACTTCAATCGCTCGGCTTATTTAAAAAATTTATGCAAACATGTAAAAGTATAATAAATGCTCAAACTAATCTTAACAATAAAACATATAACAAAAAAGTAGAACTTACGAATTTTCTGAATAAGACGAATGATTGAAGTTTTGAAAAAAAAATCAACCGTATAAAATTAGAAAATGGAAAAAGTAGAATTTAAGATACAAAGCATGAATTTAAAAAAGAATTTGGAATAGAAGGTCTGAGCCGGCAGATCTCGAGATTGATGAAATCACTAGAGACGTATCGCTGTCGATGAGACCATCATCTTCCACTGAAACAACACCCGTGACATACGGGAGCACCCGTGTTAAGTCGAAGTCTTTGAACCTAGGTAGGCACGTTTCACCACACAAAACACAACCACCTAGTAGCTAAGTTCGCAATTTAATATTTTATTTACTACTTCTCATTTTATAAATCATGTTCGTATTCACCGCTACAAAATTCCCGCAGCAACACATGGAGTATCATCTAGTATAGTATAAAATGGTCAACATAATAATTATACCGTAGACAGAGTGAAGTTTGAATAGGAAAGAAGAATGAGTGGTCTACTGGAGTCAGTCTGAGGAGTGATCTACACAGCTGGCTCCACGACCTCACGCGCAATCAACACGATGAGGTTGGTATAGGCCATAGTGGTGGGCTTAGGCTGAATCCAAAGGCTCCTCATCGCATATCTCCATCACTATTTCAGATACCCCTTTCTCTTTCTCTTTAAAGTGCAAAACACTACCGTAACAATACAACATTTAATTTTGGGTCTAATACAGGGCATTGCTTGCATTCAGCCTTACTTCACCGGTCTACACATCCCAACACATCTATTTTAAATTCCATTGCAACGTCTATGGTGTTTTAAAATCTATATTCCTAAAGTCCTCAAATCAACCCAACCCTAGCGGGCCACTCGTCGCCTTCCCATTCACACACACACCTTGGCTGCTTTCTCCAAAAGTCATCTGGCGCCCCTTCACGAGTCATGATCTCCTAGGCCCCCTACAATGGCCCACTCGCACACCACGTCCTCACCTCTCGCCTTCCCTAGTGCTTGGGCTCTTGGATAGCAAAGCGTGGCACGCCCATGACGCCACGCCTAGGCTAACCTCAGCTCATCAGGGCAGTAGTATCGGCGACGGCAACGCACGAGGGCTCTGCTTAGCCAGCCCTTCTTCCCCGCAACGGCGATGTCGGTGCAAGAGGACATGTTTCGACTTGCCACAAGGGAAAAGAACTCGACTGTCACGAGAGATCAAACCCAAAACCTCAACACTCTCGAAAAAGTGGAGTACCATTGGACCACAAACCCGCTAGTTGTCACAAGGAAACATCCATGGCACACTTGGTGGCCCCTCTTGCCCCCAAGGCAATGGCACGAGACTCTTCAATTTTTATCCCTGTGATTTGTGTACACCGTGTGAAATCAATTACTGTTGAAGTTACGATTTTTTTGGATTTTTTTACTTATTTTTTTATCTAATGTGATGTGTTGAGTCAACGCTTGAGCTATCACGAGCATGAGGCATCAATGTCGTCTTCCTAGACCCTTTCAATACACCAGAGCATGCATGGCTACTCCAGTTGCCAAAAATGAACACGAAGACCAAGCGGTTGGCATGATAAAGGGAAAACAAGCAATCTGGAAAGAGATTGCTCTGGTTATCCATAGAGCAAAACCCTCTTACCTTCCGCCCTTCAAACTATGGCCAAATGTTCGTCACAAAAAAAACTATGGCTAGATGTTTTTTTTCTAAACTATATGCCCCTCTCATTTCATCATGTAAACTCTTGTTTTACTTTAATATTTTTTATGAAACAGGAGAGGTTGGGGCCCTACTAGTTATAATATATTAAATAAAAACTAGAGTTACCAGTTGCGTGAAGTTATTCAGCCATGTTACAATATAGGGGAAATATATAGCTCTCGCACAATGGATAACCATGGCAAACACAGAAAACACGGATACAAGAATCATGGGAGGGAGGGGTATTCACAGTAACACAACAAACTAGAATATTACTTCCATGTAAAAAGGGACATCCAGCAGTAACTTGACATGCTCTATGGCTTCAAATGGCTCAGCATCATCATGGATATGAATATCAAAATGAGCCCAAATGTGCTTTGCAAAAGGACAGTGGATGAAGAGATGGGCTGACCGTTTCCTCGCATGCAGTTCGGAGTGCATAGAACACATTCAAACGAGGCTAAATTCATATTTCTTCGCCGAAGGATATTATTCCTGGCACTGAGCCTATCATTAATAATCAATCAGAAAAAAATTGTGCTTAAGTTGGCAGTTGCCCTTCCATAACCATTTGTGACATTTGTGTTAGTCCTTGAACCTTTGAGGGAGACGTATGGCTTACTGGGCATGAAAGTGCTAGAGCCCCAAATATAATACCATTCATCATTTTCTTGAGTGGGTGAGATTTCCTGAATAGAAAGACAGGGTTGTGAACTGCTCAAATGCTTGTGGTGAGAGGGGCAGATGGAAATGCTTGCCAAATCCTCATTCATAATTATCTTCCTTAACGTGACCTTCTTTGTTTTTTGCAAATGAGTATAGCTCAGGAAAGGAGGTGCGAAGGACTTGATTGTTTGGCCACACATTTCTCTACTGGTCGTGCTAGACTTTTGTAGTGTCCAGAAAGGAACCTCTTATTCTGATAGTGATTGGTCCCAGTCCACCTTGTTCCTTTGGCAGGCACACCATCTCCCGTGGAGCTTTGGACAGCTTCTTCGAATTAAGATCTGCACCCCTCCAAGTTTACCTTAATTTATAGCAGTGTAGGGGCAACCACTCCTGTTCTTTTTTTTTCAAAAAGAAACTCAGGAAGAATATGCACATAGATAAAAGGAGGAAGCTTGTGGGCCTACAGCTACAACGCATTAAGCTTCTTTCACAGCAAGGACCATATCTCAGCCCATATAATCTTGAGTTATTAGTGTAATGACAGTGCTTAAAATTGTGTTCAGCCTAAGGTCAGTAAAATTCTGACCCTCACACTCGTTAGATTTAGAGCCTGTTTGTATCTGTTTGGCCAGAGAAAATTAGAACAGAACTGAAAAAAAAAATAGAGCGGAGCATGCCAAACGTGCCCTTCGCAACCATTCCGCATTGAATTTAGCGAAGGTGCAGTAGCGGAGTGGGCAGCCACGCGGCAGATGGCAACGCAAAGACTGTTCAGACTTGAGACTTGAATGCTCGACTGCGACTCTGCAACACAAAGACGAAGTATGGACAATGGAGACACCGTGGTGACGTGGTCGGATCGAGTCAAGTGTAGCCCGTTTCACATGTGCTGCGCCGTCAGGCATATGAGAAACGGGGGCACACCGACACGGTAATTTTTCTACTTGCGTAATATCGCATTTCCCATTGCCTTTTGAGACCCAAGTAACGAAGAGTTAACGTCGCGTGCAAAAGCTTTTGAAAACATTAACGGCAAGGACGGAAAAAAGAAAACAAGGGAAACTTTCTGCATCTGAGTTCTGAGAGGTGCTGCCGATGGCTTCAAAATGTCTCAATTTATCTGTACGTACGACGTAATGATAAGAAATACTCCTTCCGTCCTTCCATCCCAAATTGTGTAGCGCTCGTTTTATCGGTACACATGTAAATAGATATTGATAAATCTACACACATATATAAAGTAATGAATCTAATAGAATCCCAAAACCCTTACAATTTAAAATAGATGGAGTATTTTGTTTCCTTCTTCAGTTAATGAATACCTATATGTCCATAAGTGCTGAGGAAACATACCGGCAAAGTCAAACGAAGTATACTGCATCCATTGGATGCACAACAAAAAGCCCGGAGCAGCATCTTCAGAAACAAAATACAAGTTGCCAGGATTCAAAGAAAAGGTGCAATGTAAGAACAAGTGAATTCCATGATATATTGCACTTGAAAGTCCTTTTTGCCCCCCTTTGCGGTTGGCGGCCCTCTTTACATATAGAGTCAACGAGTAAGGTAAGATCTCATTTTTGTCAGAAGCCCTCTCTTAAAATGAAAACTGTGTGGTGGAATATGTCAGCATCCACAGCTAAACCTAACCACCAACTTACCTCGCTCCTAGACAAACAGACAGATCACCCTAGAATGGTAGAATGTACATGAATCAACGAATCATCCCTGGTCAATCTGGCGAGCTATAGGGGTGATACTACCTACAGGTTTACAAAGTGACTGTCTACACCTACCTGTTTGTGTTGTGTGGTATCAATCTCAAAAGCAAAATCAGAGGGATTTTTGTCAGTATGCATGCTATCGGGACTGTGTCATCCCATCTTGCTGACACATGCAATCAGGCATTGGGAACGTGTACACGGAATCGTTAGCTTTCCTGAATGCAATGCTCCTCATGTCGCTGTGCTGCAGTATTTCCTGCATGTTCTGCTTGAACCGATCCCATCTGAAATCGCAATTAGGATATTTTAAAACAAGTCATTCAAATATTACAGTCCGAAACAAAACTATGCCAGAATAAAGATTGCAGGTCAACTCAGAGATGCGCTGCAATTTGTTGACTGAACTAATATTATGTTCAGAAAAGTATTGAAAAGCTACAAAAGGCGCCTAGTATCAAAGAATTAGAGATCAGTTAAATATAGGCTCGTGAGAACATGCATTGATAAAAAGCGGCTGATTATGTAATAAACAGAAGCAACAGCCAAAGTGGACCACTTTTTGGTCAAAAACATATTACTTTAAGACGTTCGTTTACTAAAGAATAATTATCTGAATGGAGTTAAAGTTGAAATATTATTTTGTGTGATTTGACTGTAACTGGCAACAAGTGATAAACTGACAGCTTACTAGTTGCAGTTACTGATTAAGTGTATGATATCATACAGTAACTAACTAGATGTATATGATGACTGCTCAAACTGACCTGATATTTGGATCATCAAAAGATAAGACCAGCTTTCGCTTATCTGGTTTTATTGTCTTGGAATTCCCTTCAAACAGGTAACGCCTGTGCCCCATTAGAAAGTGTGGGAAGTTCCCCCCTTGAGTTGTCACAAACACTTCGCTCTGAACAGAGACAGTGTAATCTAAAGCTGCTAGCTGAGACGAGTGTCCCTACAGAGAATCGGTTGGTGAGTTGGATTTGTTAATCCATCATAAAGTATATAACAACAGTATTCTCATTTCTGCCCTCAACCAGAACAGATATTTCCAAACATCAAATGGTTCCAAATTTATATGTAGTAAATGTAAACACCATCATGCATGCAAATTTGTTCAGTATTAAAGTTTAGGAGTGCTGGTGCAAGCAATACCTTGAACCGAGCAAGTTCTTCAGGCAAAGCAAGAGAATCCTTTGTTGCTAAAAGAGGGAACATCTGGCGAAGAGGAGCCATGTATTTTTCAGAGTTGTATATTTTACCAGAAGCAACATATAGGGAGGTGGTATTGTCGAATCCCATGCCCCGTAGCATCATGCCAACCTGCATAAACTCATTCTGTAAGGACATATATCATCTCGCGTAAATAATGTCTTTCAACATATTTAAATGCTCTCCAAACGGTAATTGATTAATGGAACAAAAATTAATGCTTAATAGCGATAACCTGAAGCTTAAACAACTAAAGTGACTTGGTATCCTGAATACAAAAAAGCAGGGGAATATGCAATAAACCAAGCATATAACAATTTGAAGGAATAACTTGAAATATTGACTACATGATTCAGTGC
Organism: Paspalum vaginatum; assembly: GCA_030272315.1. NCBI lineage: Eukaryota > Viridiplantae > Streptophyta > Magnoliopsida > Poales > Poaceae > Paspalum > Paspalum vaginatum. The sequence continues at coordinate 5,612,573 of CM059019.1, read as the reverse complement.
ACAGGAATCAACTGTGTCCAACATAAAAATGCTCGACTCCCATGAGATGTACTACAGCCTAAAAAGCCATATATAGACTCAAAAAAAGTGTTTACAGTAGATAAAACCATAAAAGGAGGTCCTAACCTCTAGAGGAGTAAGAGGACATTTTCCATCCCTTCTGTTTGCCTCAGGGTTTATCACTCGACCATGTCCGACGAAACTTTCCTCTCCAGCTCCTTTCACGAACATTGTCCATTTCAGTTTTCTCCTTCGAGCCACCATCATATGTACAACATGAAAAGGCTACCATATCCTGAAGTATACACAGTATTAGTATTAGTATTAGTAGGCTGGAGGAAAATATCATAATTGTGAACACATAAGAGAGAAATGAAACCTCTTCGAAGCGGAGATGCACTGAGACATACTTCCCACCAGTCAACAGGACTCTTTTTTGTCATTCGACCAACCAAATCATCTGCAAGAGTTCTTATTGGCTCAGCGAAATCTCAATGCATGGTAGTTTACAAAACACCTCAAGGTCTGGAATCTTCAATGGAACTGACTGGGCTAATCTATTTGAGAATGGTGCTATCCGCACAACCCTGCACAGAACAAAAAATAAAAATGAAATCCATGCCTTGGCATTGTCCCAGTTAAATCTAGCTCTGTTTCCTTTTCCTGGGTGGGGTGGGACGATGTTTTCCTTACCCTAACTCCAGCAGTTTTGGAAGAACCTTTTAGCACATAATGGTTTGGAGATGAGTAGGCTTTAGTTCTCATATTTGGTATGCTGCTGATATTATGATTGAAGCGCAGCAAAACATCTTCCGGAAGTTTCTTCACAACTCTTACATGTTCTCTGAGTGTTTCAATGAAATGATTTTCGTCAAATATATCACCAAATTTGCTGAAAGAAATACACCAGGTCAGATAGCGATATCCATATCCTACTGAAACTGCTTGATGAGAAGTACAGAAGCAACACTGATCATTCAGAAAAGCAGAATATTAAATTTTGCATTTCAATGTTGTATGGTTAACATCCCTTCACTTTAGAACTTAGACAAACATGCTTCAGACTCATAAACAGGTGTTTCCCAACAAAAGACAGGAAGTCACAGACTAAAAGGTTGTTTTATTAAGCAAGGAAACAATGTGACAATCAGACAAATGGTTACCTAGGATCACGCCAAACGCTATTCAGATGAAATGTTGGGATCACAAGAGTTGCATTAAGCAAGCTGGCTACAGCAACAGCATCGCAGATCTGCATTAGAAAACCAGAGTTAATGATTACTCAACATATCGAAGATTCCAATAATTTTAGAAATATGATATATTAGCATCACAGCTAATGGATAGGCACCACAGGCTCACAGCAGCAGTCAAAAGCTAGGATGAGAAGAATATATTTACCAAAAAAATTATATAGTAGCACATATGCGATAGTAAATATAATACTCCAGACTGTTTCGGGCATGATCCTAGACAGCAGACTTTACATTTTGGTCAGAAACTTTAAGGTCCAACAGCACAAAATGAATCAACTTTCTTTTCCTAGGTCAAACTCTATCCTGTTGCCAATTCAATTCCATGATTTCATAGCAGAACTGCTGAAACAAAGTCAGTTCAGTTGAGTACAATGTGCACTAAGATGAGTCCCCAAATCACTTACTGGTTCACCAAAGATTCACAAGGCACAATGGCAATGGTATATCTACTCCAAAACCATAAGCATATATTTGTTCGAAAATAATAATGATGGAACTTACAGAAAGCCGTTGTTGATTCAGACCACCATTTGCTTCAATCATGAGATAGCCATTCGAGGGTGGCAACTCTGCAAAGAGCCAAAGTGTACCTAGCCTTTCAGTATCTCTGTTGGCCCAGTTACCAAGATCGTGTGGCACAGGAATGATGCATGAAACCATGACAAAGGTTTCAAGATGGAACCTGATCGAGTCAGCCTGCTGTTGACACATGGCATCCATGGCTCCCCAGAATTTTGGTAATGTGATGTCATCAGCTGCATAGTACCAAAATGACACAGATTGTTAAAAATGAGCAAAGGTTGGTTGGTTCCCACAAAGGACAAAAGCAGGCAACGCAACAAGAATAAGGTGATCTTGTGTGGACACGTGGCCGGGGAAGTCATTAGCCCCCTTCCCCTAGCCACTAGTGGCCTAACTTTTTGGAGCATTTGCAGCCTGATTTAATAATGTAACTGAACATGCAGAAATTTACTGACTGATTTCCACATAAAAGCTTTCCTAGTTTCATCATCAAGCACAAGATTGCAGTCCGAAGCTAGCCTTTATTCTTGAGAACCGAAAAGAGGATTCAACTACAAAACGTTATGATCCTTGTCTGGCAAACTAATACAGCTACGAAACAGCATGTCTCTTTGGAGTAGATTCAACTCATGAGCATCGAAGAAGTAACCCAAGATGCATTAAACAAACGCAGAGCAGACCAGAATCCATCACCCGAAACAGCGGGCGGCCCAAGAAACGAGGGGCGGTTTTTTTTTTCCACCCCTGGGCTAAAACTCACGCCAAGAACACCGTCGCACGAGGCGAAACGAGAACGCATTGCCCGCCCCACCCGCGCTGCGATTTTGCAGAGCAGAAGCAGCAAAAAAGGACGGCGAAATTTGCAGGACACGTTTCGCTTCACGCAGCAAAACCCAGCAAGAAAAGAAGCAGGCAAGGATCACACACACGAGAGAGAGAGAGAGCTTGGAATCTCGCCCGCGCAGCAAAGAAGGAAGGAGAAGCAGGCAGGAACCAAGCCACCGGGGGCTAGAGCTGCAAGGCCAGTGACGCGACGGGAGAAGCGCTCACCATGCTGCGGCGCGACGAGGCCGAGGCGGAGGAGGAGAGGGAGGCGGAGGCGGAGGCGGAGGCGGAGGCGGCGAGCGCGGCGTCGTCGCGCATGGCGGGCCAGAGGCGCTCGAAGACGAGGTGGCTGCGGTACACGGACCCCGGCTGCTGCTGCTGCGGCGGCGGCCCGTCGTCTCGGCGGCTGCGGAGCGAGGGGGCGACCGTGACGGCCGGGCCCGGCGAGCCGCCCCCGGCGAGCAGGAACGCGAGCATCCCCGCGGCGTAGGCGAGCGCGAGGAGGAGCGCGAGCGCGGCGCGCCTCCGCGCCGAGCCCCCGCCGCGGCCCCGCCGCCACGCCGCCGCGGCGGGCTTGCGCGCCGAGGCCGCGAGAGACATCTGTCAGCGGCGGACCATGTGATGCGAGCGTGCTGCTCGTGGGGGGAGGGAGGGAGGGAGGGAGGGAGGTGGGCGGGGAACTGCGGGGAGTTAATGGGAGGGGAGGGGGTGCTCAGGAGCTGGCTGGAGGAAGACGACGAGGGGAGGTGGGGGAGAAGCAGATTGGAACGGAAGGAAACGGGGGAGGAAGCGAGGTGTGTAAAACCGCCCGAATGCGCGTGGGCAAATGACGGCGTGGGAGGGAGGACGTGGCATCGTGCTTTGACCTCGGATTGACTTGCTAGGTAGGCTGCTGGCTCGTGCAAACTTTGCTCTGTTCGCGTTAGGCTTTCTCCAACGGGGCAAACGGGCTACCCACGTGACTTGCTACATATCTACGATACAAAATAATATTGTAGTACTATTTAAATAGAAAATAAGATATTTCTGATAGTGATAAATAAATCTATTTAAACAACTAATTGGAGATGATCTTAAGCTAAAACTTGAACACCAAGTCTAATACCTTTCTTTTTTTTACTGTTACTCGTATTCGATGCATTGGCTGCTACAGATAACCTTATAGCATTAAAATGACAGTGGGTCGTGGACCCACTAGTTTGTCAAGCCAACCTAAGAAACCGAAAATAAAAAGTAAAATACAGTCTCAGTTTCTAAACTTGCAGAGCTGTCACTCTGGTCTCCAAACTCCCAAAGTACATATTCAAATCTCTAAATTTGTAATTTGTGTCATTCTGTTCCCTAAACTCTCAAAACAGATCCTTAAATTTATAATTTATGTCCCTACTTGTAATTTGTGTCATTTTGATCCCCAAGCTCTCAAAACAGGTCTCTAAACTTGTAATTCGTATTATATAATCTATAGAACAAAATGGTATGGTAATTTGTCATCATAGGTTATATAAAGATGATTGCATAGGCTGTGGGGTGGAGAACTTCTAGTTTTGCTTAGCTCTCTGTTTCTCCTCCTCTCTCGTGTACTATTCTTGGATCTTTTGCCACATTATGTTTTATGAATAAATTTCTTTTGCAGGGGACAACCCCTCCTAGTTCGTAAAAGATAATCTACTGGTGTAATAAACAGGGACTTTAGACTGCATGAACAGGTGAGCTCCCATTTACACCGATCAAGACTTCAGGGGAGGAGCTCCCAGCTGTAGCACCATACTCTGTAGTGCCCAATAAAATGGAGGAGCAACCTTGCATCCACTAAATCTTCAATACGAGTAGGGCTATTGACGTTCAGGCTTATGTTGGCCGAAAATCTCCCCTACTCATCTAGTCCAACTTGTCATCCACTAGACCACTATACTATGTAGTGCCCAATAACAACATGGAGGAGCAACCTTGCATCCACTAGATCTTTGATACGTTGTATCTGTCTCTTCACTGCCACAACAACAATCATCGTTTCCTTTCCACGCTAGGTCAAACCTCCATAACCCTTCGCCCATGCCTCCTCTCATCTCCCCATAACCATGCTCAGGCTCGAGCTCTAGCTCCACCTCGGCTCCTTGTCATCGCGCTTCGGCTACATATCTCTGCCTCCCCATCCACTCGCCCACGTAGCGGCATCGTCTTCTCATCGCCGTTGACTCTTGATCACATGTTTGTCGGTTCTCCTTGTTTAAAAATTGTGTACATAAGCATGGTGTCATTTATTTTTGTGGTTACTTGTTTTATGATCAACCTAACTTTAAAGCATCGCATAATCGTTCTATGATTGTGCAAACTTTTGGATAATATGGATTTGCTAAAGCTGTATTTAAATCAACAGAGTCATATGTTAAAGACTAGAGAGTATCTTCTTTTTTACGACATGTATAGTAGAGTTAGCCGCAAGCCGCCATCTCAATTTCTGAAGCTGTGGCAAGCATGAACCGTGTGACAAGAGAACAGCACACGCGTAGATCTGAACTCCTCGTGCACAAGAAATCCAGGAATTTTCCGAAGCTCCCAAGGAATACTCCTTTGCAGGCACACTCGGGGTGACGCAGCTTTCAACGGTCCTCGGGCCTCTGGTGGGCCGTGGACCCCATGGGTGAGGTCAAACCACCAAACTGTTTGATGGTGATTGCCATTAGATTGAGACCGGCTGACACCTGATGATGGCAATTGCCAATTGCACTTGCTAATCTCGGAGGAAGCACCTGGGCAGATTTAACGGCCACCAGCGGGAGCGAAAAAAAACCATTTAGGCAGTTAAAGTATTACGTCACATGATCTCCGCGAGACTGAAACCGGAGGAGGTATAGTCGTTGTTCGCTGTTTCGCTCCGGTCCAAAACGCCAAATGAAAACAACGTATTGCCAAAGTTCTTGGAGCGACTCCCGTGCCAAGGCCTGTAAACACAAACTGATCGTCTTTTATCTTTTGGTCTGGCTGCGGACTCTTCCGTAATACAAGGTTCGAATGAATCCAAATTCAGATACTAAAAAGAAAAAGCAAATTCGGGCATTGAAAACAAATGATAAATTTTGATACATCCACATTTGTGGACGAGGATATCTATTTTTATACATATTGTATTCTTATCGGTTAGACGACTCCAATCTAAAAATTACCATATACTCCGTCGTCCATTTTTAAATACTTAGGTTATTTTTTAACTAGAATGCGACAAATATAAAGAAACGGAGGAACTACGTATAATTTAGACATTGTATATATAGAGTTTGTATTCCCATTGAATGATTTCTTCAAAATAACTTTATATCCTATCTCTTTTATTCTCTCTGCTTTTCTCATCCTATACTGTTTCTTCCTTCTCTAGTTTTTTTTTTATGTGGAATGATTTATTGCTCTCCTCTTTCACTCTACCGCCATGGACGAGTCAGATTATCGAAGATAAAGGAGCTAATCACCGTTCTACCTTGGTGATTTGCCATCAACGATCAGTAAAAATTGACAAGGTTTGACAAATTTCAAAAGAAGACAAAAGGTAAGAAAATAATAAATGATATTTAGTAGTGGCTCATCTACTATACAAGCATAGACGTATGTGCAACGTGCACGTATTGTGAGATGATCTATCAGGCAATACGAAGGAGAAAAGGGGAAAAAGAATTAAAAGGTCATGTTTGATTGGCGTCTTGATTTGTGTCCTTTCTTTCTCGTTAAATCAAAGGAAAGGAAAGCAACATGTGAGTATGACTACAAAATGAGGTGAAAAAAAAGGTAAAAACATTTTGCATCTATGTTTTTTCGGTCTTTCCACCCTTTTATTTCCATCCTCCTCTAAACTGTGTGGTGAGACCAACACGAAGGGTATACGTTGGCCATCCTATATAAAAAGGAATTTCAAACAACCCACTCCTTTATAGCGTAGATTGCCTGTTACAATTACTTGGGATATTAAAAGTTGGTAAACTACCCATAAGCCATCGATATTTATCGGGTAAACAATCGTCCATCATTCACAGTGATATTACTTCATAAATTTTATTCGCTCCACCCTAATTTATAGATCATTCGACTTTTTATACTAAGTTTGATGTGCTCATCTTATTAAAAAATATCATGATTATCATTTGTTTTTATTGTGATTTAGTTTAGCATATAATATATATACTTCAACTATGAATTAATTTTTTCTTTATTTTCACAAATATTTTAAATAAAACGAGTTGGTCAAACTAAGTATTAAAAAATCAAACGATCTATAAATTGGAACATAGAGAGTATATGATACTGCTTCCATCCACAAATGTATGATACACATAATTTTTTTCTAAAACTATCATCATTCATCCTACGCAAAAGTTTCATAAGTTATCAATTATTTTGTGGTGACATGTTTTTATCATTAAACGTAGTTTTGGAACGACTTATATTTTTACGTGTTTAGATAAATTCTTTTAAATGAGATAAATAATTAAAGTTATAAAAAAGAGATATTTTACGGTGGTTGGAACGGTACCCACCGGTACAAGTGTTACTAGGTGGTACTTCTTCTTTTTTATTTTTGATAACCGAATTATTTAAATAATTAAAATAAATTATGAAAGGGTATTATGGTAATCTTTTCCCATTGGGTTCACTAGAAAGCGTGGCGCGGCGTTGCCGCGCTCGGCCATTACGGCCAGTTCATTTCCACGAGGCTGAGTGGTATGGGTTGATGTACTCATGGTAAATGAACGAGCTCATATCCCCAGTTACCCACGATAAAATTGTTCAGACTTTTTTTTCCCTGTTGTCTTGTTTCTCGCCTTGCATCTGACGTGTCGATCCGGTGCAGGACTGCAGGTAGGATAACATGCAGCGACGCGTGTGGCGAGGTCCCATGACCAAGCGCGGCGCGTGATCCTCTCTTTTTCCTGACCGTGTCAATGTCAATGACAGTATTTTTAAGAGGATAGAAATATTACAATTACGGAGAGTAAGCTATGGCTAACGTGAGTGGTCTTGGCACGATGTCTTTGTATCAATGCAGTCTTTTCTACCTTTTCTATTTCGGGTCCGATCGGCTGGTATAGGCTGCGGCGGCAGCTGCTCTATTTTCACTGTAGTTGCACAGTACACCAACACTCACTAGCAGATAGATTTTGCAGCCGTAGCTGCAGCTGCCGCGGCAGCCATCACTACCGATCGGACCCTTCGCGTCCTTTATCTTTTCTCAGTCTCCATCTTCCACTCTCGGCGGGTATGGCATGGTGTAGCCTTGGTCTTCGACGGTCCATCTCCGATGGGCGCCGACGAGGCGGTGGCCACGCCAGCCCTACCAGTGGGCAGGGGGTGCGACGTATTGGGTTGTGCAGCGACCAGTCCTGAAACACATCGCTACGGCACAACGGGACCATCAGTTCCTTCCACCGGGCCAGGAGCAGGAAAGGCCGCGGCCCCCGACTGCTGGATCTTGCTACCAGGAGTGGCACGAGCAAACGCGGCGGGTATGGCGCGGTTGTTCCATCATGGACTTTGGTCCTTGCGGGTATGGTGACGGCGACAAGCCCACGACTCGCTCTATGGCCCTCTCTCTTTATCTTCCCCTTCCTCTATGGCTCTATGACTGTGTTGTGTCTGTGTTCTTCATTTATCTTGGCACTGATCAGCATACTCAATATTGTGATACGTAGGAGACAAGGCTGATTTGAGTGTGGACTCTTTGCTGGAGTATTATGACATTGCTAGGAAGATGTTTGGTAGCGAGGATGAAGACTTTATGTTTTATAACAAATATGCTCTTGAGAAAGGGTTTAGTGTGTGGAGAAGCTATGTTGAGTGGGACAATGATATAATTTTGATACTAGAAATTAGGTTATCTTCTAACTGATTTCATATGTATTCTTGCAAACCTATGTTAAATTTTAGGACCTTGATTTAATTATTTGTTTTGACTGTTTATTTTAAACTGTGATGCATGAGATTGCGCAATTGCATATACATATCAAGTCGAAGAAGGCGAGGTCAGGGGGGAGGGGACATTGAAAGGCGGAGCGGAAGGGAGCGTGACTTTGTGGTGCAAGAGTAGGTCCGGCGAGCTGTGGTGCGGAAAGGAGCACGCTGCGGACGACGAAGTCGAAGCTGCAACAAGCTTGGGAGGGAAGCGAGCGTGAAAGAGCGGGAGCGCGGCGTCGCTAGGGACGATGAAATCAAAGCTGCAGCGAGCTAGGGAGGGAAGCGAGCGCGGAGGAATGGGACAACGCACGGCTGGTCCGTCAGAGAGGGACGGCGCCACAACGGGTGAGCCTCCCATAGTGGGCGGAGGGGTCAGGCTCACGATGGAGGAGTCTAAGGCGGGGTGGTGACCGGAGCGATGGAAAAAACAGATAATGCTTCGCGTATGGTGAGTCCGAGACCCAGATTACAGTGCCTGTGCTTTGCTAAGAACATGTAGCGTTATATGCTACCTGCTGCCTTGTCATTAGAGATGGTGTGGACATTTTTATGTTGGCGCAAATTTTGTTGAAGTCGCCGGACGACCAATCTATAACTATTAACGCGAAGCCTACCTTTGTGGCACAAACCAAACCGCGTTCTACTGGTTAGGCTAGGCTTATGTGTACGGGGGCGTAGGTGCAGGGTGTGACAGAACCGTCCAGATTAATCCGGATTTAGTGTCTAATCACCAGATCCGGACTAATCTCGGTAGTCCTTCAGGACGTAGGTATCCTGATTTGGCCTTCCCATCTGGATCGAGGTCATGTGTTGACTCTCGACGGAGTCTACAGATTACAATATCTTACATCTCATACATAGCTTAAAAGAAATAAATTATTACAACCAAACGGTTGATTTGTACAATCTTTTATTCAAAATGACTGTAGGGAGGGAAACTTGCGTCCTGCCCAAGAATGCAGCTCACCCCAAAAGGAAGACCTGGGGAGCGATAGAAGAAAGCTCTCACTTGCAGCGAGTGTTCAGCACCTGAGAAAAACATAAGCAAAGAAGCCTGAGTACTGGTTACTCAGCGAGACTTACCCGACCACTGGGTCTAAACCCGACTTTATAGCCGCATGTCTGTCAAATTATTAACATCCTTCTCATTCTTAACCAATTAACTTTAATAAAAGAATTTCCGTTCTAGGCCTATGCCACCTAAGCCATTTACTGCGTATAGGATCTTCATGCAGGAGATTGGGGTAATTATGCTCTAGAGTTTCAATCAACTCCTGACTCTAATGCACAAGTATAACCCATTCTTATTTAAAGAACTTAAGGGAAAAAAATAGGTAATGCACTGGAGCTTGCCTTAGACAAGGTCTCAGGGTCTTGAAATCGCTTCGGGGATTAGGGTAGTGGACACCTGACGGTTCTGGAGGCTAGGCTTCGGGGTGTCACATCAAGATGCCTTCGGAAGACTCTTCAACTGGGAAGATAAGAACCAACGTGCCTAACATGAATGACATGCAGGAGTTTGAAGGCACGAGGATGATCAACATGTTGAAAAAGGAAAGTGTACAATTTTCTAAAGAAAAAGGGTGGTTGGGGTTAAACATCTGGGTTTTCGGGGCGTAACTGACTGTCCTAGGGCTCAAATGAATTTTATATTATTTTTAAAAGAATTTTTAAAAAAATTAAATATAATTTCCAAATAAATTTGTTAATTCTTTTCTGTAAATTCAGAATTTAATTGTTAATTATATAAAAGCAAAATGAGTAACTAATTTTTAAATAAAAGTAGCAAATATAACAAAGTAAAAAGGATAAAATAAAATCAATGTAGACAAAGAAAAGTCTACTCCTATTTGGTACGGCCCAACGGCTTGGCCCAGCGGCTCAGGCACGGCCCGCTTCCTTCCCCCTCTAGCCCGGCTTGCCTAGCCGGCCCACCTGGGCCTTACGGCCTGCCACGGCCTGCGCGAGGCGCTCGGGCGCACGGCGCCCGCTCGCGGCGCGCCAGCACCCGACCGTCCGGCGGTACACCGTGGCCCTCGCCGGCGGTGACCAACCGGCGCAGCGGCGCGCGCTTCTCCCCCTCTCTTTTCCCGCCCTCTCCTCTTCTCTCCTCCCCCTACGGCCAACTCGAGCAGAACGCTCCCTTCCTCTCTGGTTGCGCGTGCGGCGGGAACCGCGACGGCGCGGCACGTCCCGGCGGTGCTAGGCAACGCCGGCGCCGGGATGTGCCCGCGCGAACCGCGCGCAGGGTTCCCGCATCCAAAGCACGCGTGGGATTAGAACGCGGGGCGCGGACGCAGGGGGGGCTACGGCGTGCGGCGGCGGCTAAGGCCGCTGGTGCCATCAGTGGGCACCGAGCTCGAACCGAGCTCGGGCCGGCCTAATCCTCGGCGAGGATAGGTGGAGGAGGACGGCGGAAGAGGGGAACACGGGTTCTCACCCTCGGACGGCACGACGAGGCGGCGAAAGCGGCTTGCGACGGCGAGGCGCGTCGGCGAAAGGGGGTGCACGGCGCGGGAGCTGCTGAACGGGGACGGCAAGGCGAGGTCCGGGTCGAGGGTGGCGGAGTCGAGCTCCGACAGCGGCGGTTGGGCGGCGAGGAAGTGGCGGTGGCGTGGAGCGGCGACGGGGTCGGGCGGGACGGCACGGGCGAGTGAGGGCGTCGTCCCCTCGCTCCCTGGCCGGAGGAGGAAGGCAACCCGAGGCGGGCCCACCTGTCAGCCCGCGTGGCAGCGGGCCACCCCCGTGGCGCGCGCGGGCGCGGCCAGCGCAGCCCGACCGCCCTGCTGGGCCGGCATGTGGCACGCGGCCCGCCGCCCCTCTTCTCTTTCTTTTTTTTTCACAAACACTTTTGCAATTTTGACCCCATATTACAGCAGAATTTCACTTAGGTCCAAATACAAAAGTGAAAGGGCATAATTTTAACTACCACTTTGCACTTTTGCCCTTGGACAAAACCAAATTTTGAAAGAATTTGAACTAAAATTTGATTTGAGAATATTAAATGTTGAACTCTCAAATTTTTTAAAAAAATTATGCACATGATGACATGGCTAAATGCTCTCAAAGCATAGTTAAGATACGGAGTATCACACAGGGGTTCAAATCCCCTGGCCTTGGCTTTTTTGCGTAGCGAGCGGCGTCCAGGTATGCCCAATGGAAAATGTAAGGTGGGCCTCAAAGTATAAATCGCATGTAAAATGAGTCTCTAAGTACAAATCAACACGACATGATAAAAAAAGGAGTAATTAGAACAGTGATACACAGTCTTTGAATGGTCTAACACCTTCTTTATAGCACTAGAGACTAGTGCATGTGTAATTACCCAAATACCCTTTTCGCAAATTAAAAATAATTAATTTTAGTCCATCGGCACCGTCTGGTACCAGTACCGTGGCACCGGTTATTTTAGAACCGTCCAATTCTGATTTACAGATGGTTTCTATTTTTTCGATCATCTTAAAAATTGTATATAAAAAATAATCGACCAGTCGTGCATCGTAACGGAGTCGTTGGCCAGTGCCGCCGCACGTCGATTTGGTCGAACATTAGAACAAGTACAGTAAGACTGACTACACAGGTTCTAAGAAGTTTTATGTCACCAAAATCTTAGGTGGCAGGGTGGAAACACAAGAGAGAGACAAGAAAGCGGGTGCCTCATGAAAAACCTGGCTCCAACGCAGACTACGAGGAGAAAAAACCTGCCTGCAGTCTGCTGTAGGAGTTAAGACATGCTCTTTCTTTCTCCAGTCAATCCAAATGACTCACCTCTCTAAACATTAAATATTTCCAGCTTTAGTTTAATCAATCTAGAATCATCTAAAAATAAACTTATTGTATGTATTGATTTTATTGCTCATTCTTTGCCATGTAGCGAGAGCATAGAGATTTTTGTTGGCTGCTCTGTTAGCCTTGCTCTTACCGACGGTTTCATTGAACCCTGCTGCTAGTCTGCTTGCATGGTTTGTTTGAGGATCGAGATGCCTCTCCTTTTTTTTTGAAAGTAAACAGGATTACATTGACCACTGCCTGTTCCCGGCAAATCGCGGTTTACAAACAAAGCTACAGAATCCGGTACATGATCATATCACACAAACGGACCATCGATATTGTTTAGGCCAATAGCCGCTAGAGTATCAGCAACCACGTTACATGCTCTGGATATATGAGAAATAGAAATTTTTGAGAACTCAAAATACATAAAAGTTTGATATCTTCCGTTAGGGAGCCTAACATAGATCTATCAACAGATGCATTAGACAAAGCTTCAGAAAGAACGGCAGCATCTGTCTCTAGGATAATATGCCTCATTCCCAAATCAGCCGCAAGTTCCAATCCCTTCAAACAAGCTATTGCTTCCGCATGAAGGGCCGACAACAAAGCATTTACTGAACCTATTCCGGCTGCTACTGTCATACTAAGATGATTTCTAATGACAAAGCCCCATCTGACATTATTAGATGCTGGAATAAAAACTCCATCATAATTTATCTTGTAGACATCTTCTGAAGGAGCTCTCCATTTTGGCCTTGCGGACGGTGGTGGTGGTGCTTCCTCAAGGCTTCTTGCGTCGCTAACTGCCTTCTCGAGTGTTCCCTGGGTGAACATTAGAGAGTGGCGTTTTTCCCCTTTCCTTGGTTCCTGTTCCTTGGAATCTCGATCCAGGAGCGTGGAGGGTGATCCTAGAGGAGTCCGTCCAAGCGTGCTGAGAGTCAGGTGAAGTGTTCGTCGCACATTTCTGTTGCCGTTTGTCTCTTCTCTCTGCCAGCTTCCATCGGACTTGGATTTGATTCGGGACGAACAAGGGGTGATCCTAGCATCGCTGCCCGTCCTTGGTCAAAGCCCAACGTCTTGGTGGTGAGCTGTGGCTGATGGCTAGGAGACAAGGGAAGAAGAAGGAGGTTGCAGTCTTGGAGGAGGGAGACGGTGCTCCCCTGACACCAGGAGCTGCGAGTGGAAGTTGTGCCAAGGAGAAATCGGTTGATTTGGAGGAGCAGGTCTCAGATTTGTTTGGTAAGCTTTACTTGACGGCAAAAGAGAAGGATACATTAGTTCTTGATGATGCCGAGGACTCTGATTTAGCAGTGGTGAACCATGCTGTGATTGGGAAGGTTCTTGCGCCTAATGTCTTACATTTGCAAACCATTATGTCTGCAATGCGACCTGCTTGGGGCAATCCTAGGGGGTTGGAGGCAAGAATGGTGGGAGATAATCTGTTTATTGCTGAGTTTGAGACAGAAATGGACAAGAACAGAGTTCTGGAGGGCTCACCATGGTATATAGGCCGGCAAGCAGTAGGTCGGCATGCTGTCATTCTACAAGATTTTAATTATGATCTGCGCCCTAGCGATGTCATTTTTGATGAATTAGCCATCTGGGTGAATATCTTGAATCTTCCTCTTGGGCTCAGGAGTGAAAGGTGGGGTTTTGAGCTAGCAAGCAAGATTGGGAAAAGGGTTCTAAAAGTTGACGTGGATGAACAAAAAAGGGCAGTAGGAAAGGATCTTAGAGCAAGGGTGATTATCCCTATAAAAGAGCCACTGCCACGCGGTGTATCTGTATTTTCTTCTAGGAGACAAAGAAAAGAATGGTATGATGTTACGTATGAAAGAGTTCCATATTTTTGTTTCTCCTGTGGAATAATTGGCCACTCAGAAATTGAATGTCCCACACCAGCCATTCGGGATGATAATGGATGCTTACCTTATAGTGAAAAATTACGTGCTCCTGAGGACAGAAGATTGAAGTACCAAGGAGAATGGCATGGTCAGGGAGACACCTATTCCAGGAAGAGTAATTCATCCGGTGGACATGGAAGTTATGACAGTAAACATTCTGTATCAAAAAACGCGGACAAGGTAATAGATAGTGGGAAGAATGATGGTAACGGTGATGATGAAGGCCTTGCAGTGTCCTTGCCAGCCCGAAATCAAGTGGCCAGAGCTGTTAACAAGGCACCAGTTGATGCAGCTTTGGTGGAGGTGCCAGCAAAGAATAATGACATTTTCTCCTGCTCAAAAAAACGCAAGCCTGATGAGAGTTCATCTAAGCCCTTCCCAGAAGGGGAAGGAAACACTATGGACTGTGAGGATTTTTCTTTGGCCCTAGTGCCGGTCTCAAAAAGTGGTTCTAGTGCTTCAAGAACGGAGGTTGAAAAGGTAGTTGCTGAGGGTCCTAAAAAATGAAAAAAGAGAACGTGGGACTGCTGCAGCAGTCCCGCGGGGCCCAATGAGGATAACAGCTTGGAACTACCGAGGGCTGGGGAATGCCTCGGCAGTTCGAGGGCTTCTGGACATCCAGAAGCATGAATCCCCAGATATTCTTTTCTTGTCCGAGACGAAGATGGAGTGGGAAAGAATAGAAAGGTTTCGTTGGATTTTGCAAATGCCAAATGTAGTGGTGAAGGACTGTGTGGGTTGTAGTGGTGGCCTTGTGCCTGTTCTGGAAGAGAGACGTGGATGTGACCTTAAAAAGTATTTCAAAATATCATATAGATGTGGTTGTAAAAGAGGAGGATGGGCGCGAATGGCGGCTTACCGGAATCTACGGTGAGCCGAGGGCTGAAGAGAAAGAGAAAACATGGCGGCTGATGTGAGTATTGAATAATCTGTACAAGAAACCATGGCTGTGCCTAGGAGACTTCAATGAAATCTTGTTTGCAAGTGAGAAGGAAGGAGGGCTGCCTAGAGCAGATTTATGTATGGAGCGTTTTAGGAACACTTTGGAGGATTGCGGACTGGAGGATTTGGGTTGTGAGGGTGACACGTTCACCTGGAGGAATCATCATCATGAAGCTAGATCCTACATAAAAGAAAGGCTTGATAGAGCTGTTGCTTGTAATGAATGGAGAGGCATGTTTCCATTGGTGAGAGTTATTAATGGTGATCCACGACATTCAGATCACAGGCCAATTACAGTAGATTGTGGTGAAAAAGATAATATTGGTGGTTGGTCTGTACGGGATGTCTCTCCTAAATTCGAGGCAAAATGGCTTGAGGAGGAGGGTTGTTGGCAGCAGGTGGAGAATGCTTGGGCTGAGGCTTTGCAGGCTGGGGATGCCAGTATGTTTCAGATACAAAAAAAAAATCTTGGGGGAGCTGCATAATTGGGACAGAAATGTTCTTGGTGAGCTAGAGAAGAGAATTAGTAAGGTGAAGAAGGATCCTGGAGAGGTGTAGAAGAAGTCAAATTAATCAAGAAAATATTAGTAGGGAGCATGTGCTGCAGTACAAGCTGGAGAGACTGCAAGACCAGCACCATACTTATTGGAAACAAAGAGCTCACATGGCATGGATTACGAAGGGAGATCGCAATACAAGATATTTCCATGCTACCGCATCTGAGAGGAAGAGAAGGAATTATATAAAGAGTTTAAAGAGAGATGATGGAGAAGTGGTGGCAGGGATGAGATTAAAGCCTTTTATAACTGACCAATACAAAAATCTCTTCTCTTCTACCGCAGGTCAAAGAACTGAAGAGGTCTTATCTTGCATGGAGAGGAGGGTCTCAAGAGTTATGAATGAGACCTTACTCAGAACATTTACAGGGGAGGAAGTAGAGGAAGCCCTAAGGTGTATTGGTGATCTAAAAGCTCCAGGACCAGATGGGATTCCTTCGGTGTTTTACAAAAGGTTTTGGTCCTTGGTGGGAGATCAAGTGAAAGAAGGAAGTACTTGCTGTCCTAAATGGAGGTCCCATGCCGCAAGGTTGGAATGACACTGTCATCGTGCTCATCCCCAAGGTAAAATCTCCGAATAAACTTAAAGATCTACGTCCTATCAGTCTATGTAACGTTTTGTATAAATTAATTTCCAAAGTCCTTGCTAACTGCCTAAAGAAGATTCTCCCGGATATCATCTCTCCATCACAGAGTGCGTTTGTGCCGGGAAGATTAATAACTGATAATGTTCTTCTTGCTTATGAGATGACCCATTATCTGAAAAATAAAAGAAATGGCACTGAAGGGTATGCTGCTGTCAAACTTGATATGAGTAAAGCATATGACAGAGTTGAATGGCATTTCTTGGAAAGGGTGATGAGTAAAATGGGTTTTGCACGGAGGTGGATTGAACTCGTAATGAAATGTGTGACCTCTGTAAGCTACAGAATTAGAATAAATGGGGAGTACACTTAATCTTTTAAACCGCAGCGCGGGCTTAGGCAAAGAGATCCTCTTTCTCCATACTTGTTCATCTTGTGTGCAGAGGGTCTCTCTAGTCTAATTAAAAATGCAGAGGAAAATCGAACCATTGAAGGGGTTCGCATCTGTTCTGGTGCTCCTAGTGTTAGTCACCTTTTCTTTGCTGATGATACTCTAATGTTGATTAAAGCAACAGTTCCTAGTGCTACCTGCTTGCAAAATATTCTCAATCTATATGAGGATGCATCTGGCCAAAAAATAAATAAAGATAAAACTTCCATCATGTTCAGCCCCAATGCACCGACACATGTGAGGGATCAAGTCTCAAGGGTGCTAGGAATCGACCATACTGCTAAAAATGAGAAGTACCTAGGCTTGCCAGTGTACATTGGAAAGTCAAAAAAGAGCATGTTTGAGTATATAAAACAAAAGATTTGGGTCAGAATTCAAGGCTGGCAAGAGAAACTTCTTTCGAAAGCAGGAAAGGAGATTATGATTAAAGCAGTGGCACAAGCTATCCCAACTTATGCCATGTCATGCTTTGATTTAACAAAAGGTCTCTGTGACAAAATCTCATCAATGATTGCGCGATATTGGTGGAGTCAACAGGATAAGGTGAATAAAATCCATTGGGTAAGCTGGGACAAGATTACAAAATCCAAGAAGGATGGCGGTTTGGGCTTCCGTGACCTGCATATTTTTAACATGGCCATGTTAGCCAGACAAGCTTGGCGGCTATTGCTGTGTCCAGATTCTTTGTGTGCTAAGGCCCTTTCTGCTAAATATTTCCCAAGAGGAAATATTCTGGAGGCAAAATCAAAAGGAGGGATTTCATATACATGGCGAAGTATCCTAAAAGGTGTTTAGCTTTTAAAGAACGGGTTGATTTGGAAGGTTGGGGATGGAAATTCCATCAATATTTGGAGTGACCCATGGATCCCACGTGGAGAAACTAGGAAGGTTATTACACCAAGGGGTTCATCTATCCTCCGAAAAGTCTCTGAATTGATCAATCCAATTACTGAGAATTGGGACGAACAACTCGTGCGGGACACGTTCTACATAGAGGATGTCAACATCATTCTCTCTCTACCAATCTCTGTTCAGAGGACTGATTTCTTGCCATGGCACCCTGATCCAAAAGGAAACTTTTCTGTTAAATCTGCTTATGTCCTGGGCACAAAGATCAAGAGCCACCAAAACTAGAAAGATGCTTCCACTTCGAGTTCTGAGGAGAGTGGTTTTAATTGGGGGAAGATATGGAGACTGGATCTTCCAAATAAAGTCAAAATGTTTGTATGGCGCATGTCTCACAATGCGGTGCAGGTGAAGCTTAACATAGCAAGGAGGGGAGTGGACCTGGACACTAGATGCCCAATGTGCTCAAGGTTTGATGAAGACTCAGGTCACCTCTTTTTCAAATGCAAGGAGGCAAGGCATGGCTGGCAGTTATTAAATATGGAGGACAAAAGAATTATCTTGATGGAAGAAAATTCACCCAAGGCGGTGTTGGAGAAAATTTGGGAATTTGACGGTGATAGTCAATGCAAAAAAAATTTATTTCTTTGGCGCTGGTGGGCTGCACGTAATAAGGTTAATTCCGGTGAAAAAAGAAAATCGATACATGAAGTCATTAATGATGTTTTCTTCCACCTGCAGTCATGGAAAGAGGCTGTCCAATTGTGCAAGCGAGATGCCTCTCCTGAAGCGGCGCGTGTCGCGCGTTTCAAAAACGAGGAGGCGTGCTGCCTCTGACTGCAAATACGGCCTTGCTCACTGTGCCTTGTCCTCTTGGGGCCAGGTGCCGACCGTTACCTTTTGGTACGGTGGCCTGGCCTGGCCAGCCAAAATTCCGGAGGCCCGGACCCGGAGGAAGCAATGCAGTGCTGTTCTCTCAAACTTCAGTAGAAAGCCAGTCGCGGCTTCGCCGCGCCCCAGCCTAGGGATCCTTCTGTATTTGTCACCCAGGTCTGTATGTAGCGTTGGTGAATTAGAAGATGAGTACTTAAATTGAACACGGTATATAATACTCCTACAATCTTTTAGTACCCAGTTAATATTTTGTAGAGGTGGAGAACATGTATACACATAGTTGAGTTAATAGTTCTATGTTTACATAGCTACAACGTGACAGAACATCTATCTCATTCCTTCCTTGTTCGGTTAGCATAGAATCCAAGAGGATCGGAGAAGATCGGGAGATATTACGTGGTATTTTGACTTACAAGATTCAATTCCGCTCAATACCACTCAATCTTCTTGATTTTTCCCTAACTGAGGATTGGAGGGGATTGGGAGATATTACGGGATATTTTGACTTACAAGATTCGATCCCGCTCAATACCATCCAATCTACTTAAATTTTTCCCTAACCGAACAAGGCCTCAGTGAGATATCGGGCCTTAGTGAGATGTCAGATAGATTGTGCACATATCTAGCCTAGGCTAATTTGGCTTCTACAGTGTTGAAGAGTCTTGTACACAAAAAATGTGTTATGGTATATGCTCCTTTGTAGTTTCATAGAGTTGAAATGCACTACTTTATAAACAAAAGTAAGATTAATTCCCGAGCTATGATCTCAGGCTTGGATCTACAACAAGATATTTATGATTAGGAGAGACCCCTCCTATTAATACCATATATATAGTGAGGTGAGCACCGCTACAGAAAACTACTTTTTCATGGACCAAACAAATTTCGTCAACAAACGAAAGCACGTGACATATATTTGTCGGCATCGGCAATCGACAAAATACATATAAATTCGTGGCTAGTTGCTAAGGCCGGCGAATGTAACCTATCACTTGTTTTGTCGGTACGTTATTTTCGTCGGCCCACCACGAGACAACGAAAATTGGGTCAATCAATGGTTTCCTAATAATTTGAAATCGGGGTTTTTCTTCTTCTATCAACGAAGTGAGCTGGATCCTTAGGATCAACACCCCGTCCCTGGTTGCCTGCTATGTTGTGCCTGGATTATGTGTAGAATATTAATCTCTTCCTACCCAGTGTAAAGACATGTGTATGAGTTCGTGGTGTCTTTACTGTACCCTTACAAAAAGAACTGATAAAGATATCTATATTTATTAGACCGTGACATGGCCTATGAAAATATTCACTGTATTTTCATTGACCTCTGACGTGACCGACAAAAATAGGGCGGCCCATGGGCTAAGGCACATGTGCTATCTCGGCCATGCACACTCACGCAGACTATACCGACTCGCTGTAGACTATGAATCTGCTTGGTTTGGTGCCAAAGTATAACACACAAAAATTTTGAATAATCAATTTGGTTTGCTAAAATTTTAGCGTGAGGTCACGAACCAACCATGCTGTATATCTGTCAGCCTGTGGCTACGAAAATATCCACGTATTTTCATCGGGAAAAGAGTCCACCACGGGTCCCTGAACTTATATCGAAATCTGGGTTTCGTCCCTATGGTCCAAACCCAGGTAACGCGGATCCCTGTGTTTGTGAAACCGGTTACGTTTGGTTTTTCCGGTTTTACAACCACAAGAACGAAACCTAGATTTCGCTGCAAGTTTAGGGATTCGTGATGGGCTTTTTCCTTTCATCGGCCTCTGACGTGACCAACGAAAACAGGACGGCCCATGGGCTAAGGCGCATGTGCTGTCTCGGCCCACGCACACACACGCAGACTGTCCCGGGCTCGCCTGCCGCCCGACTAGCCGCTCGCCCGCGGCGCCCATCCATGCGCCGCCAGCCTGACGGTCACGGCACCGGCCCCTCCTACTTCGGCCTGGCGACGGCGAGCAACGACGACCAGGAGACAAGCGTGGCGACCAGCAGCGACGATGAGTAGCGATGATGCATGCTGCGTCCCCATCCTGACGGCGTCCATGCCGCCTCCTGCTTTAGCCCATCGACGGCGCAGAGACGAGCAGGGGCGCACGGCATGCACCTCCGGTTAGCATCCGTTCCAGTGCGGATCTATATATTCAATTCGAATATGCAGTGGAATTTTATTTATCTCCTCCGGAACGATGAGTGCAATCGGATTTGGATTTACTGGCCCTGTAGCAGACTAGCAGTTGCTGTGGATTGGATTTTCCTCTTCGCGTGTTCTTGTGCGTCCGCGCGGCTTCTGGAGGCTTCGCGTCAATACGAGCGGAGCCTCGATGCATCCAGTTCATCCGACGGACCATATTTAACGCTGGCAAAATCGAACGTCAGCAAGACGCCATGATGACGTGGAGCGCCTAACCATTGGCTTTTGCGATCAGGTTTTGTGTCAAGAGATGATACATCCGTTCTTAATATTTATTAGTACTTAATTTATTGTATACTAAGAAAGCGTCGAGAAATCAGATAGATTACTTCGGAGTACTTCTTTGGCCTTAAATTATAACGCAAGTAAAAAAAAGGCATTTTGCACGTGCTAAGGGTTCATTTGGAACATAGCAATTTCACACAAATAGCATAGAAAATAGGATGCAATCCCGCGTTCTAAACGGGCCTAACTAAAGTTTGCATGGCTTGGTTAGATTAAAAAACTGTTTAATTTTAGGTAGAAGGGAACTTGTTAGTTCAAGTCTAGTACATTGGTTGCTCAAAGTTACTCTTTATAAAAGCACACTGGTTATTTCTCATCCAGTTTAGTTTTTTTTTTAAATAACTCATATTTCAGAATAGGACGAGTAAATAAGGTGTTTGATTCCTAGTATATTTTTGTAATCTATCTAATGTACACTATCCAATAAAATGTTCTATATTAAATTTTGATGCTTAGTACATTATCCTAATAAACATTATGAGCAATTCTGTTAGGAATAAAGTTTATAACCAAACACCAACTATATTTATACGAGCGATGGAGATGGACCACGCTGCATGCGGCGGTGTGCCACTGTGCCAGAGAAACGGTCAGCGCCTCATGATACGCTGTCCGACACATGAAAGTATCACGTAAGACCAAAGCGAATAAAACACGGGTCAATTCTCTTCGTCTAATAATATTATTCTCGGCATAGCAAATGTTTTTGCCGTCCTTTCAAAAAAAAAAACCAACGTTGCAGGCGGGGCGGGTTATTACCGCAACCCACCAGACCGCTCCGCTAGAATCTGCTCCGCGGCTCCAGCGGCCCAACTGTAGTTACTTGGTGGCCTGAAGCTGCTCAGCCCGCGGAAACCGTGAGACCCGCGAGAGTCCGCAAGATTAGAGTAGCCCGTACAGGGACGAGCAGTAGGATGGTCGAAATGGGGACGAGCACCATGGACGGAGCAGCCCCGTGGGGAAGGTCGCTCGTCTCAAGCTCAGCGGGGAGGTAGCAACGCGTGCGCCGTGGACAGGGGCGAGTGGCGGGGACACCGTCGGCGGGGACGAGCAGCGTGTACGCTGTCGACGCGGATTAGCGGCGGACTCCTGTGGTGAGGACGAGCAGCGCGGCCTGAGCGACCCCTGTGGGGGAGTTCGCTCGCCTGAAGCTCACCGGAGAGGGAGCAACACAACCCTTGAGCTCACCAGCCGAGAGGGACAAGCTGTATAGCAGCGCTAGCACAGAGCCTTGAGCTCACCGGGAGAAGACCAAAGCAGCATAAAGATTAAATTTGAGCATGCCTCGTGTACGGAGCACAATTAGTTTTAAGATGGAGTTTAGGAGCTCGTCATACGTAGTGGTAGAGCAAACCTCGAGCAGCCATGGAGACGGTCTCTGACCGGGAGGAAGAAGATGTGCGTTCTGATTTCTGTGGTCAGAACACATCCAAACATGAGGCTGTTGCACATGGCAAACGGTCGTATGTGGACGGCCACATGCACCCGCAACACAGCTCGTGGCTCTTGCGGACGCGCGGCGGGCAGCCGCAACCCATTCCGCCTACAACCTGAAACGTTGGAATCGGCACAAAGGAAATCCAGTTTTTCTGGTAGGTGCCTTGGCATTCAAAGACAGCACAACAATTTAAAAGACCAAAAGAAAAGATCAACAATGAACACAGTAGGATCACAAGGGTTCATAGCAGTATAGCACAAACATCCAGACCATACAATGTATCATAATACCCTAGATTCTTTGCCGAGGCAATTCTGGTTTTGCCATTAAGGAGTGAAAATCCTTTCATTTTGCCACTGGATGCACCCAAACTTTGTTTCCAAGACATGGTCCCGGTAGGAAAAAAAAAGTTCGAATCGGGATTTCACTTCTCAATGGCAAAAACAGAAACTGTCCATTCGTGGCGTTACTTACAGCCGCACGGACACGCAGCCTAAGATTTTAAGCAAAAGTAGATGGTTTGAAGGTTCAGGTGCTAAAAGATCCTATAGTAAACCTGATAACCTAATACTTCATGGTTCCAAGTTGAGAGTGGCATCAGCATTTGCCTCAATTTCCATTTTGCTCCGGATGATGCACCTCTTCTTAGTTCCTTCGTCTAGGTACACCAGGTCTTCTGCAACCGCGACATGCCCATAAAGCAACTCTTCCAGATTGTCGATAAGAGCAGCCTTCTTACCTTTGCCATCTCTCATCTGCTGAAGCTCTTCCTTGCCGTGGTTTCTGGTGGAGAAATGGTCGTGGGTTCTCATGGCCTCCTGAAACCCAGATATTGTTGGCTGGAACTTCACTAGGAAGACACTCTGATTGGCTGGTCTTCCATGGCTAACTTTCGCCTTCTCAAGTGGGATACCAATATCTGGATAAACAAGACAACATAAACAAAGTCAAAACACCAGATAAAAAATAGCACAAGGATATTTTTAGGCATTATTCTGTCAGAGCTGAACATTTGCTCTGAGCATACTACCGGAATTGCAAAAAAAGGAACAAAAAAGAGTATGCATGTATTAGCCCACTGTTGATCTCATCATAACATCTTACAGAAATATAACAGAATACAACAAGAGCACTGTTGTCAATCCTAAGTTGCATACCCAAGTACAAAAACAAATTATAACAAGTGCACACAGATACTAAGTTCTTTTGAGGCTCAGTAAAAGTGTAAAACTGACCTGCTAGTACACCTTCAATTTCTTCTACCGACACAACCTTTGCCTCAATATCCTTTGCCTTCACAATGGAGCTGTTATGTATCACAACAACTGGAGGCCACAACATGAGGTCTCCCCTCATGGCATTTACTTCCTCAGATGAAATGGAGTGATGGGCTTTAGATGTATCCGGAGCAACTTGCCAGTTCCACCCCATCAGAATACAGAGTGCTCTATGAAACCCCAGATGCTTTGTCCTCAAACCCGTCTTGCATGTATCATAAGCATGTGATAATAAGGCATCAAGGTCTGGAAACTTCCTCGCAACACTGTTGTATAAAGTAAAAAAAAAGCGAAATAAACAGAGCATTTATTCAGGTTAGAGATTCCATGTAAATGTTCAGTTAATCAAACAATACAGATAAAGTCAATTAGACAATCTCCAGCGGAGCGTCTATCCCCATTGCCTATCACTATTCCCACCTACTTTCCACTCTGTCTAAGTGTCGTTTTGTACTATAGGCAGTCTTTTTACACACTCCGCTGGAGATAAGTCTTATGTCTCCACAATCCTTGATGTTGTTGTATAAAGTACACAAAAAGTGAAATAAACAGAGCATTTATTCAGGTTGGAGATTCCATGTAAATGTTCAGTTAATCAAACAATATAAAGGAAATTATGTTTCCACGATCCTTGATGTATTATGGTCTTTGAAAGAAAATCAAAACAGAACAAGGGCATAGCCAGCAATTTTCCTGACCAATATGAAGTGGAAGAAAACAGGGCGCATAGCAATGTAAATCATTGGAAGAGTTTATAAACAAGTTGGCCCATAAATCTTCAGGACCATAAAGGCATAAAGTAACAGAATCTTGGCCACACTAACTCAAGGAAATAATGACATGTCCCACTGCTTCTTCAACCAAAAACATTTGGATTGATGCCTGAAGCTTAAATTTGATGTAAATTAACAAAGAAAAGATCAGCAATATTCGGTTTGGACAAGGAATGTTATAATATTTACAGCATACTTAGTAATCATAGGTATAGCTGTTGAAAGAAAGTAAAATTGAAATACAACACCTTTTTTAATCATTGAAGTCATGATAATGACTGAAATAAAGATGGTTTAAACATATAGCTGTAACTGAGTGATATATGCCTCTATAGGTGGAGTATTTTGGCTCCTAGCTGCTATGCGTATCTACGCCCCTATGCCATTACAAACACTATTTAAGATCTTGCCTATGAAAGGAATTGTAATTGACATGGAGCTGATCAGTACCGTACCAGTATCAATACTGTACAAAACCGAAAATAGATTTCATGCATTTCAAATGCAAAAGAATTTGTGGTCAACTTACCAGGGCAGAAAGATAAAAAAATCAGATACTTATATAAACAAAAGCAGAAAACCATGCATAAAGTTTCGAAGCCATTGGTTTAACCTACAGCCTCTTACAAGAAACATATAGTAGCATGCCATACAGTCCCCACATAGCTCAGGCTGGTCTTCCTCAAAGTTCAGACATATAGATGTGCCAGCCTGTCATCCTGATTGGAAAAACTGGTCATACCTGGTTTCCAAAATGTGCTAGTGAAATTCTAATTTACTGGTAGGCTAGATATGATCAAAAGTAACATGCTTGCGTAAGGGCTTCATAAAGAAGCTACAAGGTTGTTACTCAATCACATTGCCAAATTTGCAATGTCAATGGTCTCCAAAATTGCACATGTTAATGGTCTCCGATTTTGCACATGTCCAGGTTAGAAACAGCAGTTTGCCAATGTGTGCACCTGACCTCACAGGATGCAATCCTGTCTAATACCAAAACATTAGCAACTCCTCCAAAAACACAACTAGAAACCTGGAAGACATTCTGGAACAAATTTATCATCAACAGAACAATGCTGTCACTTTCATTTTCTTCCAGTCATATTGTCCAAACATATCTGAAAGACTGCAAAGCATTACTCCATAGAAGCTGCATCGCCATGGGATCTTGTCTCAGTACAGAATGTCAGTTCAGACCATAGACCAATGCTCAAACCTTTGGACACCAATGTTTCAATGTCTGAATCCTTTAAACAGAGCCAATATGCTTTAGAGAAGCGAGTGAACATTGAACCAATTTTGTTGCCATAGTCCAGTACATCCACCTGATGGTTCCTCACAATATTATGCTCAATCCCATCAGTCCATTTCGTCGGTTTGTCCTAATAATAACATATATAGGTAATAACGCACCCTAAGAAAGACATAGGTTGGTCCAGTAGGGAGGGCTGTACAGGGCTCTAAAGCTACACAAGAACGTTATGCCAATTTCATAGAGCAAATTAATATAATTCATCATGTTAACCTAAACTATAGGGTCGATAAGGCGTATCTACTGTATCGAGGTACAGTTTAATGTGACTACGCTAGATATTGATTTTTCCTCGGAGCTGTCCATTCCAGCCACCAAATCAGCATGTAGTCAACTTCTAACGAAATATAGGAGGAACTGTTTTGCTCGTAGAGTGTTAGTGCAGGTAAAGAAAGACAAACCTGCCACAGACAGAGCAAGATAAAGATCCTTTTGACGCCTCACGGTATTTCTTCTGCATGGCTGGGCTCTCATTCAATATCTTTGTATACTTAAGAAAGGCTTGGTCAACCTGCTTACGGAACTCCTCCGAGCCTTCTGGAGGATCTTTACGCAAAAGATCCTCATACTCTGGAGCATCCTCATGCTTCATTTCAGAACCATTAGGATCATCTTCTGACGACTTCGAAAATTTATTTGGCCTGTCACATTCATTTCTACCTGATGTGTATTCACCATGGAATTCATAAGGAGCTGTTCTCAGTCTCTTTTTTGCACTCTTGGTCAGTCCTCTTCCTCTCCCTCTTCCTCTTCCATTCATGGAAGCTCCTCCAAATTGTGAATAGGAATTGGGTCTGGACAACCTCTGAGAAATTGGTATGTTTTTCGAATGCCCATAACCATAAGTTTCATGTGGCAAAGCAAGCCTCGAGAAAACATTTTGGTTAGTTGGCATATCATATCTTTCATCATAGTCATCATCATCAACCATGTCACTGTCATATATTGGCATTCTTGGTGGGGGTAGGTCATATGCATCCATATCATCATCATAAGGATCTAGTCCTGCAAACCCATCATCAGCTGGATACAGATCTATCTCATGATCAAATGCAGGACTGCGGTATCTTTTCCTAGAGACCATAGGGTAAGCTTCTTGATCACTTAGGTTGTCAATTGAAGAAAAATAATCCTGGCGAGATGAACGCCCCACAGTTCTAATAGGCTCTGTTCCTGGGGAGTGGGAGTAGCGACCGTTACCACCCCTTGTTGGGTATTTTATGGAGTCATCACGGAAATGCGGCATTAGCTGTGTTTCTTTATGCGCACTTTCAAAGCTACAATCATCCTCTTCAATCCTATGGGATACCCTCAGGTGGTGGTTAACCGTTTCATTCCTGGCACCTCTCAAAGATGCCTCTGGTGCATCGTATGCATCATTTATAGGATCCCTTCCAACATATTCAGCATGTCCATCATACTCCATCGATGCAGCCCTTGGTGCATGTTTAGAGTGTGTCTGCCTTGCAATGTCCAGCAATGTTTCATCACCATGACCACTGCCATGGTCTAAAGAACTTCCTGACAACCTATGAGGATGGCCACTCACATACCCTATTGAGCCATGAGTAGACCTGCCAAGGCCATCCATAATGTATCCGTTGCTCGACTCATAGCCAGGTCCAGTGTACATCCTGTGTGGATGGTCCTTAGCAAGCAGGGCTGAGGAAGAATCACCAAGAGCCTTCACCATGTCAGACTCCATCACATCCCTACTAGAGTAAATCCTCCCTGTTTCTCTATCCCTCCCAGCAGGCACGTCCCCAGATGAGTAAAACCTTTCAGTTCTTCCATCTTTCTCAACAGCCACATCCCTACTGCCAGAATAATGCTTCTCAATCCCTCTACTCTCACTGTATGGATCATGAGAATGCTTGTGATACTTAAAATGGCCATCATCACGCAGCAGCGGGTTGCTTCCAGCACCGAAACCATCACCTGCCTTCATGGATGATCCCCCCGTCAAGAATCCAGTCTCAGGTGGAACAGAGGGATACAGAGGCGGAGACAACACAGTCCTTGGTGGTGACATCGGGAGAGGAGGCGACCTGGAGTCTTGGGGGTACATTGTGCTAGTTCTTCCGAGTCCACTCGCGCTGATTTTGAGCGTCATACCGCCGCCAAACAAATCGCCATCCTTGGTAGTGCTGCGGTGACCAGGACCAGCCCCAAGGTAGTCATCCTTGAGAATGCTACGGTCACGGGATGGTCGGCCCAGGTCGGATGGATGGTCTGGGAGCATGTAGGACGGCGGCGCGTCATAGCCGTCGCGGCCTGGGCGGTCGTAGCGGTCGCGCTCCCCGCGGTAAGCGCCCCTTCCGTAGTCCCTGAGCCCGCGGGGAGAGACGTTGGGGTCCCCGCCGTATTCCCTTCGCCCGCGGGGTGAGCCACGGCGGTCCCCGCCGTAGTCCCTGGGACCTCGGCCGGGCAGGTCGCGGGGATCCTCGTGTTCCACGCGCCCGCGGCGGGGTGACTGGTGGCGGTCGCCGTAGTCCGTGCGCTCGCGCCGGGGAGGGCTGCGGCCGCCGCTGCCGTAGCCGGTGCGTCCGCCGCGGGGAGGGGCGCGGTCGTCGTCCTCGCCCCTCGGGCGGCGCGGGCGTCGGCCAGGGGACGGGGTGCGGCGGGACCGGTAGTCGGGGCGCCTATCACGGTCGTCGCGGGAGGCACTGCCGCCGGGGCGCGCGTCCCTGCGGCCGTAGCCCCCTCCTCCTCCTCTCCTCCCTCCTCCCCTGCCTCCGCCTCCTCGTGGCATGGCGCCGGACAGGTCGCGGCTACCGCCGGAGATTGAGGATCGCTACCGTGACGATGGGTGACTTTGTGGGGTCGAGAGGGGGCTTCAGATCCAGGCCTCAGAATCTGGTATGCTTAAGTAGGCGGCGGCAATTGTCGCCGTCAGCGCAGTGATGGGGTGATTCTCGGCAGCGGCGTTGGAGATCAGTTCGGGAGATTTGGGCGGCGACGGCAGCGACGGCGGCGGCGGGAGAAGTGGGGATCGTGGTTTAGTTGGGGCCTTGGGGGTGCGGCTGGGGTTGGCATTTTATGCCGATGATATAGTAGTGGGCCTGCATTATTTGGTTGGGCCTGTGGAGCCCAAGTCCAAAAAGACTAAAAAAAGGTTCATCAAAGGCAAGGAAAAGGTAAGGTTAAAACAACAAAAGAAAGTCTTGGATATGCTTTCCCTTTCCCGGATTCATGGTTTTTGTATATACTTCACTTTGCATGCAATGGTAGAAAGGAATATATACTTTAGGCTCGTATCATATTTTTCTTCACCTCCAGCCTAGCAAAATATTTTAACTTCAAGCAATTCGATCAAGCTGAATTAATGGAGAAATAGTATATATTTGAAAGTCTATATATAGTTCAATGTGCCTTTACCGGTTACAATAGAAAAAATGGGTATTATCAATAAGGTACACCTTTGTTTTTGCTTTTATTATATGGACTGAATATAACTATTTGAATAAAAAATAAGGGTGCATGTGTCATATTACATCAAACGTTCCAAAGGCCATGTTTGGATGCTATGGAATTACGAGAATCTAGTAGAAAAATCCCTCATGGTATCAAACATACCTCATTTTGTAGGGAGATTTTTATGCACATGAGCCATGGGCACAAAATCCAATGTTACCGAGATTTTATCTAGAAACCAAACACCTCTGAAGTATGGTTTTGATATGGTTTCAACTTATTCTATTCTAGTCCAACAACTGTAAAACCAGCTTAATAAACAAACTAGATGGCACCCCATGTGTTGCATGAATTTTGTTGTGATGTACTCACAAAGGCTATTAGATTGCATGAAAAAATATTATTAGCCACAGAAAATCTGTACAAAAGGACGTAGCTTATCACTTTAGTAGCGAGCTCCTGAGTGACGTGGCTTTATGAAATTGTAGAGAAATATGGTATTTGATATCTCCAAATAATATAGAAAACTTGCTATTGGATTATCAATGACACAATGCACCATCCCAGGTAGTGGCAGTATCATCACTGCAGAATGTTCCAGATTCAAAACGTCACACAGGGGGCAAATTCATCCATCATTTGATGGTTCCTAAACGACAATCATTTTTTTTTGTTCCATCCGTAGAGAAAAGGAAACTTCATAAGTTTACAGATATATTTTCCCAGTTTCAAAAATTCATCAACATCTACATAAGCATATAGACACAGAAAAGGGCCCAAAATCTCTTATAATATCAAACGGGGGTGTATATATATTAAACAGATGGGTAACATTTTGACATCGCAAGATCAATCAAGCGTCGGCTTCAATAAAAAACATGATAAAGGTACTGTGATGATTTCCCTCTAAAGGCTAAAGGAAACACACAAGTTACACCAGGTTTACTATCATGCATTCCTTATACAATTTTCCCGTGAAGTCTATCTGTACAAGAGCATATCCCATTATTCTTTCGTGCCACACGACTGGCAATGCTGGCACTACCGTAATCCTGCGAACATCTCCAAACAAGTGCTCGCCCTGGTCACTCAGCCTCCTTTTCACAGTTTCGCATCCAGTAATCACTGGATTAGTAATGACCAATGACCAGGGTAATTGGAGGAAAATGCCTACAAGAACCATCTTATCAATTCATCATGTGACAAGAACGGACGATGGCTTCTTGAAGCTGGAGCTACTTGCTTTATTCGAAGATGTGATTGCCCTATCCTTTGAAACAGGGTTGCCTAAAATGAATTCTGATGAACTTGATTGCTGATTGTTTTCACTCTGGTCAGGACGGACCCAGATTTTGATGAGACCCTCACGGCAGATGGTGAGGATTGATTCATTGGTGAAGACCAGACCAGAGAGGGGATCGGCGTGTACTCGATGAGCAACAAGGGGTGAGAGCTTCGGAACATCTCGCATTCTTGGAGAAGGTTGAAGAACGCCTGTTGGAGGGCATGCATTGTCCCAATGCGCAGAAGGGCTCCCACTGCTAAATGTCGGTGAGGCACTTGAAGGATACCGTAGTGGGACAACAATCTCATCCAGTGCCAGGTCCCACAGAAGCAGTTGAGTGTCCTGCAGACATGTAACAGCAGAAATTCACACCAGAAATAAATCATAAAGCAAGTAAAATGCCAACTTACAATGTAAGGCTTGTCTTGTTGTTTACATTTAATTACATGCTATTAGGCTCAGGTATGATATCGAATCAAGATGTTCAGACAAATCAATTTCATGTCTGAACAGGAATATACTAAGGTTACTTACACAGAAAATATTTTAAAAGTTGTGAGAAAAGAACCATCAGAACTGGAAAAGGAAAGTAAATCTTATCCATGCTCTTGAAAAAAATAACAGTGGACGTAATAGAGCAAATTGATCAGTTACATGTATTTTGACAACAGACTACACAAATCTGCCCATAGCTCATTAATATAAGATCTCGAAATAATCCAGTAAGGTAAGAAAGTGGATAGACAGGTCTTCCCATCTTAGATATATGCTATTATTTTTATTTATAAACCTAGAATCATAGCCTTCTATAAATATAGTTAGAATTAGAGTTTAAATCCCAACATGGTTTCAATATACATGGTTTGTGATGTAATATCAAGACTCAGAATAAAATTATGATAGCTATTAAACTTGGCATACCTGACCAACAGAACCAAAGCGATAGACATTTTCACCATTATTTCCATCAGAACTTGGTGGGGACCAATATGAATCAAAAGCAACTCCACTAACCTGCCACCATAATTAAAATAGCCTTATCGTCAACAAACAAGTTTCGACAAGGGACACTGGAAAAAAAAATCAAGGCAGGTGAAACTAGTACCCAGGAATTATGTCCTTCACCCCAAGCGACTATCTTTCTTTCATCCATGCTCCATACCTGCACAAGATCATCTTCACCACCTGTCAATAGATATTTCCCGTCTGAGCTGTACACATACAGAGCAATAATTAGGTCAGAGGCTGACATGTTATTCTATGTGACAAACCCATATAACAGTGAGAAACAATTTACAGATACTAGATTCGTGAAATATTGATGTGGAGATCAACAGAATGAACCAAAATGCAACTTCATTGAAACTAGGATACTTAACAGTACTACCAATAACAAAAATAAATTGCAGAAAGAAAACCATGCTAGGAAAATGTTGCAATGATTCCCAGAGCGACCATTATGTAATTAGACCATAAAACTAAAAGCTAAGTGGGCATATGAAACTATATGTTTCAGATTATATACAAAGAACATGTTCTGACAAGCATGAGCAGTGAAGATCGGAAGTGATCATTAGACGTTTAGTAGGGACATATTTCAAGCTGTGACAATTGAGGTTGAGCAGGAGCAGTCAGCAAACTTAGTTGACAAGCAGCAACAGGCATGCATGACTGGCAAGTACCATAAAACATCAAATAAGCAAGAGAAGACAAAGAGCATATAATTATATATATATGAAACACTATGACACACTAACGTTGCTTCTTTACATTATTCAATACGTATGCTTGTTTAGAATAGAAGCAATATGGAAGACTTCGTCAGAAAGAGCCATGAAGACTGAATTAGTTAACATGTTTGAATTAGCCAACGGAAGCAAATTATGTAGATACAAAATGAAAGAAGTAGAATACCAAGGCACATGCGTAAGTGGGTATAGATGTCAGACAATTTAAACTGCACAGGACATTCATAAATACCTCCAAGTGCAACACAACAATGCGCCATAATAACTTCTTCCACCAAATATTAGTTGTTCCTTTGAAAAATCAAAAACTCTCAAATAACCTGCATATTGTTTATCAATGTTAATTTAAGAAGATAGATAACGCGGTAAAAAAACTTAAGATTCCTAGGGCAAAGCAAGTACCATCTCTCCCAACAGTAGCCAAGTATGTTCCATCTGGTGAAAAGGAAATTGCATTGATCGAACCTTGACAGATATGCCATCTGGCAACTGGGTTGTTCTGTAATGTTATTCATGACATAAATCCCAGTTAATTATGGTGCCACAATTTCAAGGCCAATCACGTCCTATACCTTGAAAACTCGTCTAGTCAAATGTCAAGCAATCCAGCAATAAACTCGTAGAACCCTAAAGTTCATGTAGCGAAATAGACTACTTCTAGTGATCAAAATCAATAACACTGCCCAGATGGAGACAGACAGCATGCTACCTGTTAGACAGATTATTCTTACACGGCCTGTGGCCCACATGTCGTGTATTGCAGCCGGACTAGAGTCTGAGGGCATCTGTAGATTTGCGTCCGATTAGGCAAGGATATCTCTGTTTGGCTGTGATTCTATAAGCCTATATTGCCAATATATACAGATGTATTCTATACCCTCATAATCAATCTACTATTCGTGTGCCAAATACTTGCTTATCTAAAAATCTTGCTGAATGCCAGAAACAGACACTGAAATGGAAGAGTAAATCAATTCAGTAAAAATATCTAAAGGATAAATTCTATTTTACTTTTAGTTCTCTTCAAGTGGAAACTCAAAAATAATTGTGTTCAACAGAGCTTCACCTAACCTTGCAAGGGCTTTGTTCCTCAGCTTAAGAGGAAATGAGATTGTGGGGCATTGCAGGTGCTAGAGGCATTTCTTACCTGGCTAGCATACTGCCTTTTTAACTGTTTGATTGAGACCGTGGTTGTGCTGTTTTTAGAAAAGGCAAGCATGTGCTCTTAATCCTTACGTGTGTGGGGGGTTTTATTCTTGCTGTTTTGTTTTTGGAGTTTCTTTTCCCCTCTCTTCTTAACATAATGGTACGCAGGCCTCCTGTGTGTTTGAGAAAAAAATATTTTAGTTAGTCACTTAGTATTGTCAATCTGCACCTGGAACCGTTTTAGATGAAGTTCTCTCTTTCAGTGTCATCATGTGTGATGTTGAATGACAGAAAGTATATGATAGTTATCACCATTTTAGCATTTAACGTTACTGTTTCCATGCTTCAGTAATGAAGAATAAGAGGGTTCAAAATTAGCTGAAGATTTGACAATTCTACCAATTCATGCCAACAGAGCCAAAAAGAGCATACTTTAGCCAGGCAGTCACGGAAGAACCTAACATACCTTGCTCGACTTTGCATGTACGACCATAAACTGGGATTGATCCTTCACAGCTGGAAATGTACAGTCTGTGTTCCCATCCTTGTTCTGAATACAACAAAGAAAGAATACCAATCAAAATCAACCAAAACAGTCTTGAGAAATTATTGGCAAATTCTATAACTAGCAGCTGCTCACTTTATCATACACATACAAATTCCCATCAGAATGGCTAACGACAAAAATGCCTTCACGTTCTGGCACCCACGCAAGAGACGTGCATCGACTGCAAAACATTAATACTCTGATGTTAATTAGAGAACTACATTAAATGTTTTTCATTTTGTTATGGTTTAATAGAGCAATATAGGCATCCAAATGGAATATTACAAGAATGGTATGCTTATATTGCAGCAATATCCAGCTTTAGATAGCTAGGTAAGCCAGCCTAAAAAAATGACGGGCGGTGAAAGAAGAAAGGTTCCAGAGAATCCAATTAAGAAAATGATCTCTTTTTCACTAGCAAACATGTTTAAGGATTCAATGGAATGCAGGCAGCTTCTTTTTTGAGACCAGAGGATGAGAACACACAGAGTCAAACTTTTCAAACTCTGAAATAAGATTTTGCCCCAAACAACAAAAGCAAGTTTAGGCCTCAAAGGTGCTCCTTGTAAGCACAGTCAGGGAATATGGACATAGAATTCATTGCTTTATCACAAAGCCGAGGGCAAGAAGCTATGGATCCACTACAATTGGATTCATATTGCTGAAACACAATGCTAAAAAAGGGTGAGAATCCTGATTAGGTACAGGTAACTTTGCTAGCTGCTAAATTTCGCCTTCTCTCTGAACTTAAGCTCAAATTACCAGACAATGTACCTGTGCTACCCCCAAAGGAATGTCTGATATGCTAAATCACAGGACAGTAAACAAAAATAAACATGCAATCTAAAATGTTTATGAATAATGTAATGTATGGCATTCGAATAACAATGAAAGTTCAAACATACCTTCCATTGGATGAGACGTCCTTATCACCCTTATTATAATGCTGAGCTGCCATAGGCTTTCTTCCTGGATCTTGTAACTGTTGCCTCAGTGACATTGAATAGACTGCACAATAGCCCACAAAATAAAAGTATATATGAAAACGGAGGTCTAATAATTATGGACAGTCCAGTTTGAATCGCGTAATGAGGTTCAAGTAATCAACTCGACTAACCATCCCCTGATCCCATCCCAATGATCAGATCATGCCCCTCTTTGGCCTCTGGGTCGAATGCATGGCATAGTGGGTTCGAGTTGCTGAAATGGATGGACTTTATTGGGTCCTAGTGCAAGTAACCAGCTGATCAGAAAAGAGTGAGACAGCAAAAACTGTGCGCAGCTTGCATCCAGTAAAAAGACAGGATACCTTCTCCTGTGAATTGAGATCGCTGATGAATAGCGTGTCTGCAGCATTGAAGACAATGTATGTACCCTTGCCGTCATAATTTGCCACCCCTGGTGATCCACCAAGGCCTGCAGATGTACCAAGGCCTCCTCCTACACGGCTGCTTCCAGCAACAACCCGGCCCGCGCCATTGCCCCCACCAAAGCTAAGTGCCTTGCTGCCATTCCCTGTGCCCAGCAGCCTCGCAGCCGCAGACCGCACCCCGCTGGTGGAGCTTGGTGTCGATGGCTGAGAGCCCAGGCTAGCAGGCTTCTCCTTCAGGTATGCCACCATCAACTGCGATAATGAAAACCAACGACCACTATGAGTCATGCTCCTGATCAGAACACATGCTTATCATCAAAACTGTTGTACAGCCGAATTGAGAAATAAACCAACAAAAGCTATCAACACTGCTTCTTCACTAAAATAAAGCTTTGATTCTACATACTAGTAATTGGTAAAACCCTACAGAACCACAACTTCACCGGTGAAGCATCCAACAAACTAATATTTTTGAACAATATGAACTGCTTAATAAGCCAGCCAACACGGACACTAATCGTACTCTGTAGCTCCGGGAATTAGCTCTGAGCCTCTAAACCTGATACTGAACCCAGCAGCAGCACAGAACTTCCGAAAATCGCCCATCACAACAACAGCCCGATTTCCACGTGCCACCGGCCCACCCAGCCGAGATCACGGAACAGGGGGGGCGGCATCCGTACCTGCGAGACGGTCTTGCCGCCGTGGCTATAGTGCAGCACGGCGGAGTGCGTCTTCTCGTACTGCAGCTTGTACCTCCCCTCGGGCGTCTTGAAGTAGGTCTTGAGCCCCGCGGCTGCGCCGCCGCCGCCCCCCGCGCCCGGCCCCACCCCGGGCGCGCCCGCCATGCCAGGCGCCACCGCCGCTCCCCGCGATCGATTCCCGGACCGCAACCCTACCGCCGCTCCCGTCGCGCCGCCGCCGGCCACTAGGGACTAGGGGAGCGCGCAAAGAGGTTCCCGGAGGCGGCCAGGCCGGGGGCGGAGACGGATCCAGGCCGGGGGCGATGAGGTGGAGACGGGAAAGCGGTGGGCGGGGCTGCCTTGGCTCGATTTGGGAGAAGAAGCCGAGACGACGAGAGATGGCTCGATCGGTGTAATCCCTATATCATCTCTCATATCCTTTTACCCACACAAACCTCTCATATCATATTATCCAAACAAAACTACAGTGGCTGATATGTGGACCATCGCTGTAAAAAAAGTTGTATATTATAGGGATAGACGACGTTGATTTAAACGAAGGATTATATTTATTTGCTTTTGCTGCCGCTTATGAACCATGCAAACAGCCGCAACTAAAAAAACAGTAAATATTTTTTCAGAAAAAACTATGGAAAAAGCTGCAATCTGGTTGCCGAACAGTTAGGACTTATAAGCTGCAGCTCCAAGCAGCCGCTTTCCGATCAGGCCCATATGTGTTGCGCGCCGCTTCCGCTGTTGCTTGCTCCTTATCTATTGTCTAAGGCGTCAAGCTAGCGTCATGCCTGTCACGACCTAAGATGGATGGAGTTGTGTTTCGCGGAGCGTGGATTTGTCCAACTCTTTCAGCTATTTTGAAGCGCCACTGTTGCATTTCGGTACCAGCGTGTCTGGCCCTGCTACTAGTATTCCTACTGAAAAGGGGGTTATATGTCAATTGAAGTTTGAGATGTTTTTTTGACAAATCTATGTTTTGCCATCTCGCTTCCATGAGATGGGAGTCAGTTTTTGTCATGCAGCTCAACAACAAAAATCATAGAACGCAAAAACTATCAAAGCAAAATAGATTTTAGTTGGTTTTCATGGTAATCTTCCTTTGTACTCATTTTTTAAGCAGTAATAAAACATGGTTTAATCTTAAAAAATAGGCGATTCATTTAAGGGGCATTTAAACTAGTGTTGTTTATTGTGAAATATGGTCAATCTAGTTTGTAACACTTACAGTGTATCTATTGGATAAGATATAATCTTTTTTTTAGAATTGGATAAGATTTATTCTGACTCTTATTGAAAAGTTAATGGGCCAGCCCATAAACTTGAGCGGAGGAGGTGGCGTGCATCTAGGACCATCCCAGCGGACTGACTAAAAGAGATTTTATATCACTATTCCAACTACTACTCTTTCTATCTATAGCAGCCCTACAGTGTCGATTTGTACTTATAAACGCTCTCTTTACACGCTCCATTGGGCATAGCGCAAGGAGAGAAACGGCACTCAGCCCAGCGAGAAGGAATTTGACAGTTTGACACAGGCGTCTCAACAACCAGCAAGACCTTATTAAAAAAAGAAGCGGGCAAGAAGGCCCCACCTCCTATCATTGCCCGCAAGAACCCCTTGTCGAGGTCTGCAGCGTTTAGAGACCGCAATGGGATCCCTATCCCAAATCCGAGTATTCGGGTTTTACCCGATATAAGAAGGGGTATGGATGATTGTTTCACTCGTGGGTATGTTAATGGACACAATTTTGTACTCGTTGGGTACTGTGGGTGCGAGTACGGGTGCATGCTACTCATACTCGTGTATCCATGAGTAATTTATATCCGCCTTCAATTATACATTTGTTCCACATAATTAAAAAACATAAGTGTATATTGGACAAAATTACGATCAACTTTCATGTTTCAATATTATTTATTATTGTCTTCGATTTATTTATTCATATTTATGATTTATTATTTTATTATGCCATTATTTATTATATTTGTGTTATTTAAACATATGCGTAGTGGGTATTTAATTGGGTACGGGTTACCCGACAGCTTTTTTAACCCATGTGGGTATGGGTATGGGTAAAATTTCATACCCGCGAGCGGACATGCTTGTTGTAGTTGGTATGATTTTTGTTCGCAGATACAGGTATGAAATTGAACTATCCCAACAACCCGTTGCCATCTCTAGCAGTGGTGCATGGGTTGCCCACTAGCAAGACGGCGACAAGCACAAACACTCGATGCATGGCAGCTGCTTTATTTGATGCAGCGAGACCGTTCTTAATGAGAATTTCATCATATTTACCAAAGTATGCCATATCAAATTTTGTATAGATATCGTGTATTTAGATAAAGCTTTCTCATTTTTTATGAAACTCTCTTTTATCTCATTTTATAAATATTTTATCATGTCATCAAACATGTTGATATGTCATATCATTTAATATGAATGAAACTCAAACATCAAATGAAACCCCCACTAAGAATGGCCTAATGAAGCCCTCCCACTACAGCAATCCATGGACTTTTTATGCATTTACAAGGTAAGATGGTGTTCCTTCTCATCGACGTATGTACACTACACATTCTAGTCTTTTTATTTTAAATTATAGGCCATTTAACTTTTTTGTCATCAAATTAGACGCTATAATCTTATTTAGAAAATAGTGTAAAAATGTAAAAAAAAGTCAAGCCCTGGTTAAAGTATATTATATGATAATTAAATTATAATAAAAATACTAAATATAATTTTTTTAGTAAACCAAGTGGGTCCAAATTGATGCTCAGTAAACGAAACGAAGAGATCCGAGAGGGAAATGCTAACTATTGACTGAATGTGGATGATTGAGTCCGTCGGACCGGCTCATCACTGGTTCATTTTGGTGGACTGAGCTGGGCTTCGCATTTTCGGCTCGCCGACTTCATGTTAATTTCCTTGCTCGACCTCCACGTTGTCGTTGGGAAACATCATGCTTGGTTGTTTGCTTAATTGCTTGGTGTTGTGGCCTTGAACCTTGATAAGCAAGGATAGCAAGTCAGCATGCTTGTTTGGTCTCGAAGTTTGTGTGAGCAAGTTTTACCTGGGTTTTCACGGAGAGCCAAATTGGCTCGCCTGCCCTGGCAAGCTTCTTGGTGCTCGCGCCAGGGGAGGAAGACTAGGCGAGGCTAGCTCACAGCTACTAGAACCAAATGGACCCTAAAGTCTTCCTGTGCAAGTGTGCAAAAAAATTTGCTGGTAGACCGCCATGTCCCGCATTTATATCTGCCCAGCAGATTATTGACGCACGTGGCCATGTACAGTTACTACAGTGGAGAGTAGAGTCTGTGGTCCCTGTCAAACTCTCAACTCAAGGACAGCAATGATCCTTAAGACCGATCTAGTCTAAGATAGTATTTGATTATGGAGGAGATTCGGTACCATTATATATGTTTGTTTAAATTTGCTTGACTGAAACCATTTTTGTCTAGTTTGGCAACTTTCAGATCGGAGAAATTACAATAAATCAAAATAGCCTCTAGTGCTTTTCTAATCAATTTTAACTCCATTCAATTAAAAGTTAACAAACCAGGCCTTACACGTAATTAGATTACAGCTTATACAAAGTCGATCTATCGCTCCCGTGTGCAATGACTACGGCACCGTGCCACTGGGTAGCCTCTAATGTCCCGTCGTTCCATCATTTTGTTTAGGCTTTTCAAGGTCAACCAAACAAAGGGAGTGGGATTTATTATTTATTTTATTACAATAGCACGGACTTTCCAACGATGTTTACATTGCGCAACCAAACAACATCAAAAAATAAACAAAGTGCACGCTAATGCGATCCTCGGCGAAAGATTATGTATTTATGTTTTCATAACATGTCATAATTAAGTAAGAAACGGTTCCATTAGTTGTTCAAATAGCCCTCACAATGTATTGTTTGTTTATTGCTGTTCCACAAGTACTTAACATGCAACAGGCAACCTATATACCTTGTCAGTGTAGTCATGACTTTAACTAATCTCTCTCTCTTTTTTCGCGAGGTTAACTAATCTCTCTTTGTCAACCTCTTGTAGCATCATAAAAAACATTGGCATCACATGCGACTTAATGTGATTTTTATATGCAGAAGGGTTGTTACGCTCATGGTCACAATAACAACAGAGTATATCGCCCACGAAA
This sequence comes from Paspalum vaginatum, assembly GCA_030272315.1. Lineage (NCBI taxonomy): Eukaryota > Viridiplantae > Streptophyta > Magnoliopsida > Poales > Poaceae > Paspalum > Paspalum vaginatum. The sequence goes on along the minus strand of CM059019.1, from coordinate 5,572,426 downwards.
ATGGGGGCATGGGCATCACTACCATACGTTGAAATATAATACTAGGCAGTATATTGTTTAGGGCTATGTTTGGAACACACGAATTTCAAAGAAATTATGCAAGAGTTTCACAGAAAATAATTTAATTTTACAGAAAAAAGACAAAAAAGAAAAATTTTCCGCACTGCTTTAAATTTTATTTTTAAACTAGGTACAGACGTATCCGCTCGCCCACTTCAGTTTACTGCACAAACACAACCAGCAACTAGTGTGTCCGCCAGCCAGGCCTCTTCCACTGGGCCAGAGTAGAACAGGCGGGCCGGCCCGTCCAAGTCAGGGGCAAGGGTAGATGCATGCTCCGAGAATGGTGGTGAGGCTTGTGGCACTGGTAAGCCATGGTTTGGTTTGGGGCAGCTGTAAATATTCAGGTTGTATATCTGTTCGCAGGTATATAACGCGTGTTTTTTTTTCATAACTTTAATTATTTATTTTATTAAAAAATATTTAAACACATAGATATATAAGTCATACACAAATTATATTTAGTAATAAACCAAATGAAAACAAAATAAGTGATAACCAATGAATTTTTTAATAAAATGAATATTCAAAGTTTTGAAAGAAAAGCTAACCACGTCATATACATCTATAAACGACTTATAAACGAAGAGAGTATATAAGTAGTAGGATAGAGAAATAAGACGCGGGACAAATCATACTCCTATAGGATGAATTTCCCCGCGTGTTGCAAAGAGAATTTGGATAATATTCGTGTGTGTTACGTAAAAAACACTTTATGCATAAAGTCATAGAAAATCGATAGTAGGATGTAAATAGACATTTTATCGGATGATAACGTGACAAGGAACAATTTTATTTTTTTGATAAAGTGACATGGAACGACATCGAGGCGACCAGCGAAACAGCGCTCCTCCTGCCTGTACGAGCGTGATGTACTGTACATAGCGGGTCTCTCTTCTCTCTGCTCTGTCGCCGTCTCACCGATGGCGATGGACGCGCGTCCTCCCCAAAGACAGAGAGCTTCACTCCTCCGGCGAGACCTGCCTGCACTTGCACTGCACTCTTCTTCCTGTCAGCACAGACGGATTGCTTTTTTTTATTGTCTCGTCCAATCAGGGGAAGGAAGGCTACGCTACGTCGATCCTGCTGCTCCAAGTCTCCAAGTCTACACGGTACTCCGCGCTCCGTATCTATCTGTCTCTTCTCTAAGAAAAGCGAGTTTAAAGAAAAATATTTTATATCTAATTTTAACTTACCCAATAGCCTATCCACCTTTGGATTGGTTAGATTAAATTTTCTTAGGCCAACAGTCTATGTTAACATAAATATATAATTGTTTATTCAGCTGTTATATAGTTTTCACGGTTAGATCTAATTCTTTATTTCTTTCGTGCGGTTAGATTTGATAGTCACGTACTATCTATTACGCATTCCTGCCTGGAGTTCTTATTTTTTTTACACGCCAAAACTATCGTACCCGCCGGGCCGCAAAGTCTCGTCCAGCCTCCGGACTGTGCAGGACAGAGCGGCAACCGACGTACGCATCGAGAATGCAGGGAGGGCGAAGGGCCCGTTCTCCAGGCTCCAGCACGGATGGCGTGGACAGAGAGTAAAGCTGCATGAGTGCATGCACACGTAATTAAGCCTTCCTGCAAGTCCTATATTAGATAATGCATATATATGTGTGTGTGGCTTTCACCATATGTCCAAAGAAACATATACTATTTTAAATTGATTAATGCCTGGGGTAGAACACATGAATTTATATAAAAAATCACGCAAAAATTGCAAAAAAATGGTTCAATTTCATAGAAAAAACATATAAACAATGAAAATTTCTTGTGTTCTAAACAGGCCCTTAAACCCTATGATCATTTAATTACTACTCCATAATTTCATGCAGCTAGCATTGTTTATCCCATCTTAGCGTTATAAATGTGCTCCATATATTGCATGATAGGGATGGTTTTAAAAACTAATGATCATGCTCCTCTTATACTTTTGCTAGAAATGGCTAATATAGCATGCAACTGATTTTCTTTCTCATTGAACCGACCCTATAAGAAGTACCTAACTGGTTTTCCGGGCGAGAGGCTTAGGCTGAAACCAGCGGTTCCCTCATTTTACATCCCCTATCACTATTCCAAGTATCCATTTTTCTGTCTACAGTGCACGAATTTATTGTCTACAGTGTATAGGAGAGTTTTTTGAGGGAGACTTTAGCTTCAGCCTTATTAGCTGAGCCTCTGTTCTCTTCAAAGGCTACAGCTTAAATCATCTACATAAAAATAGTACCATTGCACTCATGGACCTTTCGATTTAAGTTATGGACAACATCTAAAGAGAACAAAGGTTGACTGGTTCTTGACGGCCACTGAGGCACCCTTTTGCCCATTAATTCCCTGGCAATGGAGTATATAATATGTTCTATACTATAAAATTTCTCAATTGTAGTTTAATAATATATATATATATATATATATGAAAGCCGACTATTAAAATAATTTAATGCTATTCTTTTATGTTGATGAGGAGAAATTTTCTGATAGAGACGTGCGTGCTTGTTAACTCTACCCTGTAAAAGAGCGAGTTTAAGAGAAAATATTTTGTACCTAATTTTAACTTACCCAATGTCCTACCCACCTTTGGATTTGTTAGATTAAATTTTCTTAGGCCCACAGTCTATGTTAACATAAATATATAATTGTTTATTGAGCTGGTACAGCTCATATACTTTACACGTGGACTCCATTTGTCTGAAATTTAATTTATTTGCGAACTAGATTCGGATGGCATGAACAGTCCACGTGAAAATGGATGCCCGGATCGCATACGGATTCCGTTTTCGACGTTCTACATATTACCGGAAAATTAAAAAGAATATTCCTAACCCAACTGACACCACCTTAAATTTTGCTCGTAGTCAACGGGGATCATCGAAACAATATAACGTATAATTTATTCGCGAGCCCGATTCAGACCGCAGGAGCAGCCTACGCGAAAATGGACATATAGGTTGCATACAAATTCCGTTCCCGATTCACTGCAGGAGCAGCCTACGCGAAAATGGACGTCCAGGTTGCATACGGATTCCGTTTTCGACGTTCTATCTATTGCCGAAAAGCTAAAAGGATAATCTTTCTAATGCAAAGAAACCACCCTAAATTTCACTCATAGTCAATGAAAAAATTCGAAAAAAATATGACGTGGAATTTATTCGCGAAGCCTATTCTTATATGCATTAATTTAGAGGTGCTTAAGGATTTTTTTCTCCCGTTGCAACGCACGGGCATTTTGCTAGTCATGAAAAAAACCACACCATACGCCTGGTAGGTAAAGAGTGGCCCCCTCACCAATCCACCCGACCCACTAGTCTCACTGTAATTTTCTTTCCCGTCGCTCGACTGGTCGCTCTATCGCTCATTTGTTTTTTTCCTTGCAGAAAAATCACCCCCGTCGCTTCCACCAGGTCTCCCATTGGTTTACTATTACAGTATTAGGGCATGTACAATGGGATGCTTAAAGAAAGCGCTTAGCACTAAAAACCGGTTTATTTTCTAGCACCAGGTGCTCAAAAGGTGTATGAGGTGCTTACTTAAGCATTGGTGCTTAATGAGTGCTTAATGAGTGCACCTCTATAAACAATGATGCATTGTACATACCCTTACTAGGCGGCACAGTGGCTGCAGGCAGCACGTGGATCCGCGAGTACTCTTTTCTCTGTGTTTTTTTTCTTTTTTTAATTGTTGTTTTTTTTCTTTTCTTTTTTTTGCACTATTTTTTCTTCACTTTTTTTTGACACTTCTGTTGTAACAGCCGAGAGTACCACAAAAAATTTCAGAACAAACAGAAATCAGATGTGTGCTGTAGAGCCAAAACCGTGAGCGAAAACACGTGAGACACAAGCGTGCAGAAACTTCAGGGCCAGAGAACCCTATTTTCCAGGCCGATTTTCACAAAAGTCACGGTGGCAAAACTGGCGAAGCGGGGGACGACGAGTTGCGAAATTTTCTGCCGTTTCCGGAAATGTATATTTTTGTCCTATTCCGAGTCCGGAGCGAAAAGTTATGGCCGTTTTACTCACGACACCTCAAATTAGGGTTTCACGGCGATGGATGGGTGTCGCGGCTATGGATGGAAGGACAAATGAAGGAGAAATCAAACTGTGGACAAGGATGGGGATGGAAACACAAGCACAACGACGAAGAACAAACCCTAACAAGCAAGAACTGAACCACAAAGGATGAAAACTCAACAAAGCAAACTGAAAACGACTATTGCGACACTATAGGTAATGGGACAGCAGAATTTTTTTTTTGTTTTTTGGACTGTAGGTATATGAAAACAAAACTAATCTAAAGGATAAACGGAATTACCTAACGGCAATCTGGAAACTGATACCAATTGATATAGGATAGGCCCGATCTTCCGTGAGGTACGTCGGTTTAGGAGTGGAGACTCGACGTTGGTGATGAAGACTCCAAGCCAAAGGTTCGAATCCTTGCAATCACGATACCATTGCTCTGATGGTTATCGAGCACGTGATACGCACAATCGACCTTGCCAAGAAAGCTATCGTTCATGCAATGCAACCGAAGAACACCAGTCAGAACGAAGAAAAACGCAAATCTCAATTGAATTGCACAAGTTGGGGTTTCACAAACCGATGACTGCGAAACTGTTCGATGATAGATTAATCTAAGCAAAACCTAAACCCTAGCTTGGGTGGCGGCTACTGTTTATATAGAGTTTAGTTCGACTGAAAAAGCCTAGACGCGTCTATGATGGACTCCTAGACGATACATGGGCTAACAGCCAAAAAAGAGGGAAAACAGTCCCCTGGACAGATTCTGATCTCTAACTTGCGACGTGAATTCTTGATGACTCCGAACTCCAAATGACCTGAAACTGGTGGCATTGGAAAGGTTATCTTCTTAGGCTTTCCAGGCATAGGTGGATTGTCAAAATCAGAGTCCTTTTGTGGCATGGGTGATAATTTTACTGATGACTGGTCCTTGGAGGCCGAGGAAGTCGATTCCGAGGAGAATTGGGCCTCCATCTTGACTTGGACGTTCTTCTTGCCCTCCTCCTGGTCTGAACTGGTCTCCAAAGCTTTTATGGTCCCCTCCTAAGTTTCTAAGTACAATATAATCAACCATAGCATTATGTAGCATGCCATCCTCACAAGTATATATACAGGACACTTAGTAACGAGCTCACCTGTTGGTTCAATTGTCTTGCACGTGCTCTTGTAATAGGGTCCTTGCATAATCATAGGAGTGATGTCCTCATCAAGAAACGGGTTTTGCGGGGCGGGTCTTAAAGTGGAAGTGTGTTCAAGCGAGTATAAATGGGTCTTAAAAGCTATTGGGTCGGAGAGGGATCGGGTTTCGTGGGAACGCGGGTTGGGTATGGTTCACCCGCCACGATGCGCCCCACCCCTGCCGCCCTGCGTCGGCCCTCGCCCTTCCCTCGTCCCCACGCCGCCAGCTCCTCGCCTTCCATCCTGTACGCATCGAAGGGAAGCAATGACGGCCAGCTGCAGTTGCCGCCACCCCACGCGCGCACGCGCACGCGGCCTCCTCCTCACCTTCTCCTCCCTGCGGAATGCGCTGGATCTACCGCTGCTCCCTTCCCCGGCGACCTCCGCTCCCACTCAGGGAAAGCGGCCTCTTCCTTGCCTCCGCCGCTCCCGGCCCCGACCCCGGCCCCGGCCCCTCCTCCAAGCGACCTCCTCCGATGGTGGAATGGAAGCTCAGGAGCTCTGCCCATGAGGTCGGGGCCTTGGCGCCATGGCAGCCGCGGCACGGCCAGCCTTGCGCCTCCTCCTGCTGCTGTTGTCCATCGCTGTCTGCTCCTCCCCGCCGCGAGCACCAGGCCACGATGTTCACCGGTGGCTAGAAGATCAGTAACTTCTCCTTCCCTCGTTCTCGAACGACCTGTCTAGGCTCCGGGCCAACCTCGTCCTCGTTTCCGCTGATGCTGGCCTGTTGGCCTGCTACCGACGTGCAGCAGCAGCAACATTAGCTTCCTAATCTGGGCGGCTGGCAATCCTTGGCGTTTGTGTTCTGTGTTGTGGGTTACCCACCACTAGTGGGGACGGATAGGAGTGGGTTAATTAGCATTATGTTTAGGATAGGGTTGGACATGCCAAATTTGCCTCGTGAGCTGCGGGGCGGGATGGGTTAGGAGCGGGTGTACGCCCATTAGTAGGGCTAGAGGCCACTACGCACGGGCACGGGCGCCTGGTGCTCGTGCTCCCACGTCCCACAGAAACATCCGCCTGGCTGACTTTTGAAATTTGAACCCCTCAGACCAAACAGGGCTCCACGTACGCGACTGCCGCGGGGGCTTTGGTTGCTTTGATGACCCCCTGCATCGACCGGCTGCCTGCCTCTCCATCCGAAACGAAACGAAGAGATGATGCTTTGCATTGCTGCACGTCCCACGAGGGAGGGGGTAGCCATCATGCGTGGGCGGGGCCCGTGTGACGTCATGGGTGCGGATGCAAAAGCAGTATGCCGGCCCATACCCATACACACCCAAACCCGGGTGGGCAGCGCAATTACGCAAAAAAGAAAAAGCAATTACGCAGAGATGTGGGTGCGGGCGCATGCAGCTTAATTAAATTACTTGGAGCAGTAGCATGTAGCATAGGAGCTTTCACACCTCGGCATCATTATCTTCCCGAGCCAAAACTCCAAACGTCGTAATCGTATATATATATGACACGCTCGGCTTCAGCGGAGGGTGCTTAGCTGTGCAGTCTCCGTTCTTTAATGTTCATGGTGGGATAAAAGTGGGATCGGACGGTTAGACTGAGTCCAATGGGAGTTTCTAAATGGTTTTTTTAAAACATCTTTGTATTGTTTGAGATAAATGCTGCGCTGTAGACAGAGATGAGGGTAATTGGAATAGTGAAAGGGAATGTGATTTAGAGAATTCCATTGGAACTCAGCCTTATGGTATGTCTCTGTGGAAATACGCACGTTCGGTGTGAGAGGTGGGGGTCACTCTTGTTTATCGTTTGGTTCGAGGGATCGGGAAGAGACTCGATGCAGTTGAGCTAGTTTCACCTTCACCGCGTCACTAAGAACCACATCCTTGAGACCCCGTTTGTCACAGGTTTAGCCACGCAATTCCTTTTTGGCTATCGTTCGTTGGCGTGGCTCTGAGCGAGCGATTCTTCCACGGCTGGTGGACCTAGGTGAGGCGTGGGGGTGCCGGCCACTACCTCCGCTCGGCCCAGGTGAGGTTTTTTATTTTTGTTTTTTCTTTACTCTTTCTTTCTGTTATCTTTTCATTTTTTTTCATTTCTCTCTCTTTTTTTATATTTATGCCGACAATAATGTTTATCTAACAAATTTATAGGATGTAATTTTTTATCATAATTTTTATGGTAAAAAATATGACATAAAATTATGAGAAACATAATTTGTGCTAACAGAATTTATCATAAATGTATGATATAAAATTATGCTAACATAATTTACGCTAACATAATTTATTTTCAGGAGAATTATTCTTATTGTCACAACTTTAGGATGTAAGTTTTTTTATCGTAACTTTATGATAAAAAAATGCTAACATAATTTGTCATAACTATATGACATAATATAGCTTGTTGGGCATAAATTTATGCTAGCATAATTTATGCTAACATAACTTATCACTGTATGACATAAAATTATTCTAACATAGTCTATGCTAACATAATCTATGCTCATTATAACAACTTTAGGACGTGTAATTTACGGTAGCATAATTTTACGCAACCATAACTTATCATGATAACTTTATGTAAGCATAATTTATCACGATATTTTTATGAAAACATAATTTATCAGGATAGCTTTATGGAAGCATAACTTATCAAGATAATTTTGTAGAAGCATATCTTATCAGGATAATTTTATGGAAGCATAATTTATTACGATAATTTTATGGAAACATAACTTATCAGATAAGTTGTCTGCGTAAATTTACAATTTATCAAAATTAGAAAATAAGCCTAATGGAAAAGAGAGAGAGAGAGAAAAAAAGAAAAAGCGGTGGGGCCCGAGGCACATGGGAGCCACCGACTTCCTACTCGGTCTGGGTGGGCTGGGCGAGAGAGGGTGACTGGGGGCCTGGGGCGCTCGGCGGCTGGGCTGGACGGGACTAGGGGAGCAGGTGGCTGGGGCTTCCGCACCAGTGCGGGGGTGGGCCTGGCGCCGCTCGCTCAACTCGAGTTTGACACAAGCGCTCGCTGTTTAGCCCTGCCTGTTTAGCCATCTTCTTCCCTTAGTCGTCCGAGCCGTCGCCATGATGCACGCGGGTTGTCAAGGATCAGATCTCCGCCGCTCTCCTCTATGGTCGCCCGCCCTATCTGTCGCGCCCTCCACGGTCTCAATGCTAGGGCCGGAGCTGAAGAGGCCGGAGGCGGCAGGGAACATATTTGGAACGATGAAACTTAATAGACATCGCTCAATAATTTCATAGTACAGCAAAGAAAAACAAGAATAGAAGATGTTTCGTCCGGTCCAAACGCAAGCACGACGAGCAAGATCGGTTGCTGGACACGGATGTATCTATCAATGCAGGACTGCAGGGTGCAGCGCGTGTGCGCGTGTGTTTGGTTCGAGCAGCATCGCACAGCCACATAGAGGCCCGTGCAGCCGGTTCGTACTGATGGGGCCGTGAGCCGTCAGCCACGCCTGCGGACAGCAAAGGGACGCGGCTCGCCAGTCGCCGCGCCTCCGCAACAAACAAAAAAAAAAACTTATACGTAGGGGATGGGGTGGAGTACGTACCGTACATCAGGAGAGCGTATCTGTGACAGTCTGACAGACACATGCATGGCTCCGCCGAGACCCTTTTTTTTTTATTTTATTGCCTTGTCCAATCGGATATATACCGGTGTCATACTGGAGTATGTGCTTAGCGCCGATCCATCTCATCATACGGTAATACGATAGCCGGCAGGGATGGGCATGGGCGGCGGCTGCGTTCCGTGCCGGCGATGCATCCCATCCCATCCCATCCCATCCATACGGCGGGCGAGCGAGCGGCCAGTCCAGGCGGCCCAAGCACAGAGAGAGAGAGAGAGAGAGAGAGAGAGAAGCGGCCCAGCATGTTCGGAGCACCCTCGGGCTGGGCGGGCCGCGCCGTTCCTCCCTTGGGCGCCCGAGCCCGACCGACACCGGGGGCTAGCATGCCGGACCGGTGACCCGTGACGCCGAGCAGAGCCTCGTCGCGGCGTCCAACCCGCGTAGTACTGTTGTTGGAGTCAGTCAACACGAGTCAACGAGCGTGCGTTGCGTGCGGCGGTGGTCAGTCAGTCATATCAGAGCGCCCCTTGTGTTGTCTAATTAATTAATGCGGGCGGGTGGGGTCCAGGCTGGCGAGTTGACCGGCAGGAGACCCTCTCCCTCCTCGCCTCTCGTCATCCCGCATCGCCGCCGTTCGTTTCGTCAGATCAGACCGGATTACCGCTCCAAGCGGCGCAGATATTCCTTGTCGGGACCCCCCCGCTGCAATTCTCCGCCGCGGCACACCACCACTGCTCATCCTACGTGCGCATACTACCGCTCTGGAATTCCCCCTCGCTTTTTACGTGCGCCTTGTTTCGGCGGTGAAAAAGGAAAACAGCAGCAGCAGCAGCACGGGCGTGCTTCGCAGGAGAGAGAAAAGAAACAAAGAGAACTGACCGGACGGAACGGGAGGCGCGAGGGGAACACTCTACGTGCTACTGTGCGGGTGGGGTGCACCGTGGGAGTGGGAGTGCGGGTACAGAACGTCTAGGCTGTGCTAGTACAACAGGGCAGAGCGCGCAAGGGAGGCTGGGGGTGGGTTGGTGTGCTGCTGCTGCTGCTGCTGGGGGGTGAGCTGTCAGCCGCATTAGATGCTCCCCGGTCTGACACCCCGCACCTGCGGTGTCCCCCCCGCCCCGCCCCACTTACGCCCAATCATCCACTCGCTCCCACCCGCCATGGGCTGGCCACAAATCTCACGTATCCACCTCGTCTATAGGCCAGCGGTGACCCTACTTGCAACACAGATATTCTAAAATTAAACGTTGCAACGTTACGTCGCTGTTCCGCGGCATGGCCACTCGCCTCGCTCCCCTGGTCCGCTTCCCTCCCGCACAGCACGCTCAGCAGCCGAATACACGCAGCACCGGCCCTTTTTTTCCTAGTTCCGCAGCGCTTGGTTCGCCCGTAATAAACAAAGCTGGACGAACCATGCATGCCACTATGCCCGGCACACATGGCCAGCAGCCAGCCGCGGGGGGGTGAGCTCAGGGGCAGGGCTCGCCGTGGCGTGGAGGCCGCATGTGCAAAACATGCACGCGGGGCGCTGTCAAAACCCGCGCGGATTTACTATTATTACGCCGCGGCTAAATTACTGCTGCCCTTCGGGGCAGCAAAGCAACCGTGGACGTGGAGGGAGAACGCGAACAGGACAGGACCACCAACTGGTGCCTGCCCTGAGTCCATCCGCCTCGCCTCGCCTTTGACGTTTCTTTGGAGAGAGAGAGAGAGAGAGATCCGCGTCCATCATTCCCAGGACCCACGGGTGGCCCTCCCAAAACAAATTAAAAAAGGACCCTGCCCTGTGCTGCGCCCGCGCGAGGAGAGAAAAGGAAAGTGGGGGGGAAAAGGCGGCCAGCCAGACTGGATCGACAGTGGAGGGGAAAAGAGGCCGCGCCGTGCCGCCAAAACTTTTGCGCCCCCCCCTTTTTTTTTCGATTTTTTATTTTTTATTTATATATACACGCGCCCTATGGAATTTACGGTTTCCTTTGGTGTAGATCCCATTCATCTAGTATAGATTTGAATCGAAGCGGGTTCGAGAGCATTATGTGAATGAAGTCCGAATTGATGACTAAAATCATGGTCCAATTTTCGTATGATTAAAGTAATTCACTTTTTTACTACTGCAAGCAAACGTCCCTCGTATTCCACGCTTCGAGAGGGAGCCCAGGGCGCTAGGGGGAGATACATCGTTACTATACATAATAAAATGTTTAGAGGAAAAAGTGCTGGGGTAAATCAAATTATTCATCACGTTCTAATCGTGTTCAAGTTTCAAAACCACCGGAGATCCGTTTGGTACATAGACATTTCATACGAATCAAGCGGGTGTTACCTCTTTTGTCGGTTTTCTAAAACTCTCTTGTCCCCTCCCCCTCTCCTTCCTTTCGTAAGACGTGACGTGAGAGCTATCTCTTTTGCAGGTATCCGGTGCTTCGGCACTTAGGCTAATCCTCACAAATCCGTCCATCCAACGGTACATATTTTAAACTTTTCTAGTGTGGTAGGGTGTTTTGAGCACCCATTCGTATGCCATTGGTGAACATAGCCTTACACGCCTCCTCTCACTGTTGTGTCACGCGGCATGGGGCTTACATACTCTACAAGCACTAGGATGTAACGGCCGGTTATTAAAATGGTTGTTTGCCAACAAGAAAAGGTAACCCTTTGGCTTCGTTGCGGAACCAAATAGAACGGGTGCGGTACACCATTTTCTATACTTATGTCCGTGCTTCATGTGTTCTTTTCTCCAGAAAAGCCATAGCATTGGGTGATCGAAATATATGTATTTGGCTTATTTGGTTGTGGCTTATAAGCCGAGGCGATCGACGGTGGCTACAACCTAACAGTGAGCTTACAACTGTTACAGTATAGCTTCTCAGCTGCTATAGGATGCTAGTGGTTTATGGATTTGGCTGATCAGTTGCAGCCGAATCAATCTCAAGCGATCACTTTCGAAAAATAGGTTGCTTGTGAGTCCTGGTTATGTCCTTCGAGATGACAATTCTACCCTAGCTTAAACTATTGTCGTCACACGCTTTTTACGAATAAATATCTTAGCAGAATCATATTTAACTTGTGGTCGACAAAAATCTAAATGCAAAGACCTGAGCCCAACCTATCGTTATATGTAACTATTTCAAAACTTTGACTAGTGCTACAAAGTGTTCATTAACCACAATGCATCCAACACGAGTCCGGTTGAGTAAATCATGTCTTGGTATCGATCTTAATCATCATCTTGTACTATATACGTACCCCCCTTAGAATACTACCAATCATAAATTTACAAACAATAGTCCAGCTACTAAAATATTAACAAATACTTTTATAAACGCAGCCTATTTTGTACTCTACCTAGCTCCCAAAATCCTAACTTTAGTCTATTTTGTACTGCACATGGAGAAGCATGCATTATTTTTTATTGGAAAACATACCTGACCCCACTCTTGAGAAACGAAATTCGGACCCCCGCCATCCGCCAATCAAAACGGAGCCAAAGTGGGAATGTGAAAACGAGAGGAGACGGCCCCCAATATCCGCTCTAGGGTTTTATAGAATTGCCGAAAAGGCCGCGGCATAAACAAGAGGAAGCAAAGGACGCCGCGGCAGCCCCACCCCACCCGGCCGCCCCCCTCCCCCTGTCTGTCCCTCTCTCTCTCCCCCAGTCTCAGTCCCCCCGCTCCTCTCCCCCCTTCCCCACCCGCGCCCCACCCCCCGGCCCCGGCTCCCGCGCCGCCTCCCCCCTCCCACTCCCCCACCGTGCGTGCCCTGCACGTGCTCCCTCCTCCTCCTCCGCCCTACCTCCGGCCGCCGCCACACCGCGTCACGCGCGGCCTCCGGAAGCGAAAGGCGCCGCCTTTCCATCCGTCCGTCCGCCCGTCTCCCTTCCTCCTTCCCTGTAAAGCAAGATTCTCTGCTGCTTTCTTTGTTTGCCGTGGGGCGCGGGAGCATGGACCACGCCGGCGGGGGAGGAGGGGGCGGGGCGCCGTCCAGCAGCAACAGCGGCGGGGCCACCGCCGCCGCTGGCGGCGCGAGCGGCGGCCGCGAGCACCACCCGTTCTACTACGCGGGCCCCGGCGCGGCGTCCAACTCCGGGGTGCCGCAGCCGCAGGCGCAGCAGCCGTCGCCGTTCGCGGGCGCGCTGGCCATCGCGCCGGTCCCCGAGCAGGCGCAGCCGTCGTCGGGCGCCGCCGACAACAAGAAGGCGCTCGTGCCGGCGGGGGCGGCGGGGCCCGTGGTGGCGAAGCGGCCGTCCAAGGACCGGCACACCAAGGTGGACGGGCGCGGGCGGCGGATTCGGATGCCGGCGCTGTGCGCGGCGCGGGTGTTCCAGCTCACCCGCGAGCTGGGCCACAAGTCCGACGGCGAGACCATCGAGTGGCTGCTGCAGCAGGCCGAGCCCGCCATCCTCGCCGCCACCGGCACCGGCACCATCCCCGCCAACTACTCCTCGCTCAACATCTCCATCCGCTCCGGCGCCGCCGCGGCCGCCGCCGCCAACCCCGCCCGCGCCGCGCCGTTCCCGGCGCTCGCGCTCCACCCGCACCACCACCACCAGACGGCCTCCGACATGTCCGCCATGATGGGCTACCACCACCACCTCCTCCCGCCGCAGCAGCAGCAGGACCCCGCCGCCGCCGGCGACGCCTACATGCGCAAGCGCTACCGGGAGGACCTCTTCAAGGAGGACGACGACCGCCAGGACCCCGGCGCGCCCAAGGCGCGCGAGCAGCAGGCGGCGGCCGCCCCCACGCCGCCGCCGCCGCCGTCCGCCGCAATGTGGGCCGTGGCGCCCAACGCCGCGGCGCCCTCCGGCGGGTTCTGGATGCTGCCCGTGTCCGCCAGCTCGGCCGCCGCCGCGCGCCCCGCCGAGCAGCCCATGTGGTCCTTCAGCGGCGGCGCCGGCACCGGCACCGTGCAGGCGCCTCTGCAGTTCATGTCGAGGGCCAGCTACCCCAGCGGAGGCGCTGCTGGTGGTGGCGGCGGAGGCGCCGGCGGCGCCATGTCGGACACCAACCTTGGCATGCTCGCCGCGCTGAATGCTTACAGCCGCGGCGGCAGCGAGGACCAGCAGCAGCAGCACCAGCAGCCCGAGGGGGACCAGCAGCACGGCGGCGACGGCGGGGGCAACGACGAGGAGGACGGCGACGACAGCGCGGAGGAGAACAACGGCAACAACAGCTCACAGTAAGCTAAGCTCGCAGCAGGCAACGTGGCGATGAGCACCGGATCCGCCACCCTGATCGCATCTTTCTGGTAGCATCCGCACCCACTAGGTTAGAATCTTGCTGTCTTGTTCACGGGAGGACGGGTCTTGAGCTGTCACTCACTGGATTGGGGCTAGGATGATTGGATTGGATGGAGGAGCAGGAGGTGGTGGCGTCAATCATGGATGAAATGGAGCGCTAGCGTTTGTTTGTGCAAGAAGCAGAGCAAAGCAAGTGAAGCAGCCAAAGCAAAGCCAATGCAGGAGCAACACTTCTTGCTAGTTCATTAGTTCTTTTTTCTTTCTTTCTTTCTTATCTTCTCTTTTGGAGTTTGTTTCTGTCGATTTTTTTTTGGATTGTTCTATGAATGATTGCGTTGTTGAGACGGGTGTGATGATGATGATTAGTGGGTCCGAATTAGGAGGGCCGAGGTCAGGAGTTTGAGTTTGAGAGGGATCTGTATATACAGCTGATCATCTTGATTTTTGCTGCGTTGTTAATCCGAGTTCCTTCCTCGCAAATCCACAAGGATGCTCTCATTTGTAACTGTTGGTCCGCCATGAATTGTGACACCTGATGTTGTTTTTATCCATCCTGCTTTGTATTTTCTGTGCGCGTCGTGTCTTGTGCTGTTCTATTGTTGGGTCTATCTATAATTGCAATGATATTGCTGTGCTCATATCATTGGGATCCACTCATGGTCTGTACTTTAGCTCTACATGTATTGTGAAGCTACTGGATGTGAGATGCCTGTAAACCGTAGCAGAAGCAAAATCAGCCGGTACATATTTTATCTTAGGCAGCGCATAAGACTCTCCAGCCGGACAAAACCTTCGGAGGAATGTTTTTATCTAAAAACCAATAGTTGTTTTAATACTGAGGTTAATAGTCGTCGATCTGACCAAACGCAATTATCGGTCGCCTATAGTTTTTTAGCGAATAGTCGGACCAATTAAATGGGTAAAAATAATAAATCAGGCGGTTTATATGGCAACACAATTGATTCCTGGGTAGCGTTAAACAATGTATAAAAAGGTCTACAAGATTGTTTGGCGCAAGATCACAAGCCATAGTATTTTGGGTGGCAAAAAGGAAATAAGGTAGTCAACCATAAAAAATTGGATTGATAGTGAAATATTAAAATACCGTAACATCTGCTGAAGCATGGTTATTGAACATACTTTTTTAAGATAACAAAACATCTCATGGTATAAAATACCCTCATATTCTCATAAAAACATTGGTCTTTGTCTTGCGAACTCGAATTACCCGTTGTTGAGATGCGACTGCTGGTGGCTTTTTTTTCTTGGTTTGGTGGTCTGAGTTTAGCTAACATATTAGAGTTGTCTCACCGTAGTAGATTTGGCTCAAGCTCCAGTTCGATGTTCACCTGAATTGGCCCAAAGCTCTTTTTTTTTGGAGTTTGACTTTACAAAACAAGCCACAATGCTATGAAAATGACGACTACATGAGAAACGCATCACGTTTAGTGCATATATTTTTTAACGTCTTTTGGTAAAAAATGAATTAGCTGGCAATAAACACGAGAATGGTAGGAATACATTCTTGTTGCGGTGGCTGCCTCTTTGTAATAAGTGTAGCCAAGCCATGTTTGGCATCACTCAAACTAATTTTCAGATCAAACTCAAAATAGCTAGCTAACAATTGGCTAGATAAAAAATAGCTTTATATGTTTGAATACTCCATTTAACACACATGATTGGGGTCATTTTTCACAATTAGCTGCCATCAGCTAAGTTTTCTCAAATGACAACTTCCACAATTAGCTGCCATTAGTTATGTTTTGTCAAATAGCATCTAATTTTTAGCTATAGCGTGGAGCTAAAAATTAGTTCTAATTAACCGGGTTGTTTGGACACTCTATGACTAATTCTTAACAGCTAATTTTCAGTAAGTTGTAACCAAACCGGGCCTCAATATACGCTCGACGGATGATTGCCGAGTTTGAAAATTCACTATCCATTATCTGAAATGGTTACCATAAACCATTCTTCTAAACAAGAGCTGCGTGTTGTGGAATCAGAGGGCATGAGTAGGGTGGACTTCTGTCCTCCCTAACTGCAGTAGTGTAATAGCAGTATTATTTTCTTCACATGCGCAACTAAGATCAACATAAGTGGAACGTGCATTTCCACTCCGGAAAGGCCCCCCAAAGCTGGATTTCGTTTTGTGCTATTTATGTCTGGCGCAACACACCGATAGATCCGTCACACCTAGAAGTGTTTTCCGGGCTGGCCATTTCTGGCACACCGGACGGGGAGAACAGCCCCAAAGAGAGTGAAGCAGCGGTGCTAATCACTCCATGATCCATATACTTATATATACGCTCGCCCAGCGTCCCATGGAGCACGACACGACTCGATTGGATTGGAGGCAGCCGATCAGATCAGGGACAGCGCAATAAAAAAATCAGACAGCGAGAGCGACGGCTTTGATTATACCACTATCGTGTTATTGTTATAGTAATTAACACGGAACCGGGCCGTCGTTATCCCCAACGGGTGGCGAGACAGGTTGGGATTATCCCTTTAATAATTGGTCCCCGGCGCAGATCTCAACACGCGCATCCGACGGCGCCCGCCTGACTGTCTGTCTGTTGGCCCAGATATTTGCGCGGCCGCCGTCGGTCCGCAGTCGCTGCGCAGACACCGTCGTCGACGATCGCAGGGGAACGGTTGGGACTGAGAGCAGCCGATGGCGTAAACGATCGTGTACGTGTATTTTGAACAGCCGATTAGACGGTCCAGCCAATCGTATATAAGCGTACTGTGAGAACGCGTTTAAGACAAGGTGTCGGATCGTACGAAATAGACGGGCGGATGCGGATGGACAGGTTGCTGGCGTCCGTCACAGGAAGAAGTGGGAGGCGTCGCTTTCGGTCCCCGTATATAGGTATAGTATGCAAGACGATGTGCAGGGGTGGTGCGTGTCGTGTCGTGTGTGCGCAAAGCGCGCGTGGCGTTATCCACTCGACTGTTTGGGCGAGCACGTAGGCATCGGCTGCCATCAGCGAAAGACGGCCGGAGAGCGACGGCGGCATCCATCGGCGAGCAGTTTCCCCGGAAATTATTGGGTCGCGATGCCCGTGGATGCTGCCTCGACCTGCCTGCTGCTGTCACTGTATGTATGCGGGTCGTTGAGTGGGCGCCTCTTGCGGCTCGGTTTTGTTGGCACACCGGGCTCAATCCAGCCGTTTCCGTATTTTCTATTTTCTATCACTTATTCTATTTATTTTTCTCTGTCTACAGTGTAGACAGAAAAATGAATAGAGAATGCGTTGGCTTCAGCCTCACAGGCACTTTGACATGCATGGACTGCCACCCCCCCCACAAGAAAATCACAATACTACAATACCCAACAGCTCTCCCGTGCCTCCACCCCTATGACTATTCCAGCTATCTCTGTCTGTTTACGGTGCAGAACAGTGCTATAACAGTATGACATTTAATTTTGGAGCTCCCATGTGAGAGCATCCTTGATTCAGCCTTAGGCTATCCCCAATGGATTGAGTAAAAGTACTGCCTATAGTACAAAATAATACTATAGCGCTACCGTAGACAGAGAGATACTTGGAACAGTGGATAAACAAGACTAATAGACAATGGGTTGGGATGGTCTTATATACGCATATACGTGCACCTAGACGGCCGGACCCCCTAAGGGCCTGTTTGGAAACATTGTATTTTTTGGTTTTCAGGCACCATGGTATTTTAGGTCATAAGGTGTTTGGTTGCACCTAAAAACAGTGTTTTAAAAACCATAAAACTCCACCTCAAGCTAAAGTTTTCATACATTGCCTTGTTTCACTAAAATGCTATGGTTTTGTACGTTGTCCAAACAAGCTATAAGGAATCCTATTGTCTTAGTGCAGCTAACAAAACCATAGTATTGCCATGACAAATATAAACAATGGTATTCAAATACTGTGATTTTGAAAAACTATAATTCTCAACAGGTCCTAAATGGTTGCAGAAGAATAAAAAAAAAAGAGAAAAATAAGCGAAGAAGAGCTGCTTTTTGACTGTGCGAGTGACCGCGTGAGACGCGGCCGTGCCATCGCCGGAAAGAGATCTGATTCCATTGCAGCCAGGGAAAGAGCCCCTGGCCCGCACATGGTGGGTTTCACTCGTGGCCCATCGTCGGTTGCCGTTGCCTATCCTGGCTATCCAGCCGCAGAGCGAGGCAAGGCGGCAGCAGGCAAAGCCGCGTCCATGTCAACACGGCGCACCCAAGCTAGCTCTCAGATTCTCTGATCGATTGACCGCCACTGCCGACGTACCATACGTCCATACATAGCCAGCGCCCAGCCGCATACACAGAGAGAAAACTGGAACTTGTAGGGTCAGAATAAATCTGGTTATGATGAGCGAATATAGTAGCTAGAAAGAGTTCCATGATAGACGTGCAGGGAAAGAGGATGGAGCAGGGAAGCAAGAGGTGAAAAAAATATATAGAGAACGATTTTAGAGCAAATCAAGAAAAGGAGGGAAAGCTGATCATCGGAATGGGAAGCATGGGAGAGAACAATCAAGTGCAGAACATGCTTCTTTATTTTATTTTAGTGTAAACTTCGATTTCAGGAGGCTGGCACAATTAACTTTACTTTTAGTAAACTTTTCCTGGGTTACTGAACCCTAGTGCAGTTTTTTTTTTAAAAGCACCTGCTGCATAAAATAAGCAGCTGAGCAAGAGCTATTTTAGATAAATTGCAGAACTACCAATAGATCATGTATGAAAAAGTAAACCGTCACATACCAGAAGGCACACCATCTTTGTCTACGGCAGTGGCAGAAGCTGTCAGACAATGGCAGATAGCGAAGATGGCTACAAAATACTAGTCCAAAACTTCACATGGTGAATTGGCGAGTAATGTATCTGAGGAATTTCCTTGGTAATATAGTATGCTTTATTTAAAGGGGAACCGACTTACTCTCTGCTTAACATCTCGTTCTTCCCTATTTATCTTTTTTTTTTCTTGATTGCTTCTTTCACCAAGTAAAAACTGACCCAGGTGTACAGTCGAAACTGAAGACCATAAAGAGTTACATACAGGTTGCTTGGTTACTCTAGTGTTCGCACACCAGAAGCATGTTTAATGCGCAGTGTAAACCCGTGAAATGTAATTATAAGCACCATTCATATTTCGATGGAATAGTATAGGGAAAATAAGGACAATAGATGAGCCTAAAAAAATGCTCCCAAGACTTTCCAAAGAAGTTCTGTTCGAAGCATGTTTAAGCCAGTGACCTTGGCATATATTAAATCGAAACCTAGCCCACTGCTTCAAACAAACAACACTTCAATTTTGGGACTACTAGTCCATCAACCGTGTTCTCGCACGGGTTACAGCTTTAAGGGATATATTTAATCCGTAATAATATTAGAGCTGATTGTTTTAATTCGTCTTTTGTAACGTCATTGTGGGTAATGTATATATATACATTTAGAAATTATTTTGATTCATATTTTATGATGGCATATTGGGTAATTTAAATGCAGATTTAGGGCTTATTTTAGTTCATCTTTTATAATGGCATGTTGAGTAATTTATATGCGAATTTAAGGGGTTATTTTAATTCGTATTTCATAATGGCACGGTGGGTAATTTTATGCAAATTTAAGAGATTATTTAATTCATATTTCATAATGGCATGATGTGCAATTTTTATACAAATTTAGGAGATTATTTTATTCTATTTTTCATACTGTTATGGTGGGTATTTTTTTAGAAACTATAATATATCTAATACTACTATTAATAGAGCTACATGGTGGAGAACGGAATGTTTCTGATTTTTATGTGAATTCTTAGAATTTATCTTTTTTTTCTAGAAAACAAATCTATTATTAGAGTTACATGATGGATGACGGGATGTTAATTACATAGAAAACAGATCTAATGGCTATTAAGATTTTAATCTGTAATTGATAATAGCATATTTTTTATTATTGTGAGAATTTTTATGATTTTATTTTTTGTTTAGCGCATCTTGTGAGGATTAATAAGGATGCTCCAAAAAAAGTCTCCAATTAGTAATAACAAGATTAGACACAAAATATCTGTTTCATAGAAATGTTTCTAGAATCTTTAAGAAAAAAAGTTACGGGATCATTTAGTAGTGTAAATTTGTAAATGGAAAAAAATTAACAAATAACTAAGATTAATTTGAAAGTAGAAAAAATCTTCCAAAAAAAAAGAAATTTGCTTTCGTTGATAGTTAAACTCAAAAACTTTTATAATGGCATAGGTGGATAATTACTTAGAAAATAGATCTAAAATATGGGAAAATCTACCAAATGTTTTTCGTTGAGAGTTGAACTCAAAACATTTCATAATGGCAGACGTGGGTAATTATTTAGAAAACAGATTTGATGGCTATTAATATTTCAATATGCCAATTGATGGTTAGATGTTTCTGATTTTTGTGAGAATTTCTAGGATTTATCTTTTTTCTGGTGCGTTTCGTAAGGATTAAAATAGAGACTTAAAAAAAACCTCTAATCAGTAATAGTAAGATGTAAAAAAGATCATAGAACTTTCTTCTTCACCAACTTCTCACCAAGCAGCAGACCGAAAGCAAGACAAGGATCATGGAGCGGTATTTGCCAACGTGCCTACATACCACACTACCACTTGCGGCTTTTAGTGCTCTTCCATACAACCATAAAATCCTTTGTAAGAGTTATCTAACGCTACCACCGTGCTCGAATGTCTGTTGCCGGCTAGCTTATTTTGAGCTAAAGCGTCAAACAAAAAAACCTAGAGCTAAAAAGCATGAACTATTCTGATGCACAATCAATATTATAACATATCATGTTGTGATTCGAAATAGGATCAGAGATAAAGACTGTTAGGGGCCTGCCTTTTGCTACATGGTCGAAGCCCGTCGCTCACGGGCTCCTGTTTGAGTTCAAACTCCACTTGTCTCGGTGTATCGGTCTCTGTACGACTGCTATATGATGAAATAATTAATAACAAAACAATAAGAATGATGCATTTAGCATACACGGTGCATGATCAAGTGAGAAATATTATTTTCAAACTAGCAAGAGATTAAAATTTATGGAGTACTTGGCAATTACAAAGTTAAATTTCCAACTAGATTAGCACACTAATCGGCTACCAATGGCATAACCATAAATAAAAGGATTCCCGAGAACACAATTATCAACTATCCTAGCAACCAAAACACAACACCGTTTAATTCTAAATTTTCTACAAGAAGAGATCTATCCGTTTTAGTAGCTAACTAAGGAAACATAAGGACCTAGGGCTTAAACAATATAAATGAAGATGGAACTTCCATGGTCACTACGGCCAAGCTTTGGAAGATGATGGAACAAATTCATTAAGGTTCTGTTTGACTCTTAAGAATTTAGGAGAATTGAAAGGTGACTAATTAGTTGTGTCAATACTGATGCATATAGATTGGAATCCATGATTCTATATATGTATTAATCTCAAAGAAAGTGATTCTTCTCTTCCACCGGTGAATTGTTTAGAATTGAATTATGAAGTTCCTTGTTCTTTTTTCTCCACCCAAGATTCTCAGATTCTCTTTTCTCTTCTCATATTAGTGGGGAACAAGCAGTTATTGTAATGAAATTCTAATTCAAGATATCCAAACGGGGCCTAACGGGAAATGGACGAGTCCACGACAAGGGAGTTACCAACACAACCCGAAAGAAATAGAGAATAGCACGAGAGGCGCATGCAAAAGGAGAGAGAGGAGCAAACAAGCAATGCGGACAAAACTAGCTAAGAAGGTCTAAAGGTGCCAAGTCGCAGAGCAGAAAGAGACTTGAACCTGGAGCATTCCCACAACTGAGACTCCTCTAGTACCACTTGCGCAAGAGCGACCAGCTGAAGTTCCTCCCTCCTAAACACATGGCAGTTGTGCTCATTCCAGATGCACAACGGAACAAATTCGACTAAGGTATCAAAACTTCACGTTGGCCACCTTATCCTCATCTTATTTTCAAGCCACCAAACAACGAAGGGAAGATGGTACAATGCTGCAGCTCAAAATGTCGCAAACAACGAAACCAGGTCTCCCTGCCATGAACATTACCAAGCAGCATATGGTCCATTGTCTCAACATCGGCACAGAGGATGCCGATGGCATCATCTTGCAAGCCATGTCGGTGGAGTCCGTCTTTAGCGACCCACCAGAGCAAGCCATATGAAGAAGCGGCATCTATTTGGTGCTCGTGTCTTCCAAAACACCTTGGCACCTAACACTGAAGACTGACCTAGGAAGAAAGCTTGATAGGCGGATGACGAAGAGAAGAACCATCTCCGGACCATTTCCAACAAAAGCAATCTGAGACACTAAGGGATCTGAGAGAGAAACAAGACGGATGCACTCCCAAAGCCAGAGTCCTCTCTGGATGCCCTTGACGATCTGACATCTATAGAACAAGGCCTCAACAACCAAGCGACCTCTAATGAACCTTGCTGGAACCGCTGCACAAAGGTCTGGAACCAACTGTTAGTGTGGAACTCTATCAAGCCAACCGTCAATCTAGAAGTAGACAAACTCACCATCATTGACTTGAAACCTTAGGAAGGGTTAAACATAGCATGATCTAGAGATGGAACTTTAAGAGGAAACTTCACCCAAGTCTAGCCCAGGAATATCACCATGTGAGTCTTACCTAGGATTATATTGGTCACATATTAGAGAGGAGAGTGGCAACGGAGTGGATCAGGATCAAAGATGTTCTTTGTATAGATGTAGAAGATGAAGAGTATAAGTAGCCACGAGGGCATTCTTGTGTGGGGATGAGTAGGGCCCTCACCAGAGATGGCTCCAGCGAGGGAAGATGGCTGAAGCGACGTTGGTCGCCGGTGAGCTGCAGTGCAAGGAGGGACGGCTACTCTGTGGCGCTTCTACGTAGAACGAGACAAGAATGATGAGCGAGAAGGGGGGAATACGTGAGAAGGGGCTGGCCGGCTGGGTGATAGGCAAGCAGATGGATGGCACTTTGTCCAAGGGGCAGTTCATGCCTGCCACCGTGACAATCGGCTTGTGGACGGTGATTTTCAGTGCTGTCCACTTCGGAGGCAGAGAGACAAGCCCGGTTACTGACTCGGAGTTGGAAGATAACGAGCGATTATCAGGTAACAACTCTAAGATCATTTTTAACAGGTTGTCTAGTCCATTTTGTCTATCATTATTTCCACGTTATTTTTACTCTGTAGAGATGCAAGCGGGATTACTCGTGTGCTTGACGACATAACTAAATACCCGCACGACCCGCGAAAAAATAATTTATCACCAAACCCAAAAATATGCCCGCTTGCATACCTACTGCTCTGTTTATAGTAGCGCTACAGTATCGTTTTATACTATATAGGTAATCTTTTTAGGCAATACGTTGGAGACAGCCTAAGGCCCATGCAACTTTTTTGGTCTAGCTCTTTGTTTGAAGACAAAGAGTGCTACGACTCGGAGGTGTTCCAGGAGACTCCTCTCGGTCGAGCTCTTCATCAAATCACATACTGAAATAAGCACGTAATATGATTTTCTTACCAACACTTTACGAGGTCTCTAAAAAGTTTCAAGCAGATGCTTTGGCCTAAGAACATACATACTGTTTGGTTTGGTCCGGGCATAAGACTATTTCCAGTGGAGTTGCCTAAAGAACTGCCTATACACTGTTTGTCACTGCAGCGCTACCTGTAGACAAAAAGAAGTTAATTGAAATAGCGGAGGAATAGTGGATAGGCAAGCCGGTTGGAGATGGTCTGAGTACCTTTCTGAAATACTTTATTCAAATTTTCAGCCAAGTTGCCTAGCTCTAAAACGAATTCCTATAAAACCAATACATCTAGATTTTTATTTTCACAAGTAGAATTTGTCATACCATCTCCTAATATATGTATATGTTTTACAGTGAACAACGAAGTTCTTTCATAAGCGAAGCTTAAAAATAACGTTTTATTCAAAATTAAATTCAAACACATTCAAACCATGCTCAAAACTTTAATAATATATAATATGATGCATACGCTCAAAACTTCAATGGGAAAAAAAAATCAATGGATGATGATTGATGAATATGATCATGCTTTCGCTTCTTTTGCCGTATTGTATGTGTCGCAATGTTTTAAATAGCGAGCTAGGCCATTTAGCGGCAAGCTGTAAAAAAACTAAATCGGCCAATTTAGCGGGTGACTTAACAAAAGGCGTGTAAAACCCGTTAATAATAGCGGCTTTAGCGTCAACCGTAACCGGCTATTTAAAACCTCGGTGCGTCGGGATTCTCCCTCCGTCTCGGACTCTCGTGCATCCTGGCGTCAGAGACCAGCTTGACACCGAGCGTCGTTGCACCCGGCCCGACCTCCTCGATGAGATCCCTCGCGCTCTATGCTCGTCGGCATCTGCTACGCTATGCTCCGAGAGCTCCGAGCCGGCGGCGTTTGCGTGGCTACTAGCATTCCTCCGGAGCCCAGACCTCCAACATGGAGAGCAGCACGGGAAAGAGCCGGCCCTCTCTGCTGGATCCAGCTTCCTTCTCCGGTGATCGCCGGACGGCCGGAGCAGGGGCCACAGAAAGAGCAGCTGACCTCTTTCTACTGGTAAGTAAGCATCACACCCGCCTGCTCCCCCATGCAGCTCCCCTCTGAGGCGCTGCTTGCCCTCTCGGCTACTCCCATGTTCGCCATCTGCTCGACGAAATACCGCTCGGCCTAGGAACTTGCTTGCTTGCTTCTTCATTCTTCTCACTTGATTTTGGAATTTGGCATACTAGTCCCCACTGTGGAGCTAACCAGCAAAGCTAGGTTACTTCTTGTTCTGTGCCGAGCTTTTGACTCCCGGAATAACCTTTTCTGTTCGGTTCGTGTATGTGACACATGCAGACATGAAGGGGGAAAAAAGTGGAGGATTGGGTAGGCAGGTAGCTGCCTTTTCTTGGAGCTCGGAAGTGATTGGATTGCATTGGCCTTTGATCGATCTGATGATGCGGTTTTGATGGCGAGGAACAGATGAAGGTGCGGTTGCTGCTAGAAATGTGGATGAGTAATGTTGGCAAGGAACTGGATGGCAAAGGTTCCAGGTTAGGTACCAGCTCCATAGGTTGTTGCCAGGTAACCGGCAGTGGGTTTCCTTTCAAAAGCTTTGCCGGTGTTGAGACATCAGAAAGTTGTTAGAATCAATCTATAACGCCATCGAGTCAACATTCTTAGAAAAGATCTAGTAAAATTTCAGAAAACGTTTGAGCAACAGAAAAATGTTGATTCAGTTCAGGAAAATGTTGAGTCACCACTTAACCTGACTCAACGTAAATTTTGACTCTACGTTTTGAAGTTAATATAATCCTGAGTCATCAAAAAATGTTGTGTCAACCTTTAAGTTGATCCAACAAAAACAATGTTCAATCCACTTTTAATAGAAAATGTTGGTAAATGATAATCAAATCTTCAGTTAACAAGTATTTTACCTTGGAGAAGACCCAGCAAAGGTTTTCTCTGCCAATGATGATTGCTGGATGCTGACAAGGTGAAATGCATCAATCTAAATGTTTTCCAACTGCAACACTTCTCTCTGCTTCAAAGGTTTGTCATATACTCATTGTTGTCACTAATTACAGTAAAGTCAGTTGGGTTTCAAATTTCAATTAGTCTCACAGATATCCTTTCTCACAAGGTTAATTTGCGGATGGTACCCCACCTTTTACACCAACAGCTGCAAAGTTTGATAAGCATGGGTATCTGATATATGTGGGCAACTCGAAGGGAGAAATTTTAATCGTAGAGTCCAAAAACATCCAGGTATGTACATGCAGTAATTCTCATCCCTGGTGGAACTGTTGTTAAGGATATTGTTTTAAGCCGTGACGGTCAATATCTGCTGACGAATTCTAATGATTTGGGTCAAACAGGTCATGTCTCCATCGATCGGAAGAGATTGACCATGTCTCCGTGCATGCCGGTATTACTATCCTGCCATTTTCATATTAAAATTTACGTTTCGGTGTACCGTAGCAATTGCCTATGATGTGCTGGGTGATGCATTGGACTGATCATGATTCATGCTGCACATATTGTGGACCGAGAGTTTGTGTTTAAAGCTCCATCTGTTGCCTGGTACTCTTTGATAGGTTCTGAATCCTGGTGCAGTTGATGAATCCATCAGTCTCAGAAGATGTGTTGCAGTCATGGGCTCTCTTCTGTAAAGGCCTGATTGTCCAGCAACCTTCTGTTCGCCCAGTCTACCAGCCTCCATTGTTAATGATGTGCTTGGAACACTTCTCAGCTGGACCTGGTTAACTGCTTCCTTTGTGCGGCTGCAATTACTGGCTGGTAAGTTACAGAGTTACTAGAAGCACCAGGCGTATGAACGGGAACTGAATCAGCTTCTCGAGGTATATTTCTGAAGCGAAAACCATATGTTGATGTTGGAGAGTTCCTTGATGCTGTCATGAAAGAACTGCACAGTAGCTTCTACCTGTTATTGCTCCAACTCTTAGCAGGTACTTCAGCAATATGTTGGTGATGTAAAAATGTTGGTGATGCACACGCAATGGTGACTTCTTCCTCCCTGTGGAAATGTGCCTGTGGTTCCTGTGCACACGCTAAAATATCAGGGATATTTAACTTTGGCAGAAACACATATAAAGACCCGGCAGATGCAGAGCTCTCTTCCTTGGTGCAGGTGCTTGGTTTGGTGTCTCTTACAGGTGTGCCTGATGAAAGACGGCTGCGGTCCACCGGGAGTCACTATGCCTCTCGAAAGGCCTACAGCTACTTGACAGCTTCTTCTACTACCGATGAAGACGGCGTTACCATCTGGAAGCTGAAGGTGCCCAACAAGGTTAAAGTCTTTGCATGGCTCTTCTTCAAGAACCGGTTGAGCACGCGAGCAAACTTGCACCACCGCCACGTGCAACCGGTGGCGACCTGCAGTCGGTGTGGTGCACCCACTGAAGATTGGGTTCACGTCTTCTTCACATGTCCGTGCGTCGGTTCGTTTTGGCAAGATATCGGATTTAGCTTCGACACTCCGAATGCCACTCAAGACCTCTTGAATGCAGTCACTCCTCTTGGCCTCTGCATTGGTGCATGGCCGAACGTCCTCCTTGCTACTCTATGGCGCCTACTGGGAATTTAGAAATAATCATGTGTTTAGGGGTGAGGTCTCTTGTACTAGAGTTGTTCTCTCTAAGATAGCGGACGATTTGAACATTTGGCGCCACAGATTTCCCGTCCATTCTAGGGTGGGACTCGACCAATGGCGCGATCACATCGCCTCCTGTAACTATAACTCTGTTACGGTTGTTATGAATAGCACTTGTATTCATTATGAGGCCCGTAGGCCGATATATATACACCAATACATGAAGGGATATATACACATAACCCCCTACAATACATAGGAAATACAGAGAGATATACATATACATCTAACACCCCCCCTCAAACTCAGGGTGGATCAATCATACTGAGTTTGGAGAGATAAAAACCATGCTGAGCTATGGTCTACGCCTTTGTGAAGAAATCAGCTAGCTGAAGCTCAGATGGCACATAACGAAGAGTAATCACATCATCCTGAACCTGTGCATGGGTGTAATAAGCATTAACACCAATATGCTTAGTAAGCTCATGCTTCACCGGATCACGAGCAATACTAATAGCACCTGTACTGTCAGTCAAAAGAGGAGTCGATAAAGACACAGAAACACCAAAATCTGCCAGCAACCATCGTAACCAAGTAACCTCTGCCGTCACAAAAGCCATAGCACGCAACTCAGCCTCTGTACTCGAACGACAAATTGATGTCTGTTTCTTAGTCTTCCAAGCAATGAGGGAACCACCAAGAAAAACACAATAAGCAGAGAGAGAGAGAGCGGCGATCAGAAGAATCACTAGCCCAAGTCGCATCACAGTAAGCCTGGAGCTCCAGAGAGCTAGAGCGTGGAAAGAACAAACTGCGCGAGATAGTCCCACGAAGATAACGTAAGACACGAAGAAGATGACTATAGTGGAGCTGGGTAGGTGCCGAAATAAACTGACTCAGAATATGCACAGAATAGGAGATATCAGGACGAGTGACACCAAGGTAAACAAGACTACCAACAAGGTGTCGATATCGAGTAGGATCAGCAAGAGGCTCACCATCCGTGGCAGAAAGATGAAGATTAAGCTCCATGTGGGTCTCAGCAGTTCGGTGATCCGTAAGAGAAGCACGATCAAGAAGACTCTGAATATATTTTTCTTAAGACAGATAGAAGCCTTCAGGTGTAGAAAAGACTTCAATCCCAAGAAAGTAACGAAGAGAACCAAGATCGGACATAAGAAATTGTTCACTCAGACGGGCCTTGACAAAGGCAATAAACTGAGGATCATCTCCTGTGATAATCATATCATCAACATAAAGAAGAAGAGTCCTACCACGAGGAGATGTGTGCACAAACAGCGCACAGCTGTGACAACAGCAGCAAAACGCTGAAACCAAGCACGAGGAGCTTGCTTAAGGCCATAGAGAGAGCGACGAAGGCGACAAACCATACCCTCAGGAACAGAATAGGAACAGAATACCCAGGCGGTGGCTGCATATAGACTTCCTCACGCAACTCACCATTAAGAAAGGCATTCTTGACATCAAGCTGAGAGATATACCACCCACGAACAGATGCCACAGCAAAAAGAGTGCGAACAGTGGTCATATGAGCAACAGGAGCAAATGTCTCATCATAATCAAGACCATGTTCCTGTTGAAAACCACGTGCAACAAGCCGAACCTTATAGCGCTCAAGTGATCCATCAGAGCAAGTCTTAACCTTATAGACCCACTTACAGGTGATAGGACGAACATGAGAGGGAGTCGGAATAAGATCTCATGTGCCCGTACGCTCAAGTGAAGATATCTCCTTAGCCATTGCAAGCCGCCATTCAGGATGAAAAATAGCATCACGATAAGAAGTAGGCTAAGGAAGAACAGCACCGGCAAAACCTTGCCAAGTAACTGGCCCAAAACCATACTGATCAACAGGCTGACGAGACCGATGTCCACGACGAAGAAGCTGCTCAGGAGAAGATGGCGCATCAAAAGAAGACTCAGAAGGGCCAGAAGATGGCTCATCAGAAGGAGCGGAAGAACTCGAAGCACCACGACGCGTGCAGACCTGGGTCACAGGAGGCTTTGTAGTATAGTCAGGAATCAAAGAAGGAGAGTCTGAAGGAGATTGTACAGGTGGCACTACAGAAGGAGACGGAGGAACAGGAGGAGAGGGTCCAAAGCGAGAAGATATATGTGGAAGAGCAGTATCGAAGAAATAAGAAAGAGAGAGGATCAACTAAAGATGCGAAAGAAGAATCAGAGGAAGGACGAGGGATAGAAAGGACGAGACTCATCAAAGACAACATCCCGAGAAACCCTCATCCGTCGACCAACCGGATCCCAACAACGATATCCCTTATGCTCAGCACTATATCCTAAAAAGACACACTCCACAGACTGTGCAGTCAACTTAGTACGCTCACGAGGTGCAAGAAGCACAAAGCAAACACAACCAAAAAGACGAAGGTCAGCATAATCAGGCGTCTTGCCACATAGAGGCTCAAAAGGAATACCACCATGAAGAGCTGAAGAAGGCTGAATGTTAGTCAAATATGTGGCAGTGAAAATAGCTTTAGCCCAAAAATGAGGTGGAACAGAAGAAGCAAGCATAAGAGCACGAGCAGTCTCAAGAAGATGACGATGCTTGCGTTCAGCAACACCATTCTGAGCATAAGCACCGGGACAAGAAAACTGATCAAGAGTACCTTGCGCAGAAAGAACCTGACGAAGAGCACCAAAAAGGTATTCACCTGCCGGGTCAGCACGAAAAACACGAATAGAAGTGTCAAAATGAGTGCGAACCATATCAGACAAATTCTTATAGATGGATAAAGCCTCACTACGATTTTTCATAAAATAAATCCATGTGTGGCGAGAAAAATCATCTATAAAAATTATATAATATCGATGACCCCCTTTTAAAACAAAGGGAGCAGGACCCCATATATCTGAGTGTACAAGATCAAAAGGACGCTCAGACACCGACTCACTAGAATGGTAGGAAAGCTGAATCTGCTTTTCCAGACGACAACCCTGACACTGAGCTAATGACTCACGACCTGAAACCAAACTTAAGAGACCACGGCGAACCAAAGCGGACAAACGGGAGCCACACAGATGACCCAGCCGATGATGCCACTGATCAAAAGGCGAAGTGGATGAAGCAGCCAAAACGGAGCTGTCAGAACTGGCACACGCAGCGGAAGGAAGATGAAGCCAGTCAAGCTCCCAGAGACGCTGAGAATCACGACGACGAGGGCTAGTACCAACTAGGCGTCCCGTGCTACGATCCCGAACATAACAAAAATTAGGATCAAGAATGACACGACAATCATGATCAGTAAGCTGACCAGCGGACATAAGCTGCATGGTGAGATCAGGAACATATGAAACATTAGGAACATGAAAAGAGTTAGACAAGAGAGTGCCCTCTCCAGCACCTGAAAGAGAGGACCCATCGACAGTATGAACAGTGAGAGAACGAGATGGAGAATGGATAGAAGAAAGAAAAGTGCGATGAGGAGTCATATGAAAAGAGGCACCGGAATCAAGAATCCATGCATTAATACCTGGTGGTCCCTGAGTGGAAGACTGAGAGGCAGCAGCAGAACCTAGTGAGCCAGCCGGTAGAGTCGCAACACTAGCAACCCCAGACGGTGAAGAGGCAGCAAGGCGACGAAGAAGCATTAGCATCTCCTCGGTAACTGGATCTCTGGAACTCCTCTGAGACACTCCAGCACTAGCACTACCAGAAGTCTGTGAAACCTATGAAGCTGGTGAAGTCTGACGAGTCTGAGAACGCTGCATCTTCTTCTTCCTGTAACAGAAAGCCTCGATATGTCCATCCTTCCCACAATAGTCACAATGAAGACCACCACCACCCCCTCCACGTGTAGAAGAAGAGAGCGCTGGTGCTGACAAGGGCAAAGACGGTGGAGGAACAGCTGGCCGTGAGGGCGTAGACGAAGACCGAGCAGCCAATGCAGACGCAGATGGTAACAATCCAGCAGAACGAAGTCGAGTCTCCTCATTACGAACATCAGCAAGAGCATCAATCAACGAGACAAACGGATGACGAGCGAGAAGCTGCGCACGAAGAGGCTCGTACTCATCCTGGAGACGGGTCAAAAAGGCATATGTACGCTGAAGCTCAATATCCGACTGCTGACCCTGGTAGAACTCACAAGTACTCGGTGACAGAGGATGACGCAGGGAATCAATCTGACGCCAAATAGCAGACAACTGGGTGTAGAGCTCATCAACAGGAAGGTCACCATGACATAACAACGGCTCCCGATGAATGGCAGCAAAATAAGCAGACTGACCACTGGGCTCATAGCGATCACGAAGAGAAGACCACATCTGATGAGACCACTCAAGGTCAACAAGCTCTTCAACAAACTAATCCTCCATACTAGCCACAACAATAGAACCAGCACGAGCATCCTCATCCAACCACAATCGGTAGGCACTGAACTGAGACTCATATGACTTCTCAAGAGCGGCAAAATCTGCAAGAAACTTCTGTTTCTCATCATCAGTTGCCTTCTCGGGAACCTCTGGACGCTCCGGAGCCTTAGGATAAGGTGGACATGGAAGCTCGCCAGTAAGAAACTCCCAGAGACGCAGACCACGCATGTGCCAGCGCATGCGAGGAACCCAGACACGGTAGTTGGTCCCAGCAAACAGCAACGGACACCGAAGAACAGGGACACCACCATTGGAGGAGGGCGGTGACATTGCAGACGATCAGCAGGAGGCGACGGCAAAAGCGCAACATGGAACCTTTTTTTTCTTTTTTTTTTGGACTCAATCAAAAAGAGAAGCAGACCGCAGAGCTCAGAACAGAGCACGCGGCCTCAGAACGAGTCAGCGGCCGCAGAGGACGAAGCAGCGGCGACGGGCGGAGCGGAGCCGGCGGCCGGCGGAGCGGGAGCCGGCGGCTGCCGCCTGAAACAGAGCCGGCGCCCAGCGGCAGTCGGAGGAGGGCCTGCGCGTAGGCAGAGCCAGCGACGGACGAGGCTGTACGGAGAGCCGGCGGCGGGCGGAGATCCTGCGACCGGCGACGGACAGAGAGCCGGCGGCAGGCAGGTGAGTGCAGGGAAAGCGTCAATTTCAACATGAAGAAATCGACGACAAAAAATTTCGCACGGATCGATTAGGGAAGGAGAGGAAAAACCTAACCCTAATTTGGCTCTATACCATGTATGAATAGCACTTGTATTCATTATGAGGACCGTAGACCGATATATATACACCAGTACATGAAGGGATATATACACATAACCCCTTACAATACATAGAAAATATAGGGAGCTATACATATACATCTAACAACGGTATCCTATGCCGGTATTTGAATGAAAAAAGACAAGTGGGGTGATGCCCCCCTGATTTTGTTCCAAAAAAAACATATAAAGACCCGGCTATAGGTAATGGCCGAACCTGAAGTGAATTCTGCATATGTGATTCTGGAGGGTGATTGTTGGGATCCTCAGTCCTGAATTCTGAATGACACTGTGATGACTTTTGCATATGTAAATCCTGTGGATGCACATTGGCAGCCTCGGTGGTGGATGATTGATGAACCTGTGAAGCCTTTTGTTTACCCTCTGATGCCAAAGATGTTTTGGAAATTAGTGTCAAGCAAGTTGATGTATCGATGGGATCATCCTTGGCTCGAGTATGGCTATTTTCCCAAGGATTGCTGTCATTCATCAGCTTTCTCTCTTGCTGGTTTCTGGCAAGATTCAGCAAAGTCCATAGGGATATCACTTGTTTTACTCTGCTTGTCACGCATCTCCAGCTTGTGTCTCTTCTTATTCTTAGGTTTATTCTCCTTGTGAAGGCCAGACACATTCTGGATCTTAAGCTTACCCAGAGAAACCTGTGATGATAAATAAAAGTGAAAATTTCATAATGTCCACAAATCCAGTTTAGGGTATAAGAGGGCATAATATTTGCATAGAGAAGACAATTTTTCAGCATGGATTTTTAATTGCTTGTACCATTGAAATATATTGTACTACTAGTTCCTAAAGAACGTGCATGCCACTAAGAATTCACTAGTTTGCTCACTTGCCATCCCAAACTAGCTATTCGTGTGTATTCCATTGGAATTTGTGTGCCACAGAAATTCTAGTGGCATACACACGAATAGCTTGTTCAGATGGCTCACAAGCAAAGCGTTGAACTCAAATGTCACAGAAAAAGTGTCAAAAATTCTAGTGGTACACAGACTAAGTATGGAATATGGATCAAACAAGAGCAAAGTAGCCTAAACACAATAGTCACAAAAACAATAGGAAACAAATATCCTATATAGGACAAAGATTGCTATTTCAGGTCTGCAAAACAAGGTAAAACAGGTAAATGTATGTAATTATCTATATACATAGTTTGTAGAATTTCGTATTTATTCATACCTTTGTCTGACATCTATGATTGGTGCCTTCAGATTCCATTTGAGGCAAATCATCTGCACTGAGGATACTTCTCTTTATACTAGGTGTCTCATTGTTCTCACCATGGGCAATGGCAGCTGGCAATGCCTTTCTCTTTAGCAAAAGCATTTTTTTTGACAAGGTCTTTACCAAAACCATTGAATTTCCATTTGAAAAGAACCTCTGTTCCAAGTTCTCTGATTCATTTTTGCACATGTCATTTGCCTTGAGCATATTTAGCTCCATGTTATAATTCTGTGCCTTTTCATACCCATGATCGGCAATGATAGTAGATTGCACATTTTCCTGTCTCAGATCCCCAACTGAGGGTAGAAAATCATTGTGCATTTCATTAGAAGAAACCATTTCTAGGTTAGAGTTTGAAACAGCAGCTATAGATGCATCGCCACATGGCAGTCAACGAGGAAATGCAGACACAATTGAATATGGAAAAGATTACCTCAGGGAGAAATGGTTACACTCCTGCTGATCTGCTGGTCTGTCAGCAGGTTGAGCAACGTTCCTCCATTGCTCCAGTTTACTAGCAAGCGTAGCTGTTTCCATTTTAGAAGCAGAGCGCACGGCACAATTTTGTCACGTCAGTCCTGTGATCTCGGAACAAAACCAAACAAGTGAAGCACAAACGGCAAAGATTACAAGACATATTATCGTACCTTGGTTCATCGAGAATGCAGAAAGAAATAGCTAGTACGCAGAACCAAAGGATCATTACTGCTACTAATTAATTACTAATTAGAGACTCCTTTTGGAGCCTTCATGTTAATCCTCACTCGGCGCGCTAGGAAAAAAAATCCTAGAATCATCATAAAAATAAATTAGAAACATCTCGTCATCCATCGTGTAGCTCTAATAATCCCTAGCTATTAAATCTACTCCATTATATTTTCTAAAAAGATTACACACCATACCGTTATTAAAGATAAATTAAAATACCCCCTCAATTTACATATAAATTACCCACGATGCCATTAAAAAAGAAATAACCCGCTAAATTTGCATATAAATTATCCCCTTGTTAGAGTACGACCGGTACTGTTAGATATAGTGTATCTTTAGGAGTGTTCTGTGTCTAGATTGTAATATGTATCCAGAGAGGTGTTTTGTACCTAAAGTCTTATACTCCTATATATATGCGCGGGGAGAGGAGACGGCGGCACGGCTCGGGTAGGACGGCACGACGTGCAGGGAAGGAGGCGGCGACGTGGCTCAGGGAGGGCGGCGCTGCGCGGGGAGGTGCCGATGGCTGGAGGGAAGGGCGCCGGTGGATTTGGGGTGGTGGCCAGTGGCTAGGGCAGAACGCCGGGTAAGGGCAGCGGAAGGGCCGAGGTAGAAACCCTAGTCTCGTGATACCACGTAGAGAATGAGATTGGAACACTACACACCCTTAGATGGGGGTGACTTTCATATATATATATATATCTCAATACGGCTTGGAGTACAAGGCAAGTACAATACATGGAGATATGCCTATATACAGACCTTAGTGAGGCTATATACAATCTAACGGTGGGGCGTTAGACCGCTCAACAAGATGCAAGAGAAGGGCTTGAAGCCTGGAAGCAAAGAGTGGAACACCGTTCTCCTCGCATGTTCCAGGGCTTTGGAGACATCGGCTGCGGTGGATATTTTCAAGAAAATGGTAGAGGATGGATTGAAACCAGATGTAGTTTCATATGGAGCATTGCTCAGCGCACTTGAAAAGGGCAAGCTATATGATGAGGCCTTGAGAGTATGGGAACACATGTGCAAAGTTGGCATTGAACCAAACCTGTATGCATATACAATTTTGGTGTTGATTTACATTGGTAAGGGAAACCATGCTATGGTAGATGCTGTTCTTCGCGATATGCTGTCAAAACAGATTGAACCAACTGTTGTAACCTTCAATGCCATAATCAGTGTGTGTGTGAGGAATAATATGGGCGGCACTGCTTTTGAGTGGTTTCACAGGATGAAAATGAGGAGCATTGAGCCAAATGAAATTACATACCAGATGTTGATTGAAGCTCTTGTACAAGATGGTAAACCAGGACTTGCCTATGAGATATACATGAGGGCTTGCAGCCAAGGTCTTGAACTTCCTGCAAAGTCGTATGACACTGTAATGGAGGCATGTAAATCTTATGGTTCTCTCATAGATCTAACGACATTGGGTCCTCGCCCTTTGAAAAGGGTTGAACCCATCCGGGTAGAGAATGATCACTTTTCAAGTTTTTGACAAATGAAGGATCTGCCTAGCAGCACTCACCATTTTGTAGACACTGGAATGTATGGGTTTTTCAGACACAGAATGGCAAGGTAGATGTAACATCACACTGCCACTCCCTTGTATAGCTGTCTTCATCCTCAAAACCCAATTCAACATAGGTTAAAAAAAAACAATTCAACATGACAAAAAGTCACTGACATATTTGTAAGTTCCCTAAATTATAAAAGTTAGTACCGTTTTTATTCCTTTAATGTTAGAGTGGATCTTTGGGGCTAGCATTTGCAATTTTTTTGCTTGTCTGCAGTGGTTCAAAGTTTGTTGGACTAATCTGTTGACTTATCCCCACATAGTGTTAACAATTTCCTAAAAAACATCATGTGCTTATGCTTTCCAAATTTGTATCTATCTTTAAAGTAAGCCTTGCATAAGAAAAGCAGGCTAAAAAACTTGAGGCCTTGCAGTACAAACTGAAGGGTTACCTTTCATTTCCCCAACTCGTTTCAGGCAATAGGAGTTTCTGAATAGATTGGAAACATACACTGCTTATGGTCGTTTCCTAGTTTCCAATAGATCTTAACATGAACCGAGGGCTTGCTGCCTATGTCATGGTGTGTTTTACTGTTTTGCACTAAATTCGTTTCTGTGTTCCACGTTTGCATGTATACGCTGAGAACTTTCCCAAACTGAGCATTTCTGGGCGTTGCCACCCAAATTAAAATTCTCACCGGCGTCAAATGCCAGGATTGAAGAGAGGTTACCCAACGACGGGGGAATACCACCGGTGAGGTTGCTCCGATGAAGCCCAAAGAACTGAGTTTCAACAGACACCCAAATGGAGGAACACTTCCTCCGATGACAGTAAGTTTCAGACATTTAACCAAGGTCAAACTGAAGTCTGATTCAAACAGGACTTAAGATAGCACTATTTTCCACATTTTTATTCAAATGCGAATCTAAATATTCTCAGATACAAATGCAAAATTAATAGCTTGAGTTCGCATTCAGATATTTACTTGCTACAAGTACAAGACAGGTGAATATCTTTTTAGTGCCAGTTTCATAATAATCAAAGTGAACTAAAATCGAAGTAGACCCCCGATCTCCTAAATCTAAGTATGAATTATAAATTCTTGCAGAGACTTTGAGGCCTCCCAAATCGAATTGAAGTAAAATCATGAATTGAAATGGCACTACACTCCGGCAGTCCCAGTTTCCCATATCGAAGTAAAATTGGAGGGGTTAATAGTTAATATAGTGCCAGACAAACTCCAATAAAGACAAACAAAATGGTGTGACCATTGATGTGAACTCACCTATCAAAGTACATGACACTAAACTTCCATAAGTGAGCTAAAGTAAAATTGAACTGAACTACGAGTCTTCCCGTACGAGGCAATATTAGAACAGCCACTCCATAATCTTAAGGTTGATTTCACAACATTCTGAAAAGAACAAATTTGATGTTGGATAATGGATTTCACAACATTCTGAAACGAATAACATTGATGTTGGATAATGAGATCCAGAGAGAAGTTTAGTGGCATCATAAAACATCTCCAAGCAGTTCATCAGTTCAAATGCTTCGTCAATTGCAAATGCGTGCATGAGAAACAAATGAAAGATAGAAAAGCCAAAAACTCTACTGGGATCTATAATTCGTGAATGGGGGAAAGCAAGAGAGCAAAGAGGAGCCCTCCAGGTCC
Organism: Paspalum vaginatum; assembly: GCA_030272315.1. NCBI lineage: Eukaryota > Viridiplantae > Streptophyta > Magnoliopsida > Poales > Poaceae > Paspalum > Paspalum vaginatum. The sequence goes on along the minus strand of CM059019.1, from coordinate 5,534,957 downwards.
TAAAATGTTGTTTTTTCCCTCATCCAGAAACTGTTTGGCACATACTCATTTGGTGGCCAACGCTATCCAAACACATGTTAATTAAAACGTACGCTAACAAACTAACTAATCTAAAACTGGTTTCCCTAAAAACCTGGCTAAAACGCATTTTACTAAAACATGTTTACATTTCATCGAGCCAAACAACTTAAGTACACTATGAAGTACAAATATATTATGCATTCTTCACTATGCGCTGACGCTCTGCTGATCAATGAAGTATTCATCTTCTTCCCCAGCCGTCGTCTGACCTCCCCTTCACATCGTCGGAGAGCATGCTACACATTAAAAAAAAATAGGTCGATTGTATCACTAATGGAAATACTTCATCTGGTCAACTACATTTCAGAACAGCAAAATGATGAAGCCAAAACATTTGTACCAAACATCTACTTTAATTGACTAGAGGTAGTAGAATAGAATGAGGTAAATCTATTACTTACCCCCATGATAGTAAATGTAACAGGATGCGCTCAGTTCTTGAAACCCAGCAGCAGATAGTTGACGCCTTTCCTCAGGTTTTGAGAGTGTGATAATGAAATCAGAAGCTCGCTCCAGTTCCTTCTCAAGATAAAACCCATCAAACACTACCATTACTCTTTTCCCTGTTATATCAGATCCTATAGAGTCCGCAAGGAACACAGACCAACTGTTAATCTTAACAGGTACTACATTCCCAATCAGCGTGTACAATTCTTGAAGCAGCCTTTGTTTGTTCTCTACATGTTGCACTGCAACATACAATTGACTAGGGCTGAGAGTCTCCATAATGTTCTGCAGTGCACTCACTTTGCTACCCTCCGGTACCTCAATGTACCACTTGTTGGACTGTGGCTCCCCATCCTTTGGTTTTCCTACAAGCAGCAGTTAGAATGTTAGATAACAGATCCATTGGAACAACAGAATAGCACCACTTAAAGCATGGACAACATACCAAATTTCTTGATTGTATCCACGGTTTCAGGGGTCATGGAAATGTCAAACAAGGGCATTGCATTAAGGTGATATGTCCATCGATTCGCTGACTTCACAAATGTAGCCAATTTTACTCCTGCAGCCTTGGCATCGAGAACAGTACGCTCTCTAAGCATACCATCAGTGATTTGGAGGAGTTCTCTTGGTACACAAGTAACAATAAGCCTCTTAAATGAACGTCTTAGACTGCGCAGAGCCATAAACAGCTTCCGGTTCCTATCGCCAATGTCTATCTGCCATTTGCCCAATATTACTTCAGCTACGCGCTTGTTGTCCACCCAGAGCAACAGATTTTCAATCCCATGTTTTTTTGCCTCAACGAGTATAGCAAAAGCAGCCTTCGCTTCGCTTTGTATTGTAGAGAAGCAATAAGGAACATCAAGAAACGTTTCAGAGTGAACTACCTGGTCATTCTTCCATATCATAATTGACAGGTCAGCGGTCTTTGACTCCTCGTTGTAACGGGCATCTGCCTCTCCCTTGAAGAAGTGAATATTTGAGAAGTCATTCAGTCCATGGTGGTACACCAGATTTTCAATGGTAGCTATGCTCTCCCACATTTCAACCACATCAATCCTCTCTTGAGCGAGGAAATTCATGAAGAATACCCAGTTATACTTTGGAAGGCCTACCATATGATTTGCGACATCGTATGCACTAGTAAACTTTGCAGTCTTCTTTAGCAAAACATGGGTTTGGTATCGCAACCATTCGGTGTTCTGATGTTTCAATGGATATCTGTGGAGAAGGGCTCTTGATGCAAGTTGAGGTCGAATCTCATTCTGATAGAGCCTTTTGAGATTAGACAAACTGTACTCTCTTGACGCCACCTTCTGAGCTTCTTTGATTAGATTATCCAACAGTGTTGACCTTGCACACCCAGTTTGGCTCACAAAGTCCTGGGTATTGACCTCTAGAGCATCCAATACCATTTTGGCCTTGACTGAAGAGAGGTGGTCATTGTCATCAGGTCCACTAGAGAAAAAACCTAGGCATCCTACTGATGAGGGCTGAAGACACCTCAAGACAGCAGCAGGAAGTCGGCTGCCAGAACTGACGCCTGGCGGCCATCTTTGCAACTAATCTGCTCATCGTCCTTTCGAACACTGAAAAAAATACAAGCACAAAGAAATCTGTTAGATTCTTTATATGTTGAGCAACCTTTAAGATGAAATCAGATCGATCTTAGCATATGCTAAGTTTAAAATCATACTGATTGAGGTGCATAGCCACTGGTTATATTGGACGAATAGGTCAGGACGGATTATATTGGAATCACCCGTTAAAAGGAATTATCAACCTTAGGAAACATGGGGAGATAAGAGGTATATCAAATTATCAAATAATTTGGTTTACAGAACAATCGACTTTAAAATCAGGCATTCAACCATCCTGCCGTGCATTGGCGGAGCCAACTAGGCCACGCCAAAGCCCGTTCCCGAGCTAGTGGCATGCCGCGAGCTCGTCGCGACAGAGCATAGCAACGCATGTGGGAACAAGGTGGCCAACGGTGCTGATTCATACCCAGCTGACAGTCAGGGAGCGTGGCTGGAGCAATTATACACAGAAAACAAACGATCAATGCATAATCATAAGAACGTCACCTCTAAAGAAGAGAATACAATCACTTCAACGAAATAGTCAAGCATGACAATGACTATAACCAGACAAAACTGCAGATGGCAAGGATAAAGATAAAAGGACCACCGATAAACAAAATTGAAATTGATCGTCTGAGGATTTGCAACTCAGTTGCCAAAAGCCCAAATCGTCAAATGACAAACAATTACAAATACAATGAATATGAATCGAGTAACCAGTAGTCATGGCTTCCCTAAACTTTGGTTAGCAGGATCGATACCCAACGGATTTAAGACACATTCCAAAGGCATTCGTATTTGATTAATATTATCACCATCAGAGTCATATAGAATACAAATCAATAAAGCATACCAATAGAAAATTGGCCCCAATTTTGACCCAACACTTACAATCCATGGCATCACTATTTCTCAACAGAAGAAAAATAACTGCACACATGAATACAATAACGAAACAAGTATACACATCCAAAACTGAAATTCTATTCTGAAAGCTTTAGTACAACGAAACAAAATCATAATAATTACTTGAAAGTTGAAATATATACTTGAAACAAAATCGTAAATATTACTCCCTCCATAGTGTAATGTAATATAGTTATAGTGTTTTCTGAATTTATCCTAAGTCAAACTATTCTAAGTTTGACCAAATTGATAAAAAAAACAATAATACTTTTGATATAAAACAACCATTATTAGATTCATCATGAACTATATTTCAATACTTTACTTATTCGACTTGTTTGATGTTAATGATTTTCTCTATATACTAGTGGTACCAAACTAGTAGGATCAAGCGTAAACATGCTTAGCACGAATGTAACGCTGAACAGCATTTGCCAGTTTTGAGGATCAATAAAATTAACTTCTAAAATACAGCGATAAACATAAACTCATAAAGGATGGCTACAATCTCAGAAAACAACATTTTGCAAATCCGAAGACAGAAAGCCAACCAGTGTTCATGAATATAAATACTATAGAAGTTACAAATAATTTAATAAACTTCCACATATTACTACACTGTAGACTGAGAATATCAGAGAATTTGTCCAAAAAGGCAGTGGAGAGAATATTTTCGTGGTCTTCCAAAAACAGAAGGAATGAAATAAAATTTTCAATAGTTTACAAATATATTATGAAAGAGATAACTAGATGGAGCTAATAAAGTGTGAGCCATCATGGCTGCCAATCTAACCAATAGGGAAACAGTTCAATCAACAAAACATCTAACAGATAAATCAGCATTTCCATACAAAAAACAGGACCATGAATGCAGATCAAGGACCAGAAGCAAGAGGCTGATTCAACACAGGATGCATCAGATCTCCAAGGTGATAAGTGATGTGTAATCACAGAGCTGCCTCAGATGCAACTGTCAACAGAGAAGGTGGGTATATATTCTTAATATGGCCAAATGAAAGGGAAAAAAAATAAAAAAATGTGGACCTAGGCTGCTTTCTAATGACCCTGACCTAGCCTGCTTTTGGGAAAAGCCCCTCATATCTCACAAACCAAACGTCACCAAAGTACCTCGCTACTTTCTAACTTAGCCTGCTTTTGAAAAGGGAGCCACAGGTACTTACCGAACTGGAGTCGCCGGGTCTCCCGTCCCTGAGCCCAATCCCGAGGTAGTGGAACACGATAACTGCAGTCACCGGGTCTCCTATCCCCGTGCCCAATCCTGCGAGTAGTTGAACACGATACATAAGAGAGGCAGTAGATCTAGTAGAAATGTAGTTGAGGCGGCTTACCAGAGCGGCGGCGGCGGCGGCGGCGGCGGATCTGATCTGATCTGGGCCGCTCACGGCAGGTGCGGATGGAGGGAAGGAGCGGGGCTCACCGACTCGCGGCTCGGGCTCCGGGTCCGTTCCGGTAAGCCGTTGGATGGATCGTTTCTACGGTGGGCTCGGGCTCCACGTCGAATCCGAGTGGGGCTCGAGCGGCATCGACCGGTTGACGAAATCGGGGCCCAAAAGCGTCATGACGTTGCTCCACGTCATGCTGACGTCTCCCACCATCAGCTTTAATTCTCAGGAATACTCCGAGCCGTTGGACCATCGATGTACGGTGGGAAGAATCTACAGAGGAGACGAGCCTCGTGGCTTATATTACTCGAGAAGAATCTACATCGGCAGCTCCGCCTTTTCTTTCCGAGGCTCTGCGCGTGCGCGCCGGCATGCTACAGCCGATTTCACATATAACACAATAAGGATGTTTATTAAGGAACACCACCGTTGTCCCAATAAATGATCGGCCATATAACACATCAAGTGAACCTAACTTGTCCAGGTTTCTAGTAAGCTCATTTTATCAAAATAAAAAAAAGTCCACAAGCTCTCAACGAGTTCTTGAAGCTCAAATGTAAGCAAGCAATAAAACATAAAAATAGATGACTCAGATTAACTATATACTACTATGTTCCAGAAATACTAATTTTGCTAGAAAAAGACTTCTCTTTGCTTCTATGAAAGCAAAGCATTGGGTACAGAAACACAAGGCAGGCAAAAACGTTCTACTAGCTAGCCACCACATCAAATTATATGCAGTGTGCCTGACGACTTGAAATCACCAATCCAGCGCCAGATGATCTCCAAATCTTAACCTTTCTTGAGCTTTCGTCCAGAGCAATAGTACCCACTTCTGCAGAAAGGACATGGCAGAACATAACAGATTCTGTGAATTTTGAAGAGAAATTCCTTTCGATCGCCACCAGTTCTCTCTCCTTTTTTTTTTTAATTTCTATATAATGCTTACCAAAGCTCAGGTCTTACTCTGTCCCCCAGGAGCTTAAATAATACTCTCTCTACAACAACAGATGCGTGCTCTCTCTAACAGATACATCCTCTTCTCTCTCTACTACTACAGATACATCCTCTCTTCTCTCTCTACGACACAGATACATCCTATCTACAACAGATGCATGCTACCTCAGTCATATCTGAGTGGTGTCGAAGGCTCGGAGCCAACCTCAAAGGAGTAGGTAGGAAATTAAGTTGCTTTCACAACATTAGGTGCCATGATTGAGGTCCTTCCTACTACGACATGGTATGGTTGTGGGAGCCTAGTCTCAGCAGTCTCAGTACGCGAGCGAGTCCTCTTCGTTGTGCTGGGTTTTCAAGCGCAGTGATGTGCTCCTTGAAACAAGCAGCGGCTTCATCCCTCTCATCAAGTTCACCGAGATGGTTGTAAGCCATCTCATGGTACTGCGTGCGACACAGGATTTGGTCAGTGTATCTGATGATATTACAAGCCTTCAATCAATTAGCAGGATGTAAAAAGACGCAAACAAGATTCATTGGCTAACCTCCAGCACTTGCAGATCTTCAGTGGCTTGGTTCAGAGGATCCAGAACCGCTTCAGGATCTTCAGGAACTGCAATAATAAGAGGATAAAGCAAGCAGATCAATATCTTCAAAGGTTTACAGAAAATGCATTATAGATCAATATGTGGTTGCTAAGCCACGTTAATGATCCACAAGAGGTTGTCCATGCAACGAAACATGAAGTGCTGCAAAGTACCTGAAAATTTCGGATCTGATAGATGGCACTTTGCTAAAGTAATGTGAGCTCGAGCACGCAGCTCAAGTCCACCGTGACCAAGAATCATGGGAAGACTCTGGTAGACAAGACTCAAGGCCCTCTTTGCTGTTAGCCTATCCTAGGATCACTAAGCAGCTTGTGCAGCTGCTGCTACTCCTACACAGTACACACGCACACACTTGGCTAGAATGGAGGGGAAGGGGGAGAACAGAGAACACTCAAGTTCTTGGGTGCTGCTGAACTGCCTATGCAGCTGGCTGCTTGTTCAATTTATAGAGGAGGGAAATGTATACAAGTACATACAAGTACTTCTACTCTCAACTACTACCAACTACAGATAAGGTCTTCTACCTCTACTCTACTTTTACCTAGTACAACTACTCCACCTGCTGTGTACAGCAGTGGCAAAAGTCCACCCTTTGGCCATGTGAGGCCTGAACTACAGCTGAGCGCTAGCTCTGCCAACTACTAGGGTATTTACCTAATACTAGGATACATGATCAAGTTAAGTGCTGGGTGATTAAGTTCATCATTTGCATGACTAGATCCAAGGGCTAGCCACAATTCGCAAGAGTAAGTGTCGCTGAGGCTTCAAGCAGATCCAAGTTGAACGATTTACAGAATGATTGGCTGGCTAATGCACAAGGGAGCATGTTATGAACTAGGGTTCATAAGGGGATAAACAGCGCCGGGAAGATAGCTGGGCGGAGTCGGCTTGGAGGGGGACTAGACTATTAGGGAGACTTAGGGCTAATTCTTCTTCATTGATTGATTGATTCCCCTCAAGGAGGTACAGCCCATCCTTATATAGATGGGAAGACTTGGCCCTCAAGTAACTAACTCAATCTTATCTTACCGCATTGTCAGGGGGGGGGGGGATATTAGCTTGATATGTGCAGAGTTGCAGTAATTAACAGGTTCCCATTTGCAAACAAAAATAAGACGCCTTACTTTATATATTTCAGCAAGTAATAAAAGAACACTTGCATTCTCAACTTGCAGGTTGTAATTGTAGCGCGTAGAGAAAAGGGAATTGGCCACAGCTGCAGCCTGCATAAAGAAATCAAGAGTCATTAATAAATCTTTTAGGATCAGGAGGACCCCTGACCCCCTGTAAAACCTAAAGGGGCATTTCAAGAGATTTATTATGAAAGGACAAATACGATGAAATGCATGCTTCTTGTGTAAACATAATCAGGGAATCCACAACCTGGCTAAACTGTTTAGCAGCAAGTAGAGTGCGAGCACGTCGTACGCTAGCTTCTGTCTTTAGCTCAATGTCTACTCCACAAACAGAAGATGACAACACCCCAAACTCATCACATAGTTGTTGTGCGACTTTCAGATGGCCCCTAAATAGATTAATTTTACACAATAGCACATCAGATTCCGGAAGCAAAATGCAACTACCAAATGAAGAGTAGAAACAACTTTGTACCGATGAAGTGCACGCTCATGTAGTATCTGCATTCTAAGAAGCTGGATGTGCGAACTTGTTGAGAATGGGAACTTCTTTTCAGCAAGCTTTAGGGCACAAAATGCAGCTGCAGATCAATCACACAATATAAGGCCACGGATACTTACATGGCTCTTGGACACTACAGCCTAGCAAATATTGGTTGCATTTGAATAGGAACTAACCTGAATATCCTTTGAAGACCACCAATTGTTGAATTAGCTTGACATATGCTAGTGACATCTCTGACGAACTGTAACAGAAAATACAATAGCATCACAAATCCAGATTCGCAAAGCATCACAGAGATTTAATTAAAAAAAAGACCGCATAATAGAGTTAAAGAACAGCGGCAGTATAATTTAGTTATGTTGAACAGTCACTAAATTTTAGCACATTACCACCTTGAAGCATCGGCAAAGCAGGTTGCATAGACCAGAGCATTCATTCGTACCATCGGAGCACTGTGAAGAGGGTCAACAAAAAATTGGAAATATTACTAGATCCAGTCAACAATATATGACATTGGACAACAAAACACAGCTCAAATGAACTAATTACTTTGTCTGAAACGTCCAAAATTTATGACCAGAGGGAGTAATTTTCTAGAAAGGGCACAGATAGAATTAAACTCCAATTTAATATGACATAAAAAACCAGAGAAAGGTAATGAAAAGATCAATAACATATTGGCAGCAAACAAGGCAGATAAGAGGATCAGGGAATGCATTGAAGATACACAACAGGATTATAAAAGGTCTTATATTTATATATGGTAGAAATATAGTACAAACAGCGAGGTAAAGATCCTATTTCTAATAAAAATAGATGTGAGGCTGGTAATTCCGTGTACTAAATAAAATATCAATCTATGGTGCCCACACTGAGTCAAGCTCTTTTAAGTTGTTTGTCAAGTATCTGCTCTTTCTTAGTTGCAACAGACACTTGTCTGTTGTTTATCCATTCCAACCTACCCATTTTCCACAATACAGCAACATTGTACAAACTGGAAAAAGCAGTATGACAAACCACTATAAAAATTGAACCCTGACATTAACAGAAAACAGTTGAGTACCTCCCATAGTGCTCCCAAGAGGTGGCTCTCAGCAAATATGTTGAGCCAGATAATTGCAATACTGGTGCAGGTACTGGGCATGGTTGTGCATGATAATGGAGATTATCGAAGTCATTGTTATGTAATTTTGTAGATTTCACAGAACTGCTACGCCATGAACCAGTAGCAGCAGACAAGTTCCTAAGCCACGAAGTGCTAAGACTACCATTATCATTTGAAGTAGACAAAACATCTGTTCCAAAGTCAGTCAACACACTGGAACTTAATCTCAAAGTCTGCAAAAACAAAAACAAGAGAGATTATTAGTACTTCAGTATTGAAGCAAATGTATACAGCCGCTCTCAAGGATGAGCGCAGTGCTTTGAGTCTGGAGTAAGTGCAGCATACCTTACAAACATCTACAGGAAAGGTTCTAAGCTTTGTAGATGCATTCGGGCCAAAGGAGACTAGTGGCCTTTGGACATGCTGAGAAACCAAGGTTTACAGTCAGAAGGATAGATAAAAAAAGGATGCTCTGAATTGAAACACACAGTATGTTCTTAAGTTGCATCTAGCCTTTTCAAGATCGAAGGACTGAAGCCATAGTAACAGTAATATAAATACAACGAGAACTACACGGCAAGTTTGAAGCTGTGTGTCAGGTTTAAATATTGATATAACTAGGACGGGAGATACACACTAGGGGATAAGCAAATGAAATTAAACATAGCCAGGTGTTAAAGAGATCTTCCTAAAATCAAATCATACAAAATACTAGCAACGATCATACCTTCAGGTCCAATTTTGCCAGATAAAGATGATCAAAGGATATTAAGCTTGGCAGTTTCAACATATCAGCTCTCTTGAGTGACCGCTTTAAAAGAAGAGGAACAAGTAACTGCTGCTGAATGGATAGTGGTGTCCCCAGTCCAATATTCGTCCCAATTGAATACGGAGAACTGATTATTCAACTGTGTTTGACATGCCTATCTTTGATAATAGATTGGAAATGGCTCCTACTACATAGGCAAGGCATGAATCATCATTATTCTGAAAAAACAAAATTATAGAATCTGTTAACACAATTGAAGAGCACCTGTAGTTTGCATGAATATTTAATATCATTGGGAAACAAAGTACACCTGAAATTTTGTTCAAAAATGTACAAGAACTTATACCAAGTATCCCTAATTAAGCATTCTGAACATTAGGAAAATTGGACTCTAAGGAACCAAGGGGCATGCATAAGAGGCGGTTAGACTGCAAGCTTTTGGAGAGATCCATCTTCTGACAATCTGAGGCCACCTTGGCAGCTCCAGGGAACACATTGATGCAATGTATTTAAATTAAGAACTTGATAGGATGAAATTCAAGACTATGATGAGTATATTTTTCAAGTTATGCTACTACCACAGCATGTTGGTGATAAGGAGCGACAAATTTCTGAAGACTAATAAAATTTGATGATATTTCATCATGCTATCGGGTGAGATGACATTGTTCTATAATAAATAATTATGTTAAACTAAACATGGAGACCAGAATATAATTTAGTGGAGGAACAATCTGTCTGAAATATAGGAAAATCCAAAGCACCCAAACAGAAGGCCAGAATTATCTTAGCTATAGCAAAAGTTGACTGAAGCCTTCGTCATAAAACCATTAGTAGTTCAATACAAACTTAATTTCAAGTTTCATTCAAAATCACTAAATACAATCGTATGTCAGTAAGATACCAGTTCAAGTAACTTACCATTTGAGAAACACGCACTGCTTCTGCAAATGCCTGAAATAAAGAAAGCCAGCAGAACATAACAATGTGCAGTAAAATAAGTAGACCCAAAAAGTGATGGGTAAATAGTACAAAACCAGAAAACTAAATAACTTACATTACCTCTAGGGCTTTCTTAGGATGTCCAAAGTAATAATGCAAGTTGCCTAAGCATAGCAGAGCGCTCTCATACTTTCCAACAACAATATCTTGCACTGGAGACACAGAACGACCAAAAAGTCCTTGCATCCCTGCACTGCATCAACCAAATAGAATAACCACATAAGAGTAAAAGGTACGTAAGTTTCCAGCAAATCTTCACGCAAAACATATCATTATTACACAACCTTATAAACTAAATTGAAGAGAAAAATACTCCAAGATCTAGCTAGCAAGAAGGCAACAATAGCTAATGAAGTATTGAGCAAATTGAACTAGAAAATAAATTAGTCACAAAGGTTAATGAACAGTCATGCGGTGGTTTTACTTCACACATGTGCTTTCATTATCTAACACAAGGGCAGGCTTAAATATCAGGACCCCGTAACTTGCATTATCACAACTTAATCCATATTGAAAATACAGAAAGTGACAGAAATTGAGGTAAATAGAAAAAATGCAGTGTTCTTGAATACAAACATAATTTAAACAACCTAGAGATTACCATTCCTTAATTCAATAGCTATAACTGGGTACTTGTACATATTACAGAGGAGATAGTTAAAATATAAGGCACACCCATCATACAATAAGGACAATGAGGGTGACCTGTAATCAAAGTAGCGGTGAAGATTATCCACTGAAGTAACATAGTCATCATGGCAAAGGGCATTCAAATACTGCAAGAATTGGACCTGAAAAGTAGAACATGGATACGGAAAAATAAACATTATTATGAATGTTCATAGTTCCAGTGTCCTAGAAGATTTAAGGTATTCACTGTGCCATAACTTACACGATGAAGTTCTGGAGCTAATGTTCGAAGCTTTGTCATAGTGGCATTAAATGAATTCAAAGGCACTGAGCTGGGATCCCTATAAATGAGTTGTCCCTAAAGAGTATGTTTCATCTTTCATGTCCTTTTAAAGGAGCAGAACAAGTTAGTGGTAGTAATACAACTTAGCTGACCACATGTAGGCATGTAGCAATGACCACTCACTTTTCAAGAATATCAGCTTGTTGATTAAGATATGCCTCTAATTGCCACCTTGATCTCAGACAAGTCGGGTAGTCATCCGCTTTTAAAATATTAGCTAACCTGAAAAAAACAAAAAACAAATATAATTTTCAACAAAAAAAACTTCCTTCTGACGCCCAGATAAAACCAAAATAACTCTCCACAATAATATTAAATATACTGCTGAGAAACTGAATTAAAAGTAAAAAAAATTAATCTGTTTGGTGTTTGAATTGGCATCCTATACAAGAAATACAAGCTGCAAATGCTCCATTTTTTTCAGTAGTACAATGGTATTTTTGAGATAGACGTGGCAGTGAATGCCGGTAGGCCAAGCAATCATATAATTATATGACACAAAAGTAAGCTGGAACAATAAATCCATCTAGATGCGCTTACTTAGATGTCCCAGGAGTTTGGAGGGAACCTATATGTGCTAGTCTGCAGTTCTCTTGTATTCCATGCCAAAGTTGGACGTGTACGAGGCAATCTCCTCAAGCATGGAATCAAAATAAAATACTTGTAATGTATAGTACTTCTTAGAATTGGTAATCAGTACAAATTCAGGAAGTGGATAACCTTTCCCAAGACCCCAGGTTATAGCAAAAAAAGAAGAAACTGACTAGATGATAAAAAAAATACTGAGATAGATTTCCATACAGACTGTTCTCATCACACTTGTCATTCTGGATTTTGAACAGAAAATGTCCATGTGCTTTATTTCATTTCTTTTTTGGCATATTGAATAATTTTATACTTCCATTAAAATCAAAGCAGCAAACACGGCAGGGTTTAGGGTTCAGATTGGTGCACATAGGGTAACATTGGTGCACGAGTTAGAGCTAAAGAACACTCCCCCGTATGGCTCCAGGAGGCAAAACCTCGATGGTATTTGTCAAACATATCAGCTTGAGAACCTATGTTTGCATCTATCATGCTGCCCATTTCATTATTGAAGTTTTCATCTTCTGCCAAGTCATACGAAACATCGGTGGAGTTAGAGTACATCACAATATCTGCCAAAAGATGGCAAACATCCTACATAAATGTGTTACGCACACATTAGCACCTTAATAAAAAAAGAAAAAACAGGGCCAAAAACATGAAGAATAAATGGTTGTGAATGCCTTATACTACTTGTAGCGCCTCACCTCAAAGGTCATTGAATTGAAGGCAAGTATGCAGCAGCGAAGAAAAACTCCAAGTTGACTATTTGGATCCAGGATTACGTCTTCCACACTCGCACCCTCTGGTGCGGTGAGCACACCTGGCAAAATTCATTACAGAGTAAGCTGACGCCTCTCTATGATGGAAACACGAAGACATCCAGACATCAAGTGAACCTCACCTCTTAGCTTATCGAAAAAGTTGAACAAATCATCAGGTGAGTTGAGCGCTGACAGGGCGGTTGTCAGCTGCTCACAGAACCAACCATTAGTTAAATCGTCTACGGCCTTGAGTTGCCTCAAAAATTCTTCCACGGAGGCTCCAGAAAATCCTCGCACGACTGCAAGATTGATAAGCACCTTTTTTAATTTGTGTTGCTTGACATTGAATGGTGGAAGGTTCATACAGTTGAGCACAAGTGTAGATGTTAGTGGGTCAGGCAAAACCATGCGACTAATTCCCAAATGCTTGGCACACTAATGCCTCTAATCCAAGACACTAGCCCCACAGCCCCAAATACAGGTCGCGAGCAGCGCGCTACAGCATTTCGAGGGGCGAGGCGAGCGAGCTGCCGGGTGCGTACCCTGGTGAGCGTGAAGAGGAAAAGCCCGAGGCGGTTGTGGTGGGCGAGGGACTCGAACAGGAAGGGCGGCACGGCGGCGCGAAGACCTGCACGACGTGGCACACGGCAAGGCGAACAAACCGACGGTGGTTTCAGCCGACGTGAGCACCGGTTTCGCCATGTCGGTGTGTCCACGTGTATTGGACCCACATGTCAGAAGGAGTACAGTTATATCTCCATCTCACTCCACTCCAATGGCGACGGCCCTACGTCCGCCGCCTGCTCCGCCTTGGACACGACGGGTGGCCGAGAAGAGAGAAGTCCGCAATCTGGAAGATGTATGCTAATCAAGCTCATGGGGAGATCCATTAGCAACTAAACACTTCTTTTAATTATGTTAGCATCATGTGAAATTGTGAGTTGTTGGACCGTATAAAACAATACTAATCCTTTGACGAGGACTGCCTTTTCTCCCTATTTGAATGTGCTGCGTTGAGAATATTTTTGGTGATAAGGGAAATAGCTTCTCATTTATAAAGGCAAAAATTGAAATACTTAAATCTCAACCATGAGTTGTTACACGGGGAAAGGAAAATTACTGGTACTTCTCCTTCAGCTATTTACTTTAGGATCTTGATTTTTTTTCCTGTCTGAATGTGTTGCGGGTGAGATCAGTCCTGCAGTTCTGGCCTTCGCACTGGTACTATCGTGCTATTCAAGACTCTGCATGTAGAGTATGACTGATCTCTTTATAGCTTTTGCTCTAAATGATCTCTCTACTCATTGAATAGTGAATACGATAATGTTAGTGTATTAGATGGAGTTATCATGTTAGCTAGGCTTCTAGATTGGAACTTCAAAGCAACTGAAACAAGAAATGGACTATTTCATGAATCAAGCACCATCATTTTGACCTTTCTAATTATCTAATACCTTTTTTTTTTTGACAGGGCTGCTTGGTGATATAATGTTAGGATCTTAAGGATTCTTTTCCTTTTTAAAGTAGCTGGTCAATATGATCTGAAAGGGTCCAACAACTTATATGAATGAAGCTTATAATGAAGGATCCTTTACAGACTCGAACACCGCTGCAGACCATGCCACCACTTGTCCAGGAGGTTAGTGAGGACTGAGGAAGAGATGCGCCCAGGTTTGTTGAGTTTCTGCCATACAGGTTCAAATCTTCAGTTAAGATGTTCAGTTTAGAACCTTAAAATACATACATTCTTCCAAGGGTGATTCCTTTTGTGATTAATGAACCGATTACTAGCAACAGATTTATACTCTCATCCTGTTAGAGTTAATCTTGATTAGTTTTAGTGCCATGTCAGTTAGTGTGTGTGTTTGTGTAGCGAGCATGTAGGTGTGCGTCCATGAGAGATGTTGTGCTTGCATGGTGTAGTGGCCGAGACATATCGGCAGCCATGATATGGTGCATGTACTTAGTGGATCATGCATGCTGGGTGATGGTGTCGCCGCAAGAGCTGCATGCTGGTGCATTGTGGAGCGTTGGACGCGGCCGTCAGAGTGAAGGCCGGGTCCTGCGGATCGTTGGATTGGAGCTGCGCCACAAGTGGATGAGGCCTGCGGCTGGTGGCGTCCGGGTCGTGCGGACAATGGCAGGACGTGTCAGGTATTCTTGCTGCAACGTGTGGCTGCAGAACGTGTGCAACGGCCAGCTGATTAGTAGGTGCGTGCTTCGTGGCTACGTGTGAGTGCGTGAGTAAGTGGCCTGTGCGTGTGGACAGCCGGTATTTGGCTATTTAATCAGTGTAAGGTTGTGCTTTGGGGTATGACCAGAGTGCCCTAGAGAGGTGAAGTGCTAGTGTGTCTCGTGTGTGCGCAAAGTGCTAGTGCTGTGCGAGTGTTCACAGGAAAGTGCCTGTGAGAGCTGTGTTCTTTAGTGATTAATACAAAGTGCAGTGTGTGGTGAGCTCCCGTGTGTGTACTGTTCTTGTTTTCTGCTTGCCCCTCCTGCTGCGCGTGCATGGGTGAGTTGTGAGAGGAGCTGAGCCACCACATCCTACCATTTTTCTTAGGTTCTTAACTATATCAAGTGTTCAAATTTTTGTTGCCTAGCATACATGTACATACTAAGTTTTGTCTCTGATGTACTTCATGGAAAAGTATTAGTTCATGTACTATATTGGCTTTGTTTTAGGCACAAAAGGGCAAATACGAAAACTTAGCTATAGAATATAGGACCTTTTACCGTGGAGTGTAGAGCACCATGCAACCATGATACTTTTAAAAGTAAGGTGACTCTGGAGAAAATTGTGGAGCTCTTTTATGCATACCTTTTGTTCCCTTAGCAAGCCTTTGAATTTTTTTATACCAGCTATGTGCCATTTACTCGACTTATTCTTGTTTGTCACTAATTTTTTGAGCTAATCAGGCTTAAGAAACCTAGAATTGCAACACGCTAATTTTCACACTCTTATTCATTATTAGTCATTGTCGAATTTATTTTTTCTACCTATTCTAGGTATAGTCATGATTGAGATATAGTCATCGCGAATGTGAACATAAGGCGCTAGAAAACCATAATAGTCTCTTTGAAAAAAAGGGAGAGAACCAGAACAACCTAACCAAGCATGACAACCTGTCAGGTTATATATGCTTTTTAATACATTCGGTTTCACTTATAAAATGGTTTAATTAATTGTTACATTGAC
Organism: Paspalum vaginatum; assembly: GCA_030272315.1. NCBI lineage: Eukaryota > Viridiplantae > Streptophyta > Magnoliopsida > Poales > Poaceae > Paspalum > Paspalum vaginatum. Next base: position 5,518,937 of record CM059019.1, on the reverse strand, counting down.
AATCAATTTCTTGGAACATCCTTGGATTACAAAAATTAACATCTAGCTTCCAGCTTATATCAGGCAACAACATAAGAGATGCCGGAGCAGTCAGGGATAACAGAAGGCTACATATCAAATGCAACCAGCACCTACTGTGCAACCATAGAATCTAGGCCAGCTGTTCCAGATCCTAAGGCAAAGTGACTGATTTTCAGTTTTGCAATTAAGCGCTCGCGCTATGCATTTTGCTTTGTGTTTAGGTCCTTGCTCACGACCCCACGGTCCGTTGGAGGTCCTGGTTCCCGACAGATGAGATGGCGACGCTACAACTCCAAGGTGGTCAGCAACAACAGTGACGACTAATAGATGGGCCACAGCCAATCGGGTGCAGAGGCCTCAGGTGGTAAGCAGCGATGGAGGCGACTACTGGGTGGGTAGCGGCCGAGGATGTGCCAGGATCGGAGAACAGTGACTGTCTCACTCCTAATCCTTGCTGGGCGGCAGAGACTGAGGACGTCACCACCACTCCGTTTCCTGCGCTTGGCACACAACTGTTTGATGAAATGCACATATGAAGATGGAATGTGGAGTTGCTATGGATTATCGATTGTAATCAGTCCAGATGCAGGACTCGGTTGTATTGGTTGATGCTTCATAGAATCCAAGTGGAATCTGTCAAGACATATATGGTTTAAACCTCATGGAAAAATGAATGCTTGGCGGCTTGTTGTATGGTCCGATTGTCCATAGGATCCTCGGAACAAGCTGTACATGATGCGCTCTTTGAAGAATTTGATCTGTATCTGGACCTGCTTCTTAAACTAGACATGTGTTTGGAAAAAGAAACGAAGTACTTATACGCTGGCAACACTTCCTCTTTCTCTTCAGTATTCAGCTCCCAACCACATTTTCATCAATCCATTGAATTATAAAAACTAAAGGCTTCATACAAGTTTAGGGACAATCACATCGCAAAGTATGCATGTGTTCAGCCATGCTTCTGAATACCAATTTAGGTGGCATCTAGACATGGTTAGAAACCATGGATTGCGGTCAAGATGTTCAAGATTGTAAACCTGCCAAATTTTAAGGGCGCTGAGGTAGTTCTTAGTCTCCTCTGATTGCCCCAAAGGAGTTTAGTTTGCTCGTTCAATTAATTAGCGAACACTCATTAAAATTAAATCTATCATAAAAATGGATGGAAATTATTGGATGGAAACCGGAAGGAAAACAAGTGGGAAATGATAAATTGACCAGGATTCATTTCAATATAGAAGCCCATACTTCACAACACGCTACTAGCCTCATTGGCCAACATATTGCTTGGTTTTATGCACCATAATCTACTCAAGCATTCTATATCACATTATTTTGAATAATTATTGTCCATATTCCCGTTGCAACGCACGGGCCAATTGCTAGTAAGAAAAACACAAATGCCTTCCAAACTGTACTAGCCTTTATTAGTGTTCAATTTTTTTCCCCGAAGTGCCAACTTCAGCACTTCTTTCGGGCTGTGTGAACATGACTCTGTAGACGGTGTAGCCTTCTTCGTTCGGTGTATCTAACTGTGTGAACGGCGCATAGGTGGCTAGTATGGCGTAACGAGTCCCACTCCCATATACGGAGTATGTTGAAATCCAATATACTACCTCCACAAATGGATATGGCAATAAATCCAATACTACCCCATGATGAGAAAGGCAAAAAAAAAAAAAAAAAACATTACCCAAGTAGCACACGCAGTAATGCGCAAATCGTTTGATCAGAGGTAGACATAATCCCACAGGCGCATGCAATGCGATGCAGTTTGTACGAATTCAGACTTAATAAGCCAACAGTTTAGCTGCTGTGACCTGCATCTGCCGTTTGTTGATCAGAAGAAATATACAAGTAGTGCAGAAGCATCATACGGTGCACCTGCAACCTGCAATGCACGGAAGGTGAAGCAGTAGCGGTACCTTCAGCTGTATCGTTAGCATCAGAGTCGAGATTGATTGCTTGATAGATTCAGAGCACGCACTCGATGGTGTGGTCTCGGAAGATGTGGTATCTTGACTTGTGCTTGATCATCCGGAGCCGCCCGCCGTCGTCCGGGGGGAGGAGGGAACCACCTCTACGCCAGTTAGGCTATACCTAGCCATTCCCCCATCTCACGTTCCCGGTCACTATTCTAATTACCTCTCACTCTGTCTACACTACACGAATTTATTGTATACAGTGTACGGGGACAATGTCATTCCCCCATCTCACATCCCCTATCACTATTCTAACTATCCCTCATTCTGTCTACACTGCATAAATTTATTGTCTACAGTGTATGGGGGACAATTTTGAGAGAACAGTTAGGTATAGCCTTAACACGGCAAACTCACGGTCGATCTCATCGGTTCCGTCAAAACACTTCTCATAGTCCTCAACGTCGGCGGGATCGAAGTCTGCAAGATCGTCGAAGATCTTGACGACGCGGTCTCTACCCCCTACTCCTCGTTGGTGCTCCACAAAGGGCTTTGCTCACACGTAGTCCTTAAAGTGAAGGTGAGGACCGACGCCTAACAGGGGGATGAATTAGGATTCCTAAAAACAAGGCTATATAAAAACTACAACTACTAAGCAAAACCTATGCAATGTAAATTGCACTAAGGTTTTGCTAAGTGTTGCTACTTCTACTGTGGTCAAGTCTTACAATCTAGTTTTACCTAGAAACTAACCAATCAAGCTAGTATAGGAATGTAAGCACACAATTGCAAGAATGTAAATGCGGAAGCTAAGGAGATAGGATAGAGAATGCAAGCTCCCGATGATGATGTCGTGGATGGCACACGATGGAGACGCAGAGATTTTTTTCGGAGGTTTAGGGAGACTCGCGGTCTCTACCCCCTACTCCTCGTTGGCGCTCCACTAAGGGCTTTTCTCACGCGTAGTCCTCAAAGGAATACGACCTCGCCCTTTAAAGGGTAGAGGATGGCAAAGCGACTTCCGTGGAAGTCAAGCCACCACGGTCGGGTCTCTGGATATCCATGGTACACACCCACCCGAGCCTATCTCTTGCGTAGTCCTCCACGGACTACGGCCTCACCCACGCAAGGGTAGAGGATGGATACGGCCGTTGGGGTCTTCCGAGTCCTTCTCGCGGAGCAACCCCGCCGTCTCCACTAAGGGAAGCTTTCGGCCAAACCGCCGAGGGCCTTCCTTCCTCTCATAAGATGGTGGCGGCCACTCCACACTCCGGAGGGTCTCGCAAGACTTACAGCCGCACTTGATACAAAGACATACACGCAGGCACGAATACTGGACAAATAGGCCTAAGCCAAGATGCTATGGAAGCTCTCGCTATGCCGGGATGTGTCTATTAGCTCTAGTGGTGGTTGGGCTCTCAAATGTGTGTTGCTACACTTCAAATGGGCATGGGAAACGTGTATCAACACTTGTGTTAGCTTAGGAGTCTCCAACCATAATGTGGAGGCCGGCCAAGAGGTTATATATAGGCCAAGCCTCAAAACTAGCCGTTGGGAGCAACTTGATCTGCTCTGTCGAGACCATCTGATAGTCCGTTGGTGGGACTATCGGACCGTCCGATGGTCGCTCCCAACTAGCCGTTGTAGTCGACCATTGGAACTTAGCCGACCATTGAAACCATCGGACCGTCCGATGGTGAGACCATCGGACCGTCCGATGCTTGGAACATCGCGATCTTCGTTTTGTTGAGTCTTCTATCCAACTCGTCCGATGGACCATCGGACCGTCCGATGCTTGAAGTGCCGGGACTTGTCTTTTCCTTCCTCGCTTCCCAGCTCGTCCGATGGACCATCTGACCGTCCGATGGTGGACCATCTGACCGTCCGATGCTTGAAGTGCCGGGACTTGGTCTTTTCCTTCCTCGCTGCCCAGCTCGTCCGATGGACCATCGGACCGTCCGATGGACCATCGGACCGTCCGATGGTGGCGTTTTGCACTGGATCTTCTATCTTCAGTCTTTGGCTTTTTCTTCTCGCCGGTGCACTCGATGGGGCTTCTTCGGGACCGCCGAGTCAGGACATAAGTTTCCAACTTGATAGCGGCTTGGGGCTTCTCTTGTTCCTTTTAGGTCCTCCTTTGAGGTGTTTGTTCCCCAAGTACATCTCTTGCACCCTGGGACTTTAAACAAAAACACTTGTACACAAATATTAGTCCCATGGCACGTGTTGTCAACTCAACTACCAAAATCACATTAGGAAACTAAGCACAAGGCTTACGGCCCATTTTCCTTACAATCTCTCCCTTTTTGGTGATTGATGACAACACGACCAAGCAAGCAATGAAAAGATATCAAATGAAGGATATGAACATATTACTTGCTAGGATGCAATGCAAAGGCAAGATCAAAGAATGCTAATTGAAATATGCAATGATACCACTTAATGTTTTGTTCCAAAAAGATTGGAAGAATTTGCTCATGTCTTGCCCTTGCCATGGTTTGTCCCCTCTTGTGGTCAATGGACATAAGGCTCCCCCTTACTCCAATGTCAATTTCCCTTCTTTCTTGGACCATTGCCTTGATCTTGATCTTCATTTCTCCCCTATTGTTCTAGATCATGCGGCAACCCCCTTTTGGTCATCTTTGATCTTCCCTTCCCAGTTCTTGTTCAACTCCTTGCATGCTTGCTTGGGTCCACAATTTCTCCCCCTTTGGAATCAAACACCGAAAAGGAAAGCATTAAAAGCACAAGGAAGAGTCCCACATACTATGATCCGCAAGATATGGAAGGCAAATGGATCACAATATATGAGACTCGCATAACATAGGATAAGCTCCCCCTAAAAGTGTCCATACATGAGATGGTGGACGAACCATATGCACATTGAGTCAATTAAGACAAAAGGAAGCTTAAACTATATCATGCATGGAGGTAGCTTAAACTGCGGAGGCCGGCCAAGGGGGTATATATAGGCCAAGCCTCAAAACTAGCCGTTGGGAGCTTTCTCACCTTTTCTGCGTCACCACCGGACCGTCCGGTGTGTGTATTTGGCTCCTCGCTGAGTCGACCATTGGACTGAGAATCCGACCGTTGGAGACCACCGGACCGTCCAGTGCTGCACCACCGGACCGTCCGGTGCGTGTAGTAGCTTGGTCTTCATCTTGCAGCGCGCTCTGTCCAGAATGTCCGGTGGTACCACCGGACCATCCGGTGCGTTATAGCACTGGGACTTGGTTGCTCCATCTTCCGTTGTCTATATCGTCCAGTGGTGACCACCGGACCGTCCGGCGACGCCGAGTCAGGGCATAAGTTTCCAACTTGATAGCAGCTTGGTGTCTTCTCTTGTGACTTTAGGTCCTTCTTTGAGGTGTTTGTACCCCAAGTCCATCTCTTGCACCCTGAGACTTATAAAAAACACTTGAACACAAAATATTAGTCCCATGGCGCGTGTTGTCAACTCAACTACCAAAATCATATATGGGAACTAAGCACGAGGCTTAGGGCCCATTTCCCTTACAAGTGGCATCCAGCCGCCAACATGCTTCCATTCCTCGGTCACCGTGTCCAAGGAGTAAGTGCTGTGTACCGCCATGTGCGAGGAGTCTCTTGGAGCAAGGCTAATAGAAGAACCAGCTAAAGGCTCAGTACCTTTGCCACGTCATCAAGAGCTAACAACAAAACCAATATATAATAGTAAGCTTACTCTTAGATGACTCTAGATTGATTAAACTAAAACTGAAAATATTTAATGTATGTGGACACAAATCATCTTGGTTGGTTGAAGAAACAAAGAGCCATCCTTAACTCCTGCAGCAGGCTCCAAGCATGTTTTTTTCTCCTCATAGCTTGTGCTGGAGCCAGGCTCCTAGTGAAGCACCCGCTTTCTTCTCTTTCATGTTTTCACCTTGCCACCTAGGATTTTGATGATGTGGAACTGCTTAGAGCCCACCTAGTCAGTCTTATTATACTTGCTCCTAGGCCATTCCCAGTGGAGAGATTTCATTGCACGGTTACCAATAGTGCCATCTCAATATTTTGTCTAGGTACATGTGTAGCCTGAGTTTCATCTAGATGAAACCATCTCTCCTCCCATGAAACTCTCTCATATCTCTCCTCATTAACCGCATTGCCATGTCACCTATCTTTGCTTATGTGGCATTCAATTAATGAGATTGAGACTCAGATGAAACTCCCACTGAAAATGGCCTTAATAATTTTTTCAAGAGACACATGTGCTTATAAAAACCGTCTCATTCATTGGTTTTCAGAGGTGTGAAATCTTACGAGGCGTGTCTCTCCTCTCATTTCTCTCAGGCAAGGTATTGTGTGAGATGATGGTGTGGCCCCATTGCAAACATGGCAGCATCAATAGCCTCCCGCTCTATCGTCTCTCTCACAGTTGGGCATTGCGAGGACCGCGAGCGACATAGGTAGGCAGGAAGGCTCGGCCCCGTGAGCTTGACGACGCATGGGCATAACATTCATGATCATGGAGGCTCTTGCGCCATTTGTTGGGCGTCTTAAAGCATTCACAACCGAATTAAGGATTTATAAAGGAAGGTGCAAAATGCACATGAAAATAGGCCATTTTAAATCTATATATACCATTCAGTGACACAACCACGTAACAAATGGATTTGACCTTTAAAAACTACTCGCCAATATATCAACTCCAAATTTTCACCCGCCAACATATTATTGATAATTCATTCAAACCTCACTTACATTGTAATTATTATAATTAAGGAGAAAACAATGCAACATGTAACATCACGTATGACAGTACATGATATCAGAGGCATGCTTTATTTATTTGTCTACTTGTTTGGTCCATGGGAGCGCATGCAAGCATATATAGATCAGGACCTTAATTTGGTGCATTAGCATTAGCCAATCTTGAGGATCTCAGACACGATATCAACCCAGAGACAGACGCGAGTGGGGTCGAAGTCCTGAGGGACGATGGTGCCAACAGTAACAGGCTGGACATGGAGGTCTGGCCGCTCCGCGTTGATCTTCTCCGTGACCTCCTTGATGGTGCTCCCTTTGAGCTCAGGCCACTCCGTCTTTGGAGCAGGAGCACCACACCCCTTGCTATCAGTTGATGATGAGCACTTCTTCTTCTTCAATTAGCAGTAGCTCCTCCAACACAAAAACCTGTAGATTTGATTTTCAGCGCATTTGTTAATTAAGTGACTTCTGTATCTCTTTGCAAATCTAAATGGTAAAAATCAGAAGGTGCTGCATGCTTACCACAGGATGTAAAGGCGATCTGGTTGGTGTCTCTTCTTGTGTGTTTTTGATGGATGTGGCTGGTAGACGTATTTATAGGCAGGCAATCCCCGGTTAAGCAACACCAACACGTACTCTGTTCAAAGCCTTGTGCCCACAAGCAGGAAAGTTCATGCATCGTCCAGCTGCCAAAACCTTATTGGGTTACGTATGTCATTGTCAACAGTTGGACCAGGAAACTATATCCCAATACGAGCACGTTGATGCGCGTCAGCGCGTACAATGAACTTTGCTACACCGTGGATGCGTAGGACTTGTCTAGATGCACAACCAGGATTGTATTCTTTTTGAGACGGAGATAATAGATATGATACTAAGTAGCTTAGCATCAGCAATATCCTATGGACTGTCAGTCTTTTAGCCGAGGGCATTCTTACAAATTATGGCATGCAACCCAGCAGCGCATAAGAAACATGTCGAGTACGGAGAGAGGGTACAACAATCATAAGGGGGACTGCCAGAGAAGTAAAATACAATGACAACAAAACGGAGAAGCGACAAACCCATGGACAGAGGAATGCTACGCATGGAAGTACATGAATGCCACAATATCGTGACGTCACTGGAGCTACAAAGACAGTGTTGTCCTAGCATACTACGGTAATCTCTTTTGATCCAATCAATCTTTGCTTTAACAGTAGGCAGGGGGCGGTAAGCACCCCGACGAGGAATGTCCAGGAGCACTTCCGAGGCCATGAAATACTCATCAGACTCTAGGTCGACCCCTCCGTCTAGCAGCTCCCGCATGAATGTCTCATACTCGGGGTCGCTCTCCACGTCATAGGTTCAGACTTCGGCTTGCCCTGCCTTATGGCCACCCACTTCATTGGGACCGGCATTAGACTATCCCCAATCATTGCCTATAAATCTTGCTTATCCACTATTTCAACTATCCATCTCTCTACAGTAGCGCTACAGTGTCGATTTATAATATAGGCAGTACTTTTGGCCAATCCATTGGGGATAGCTTTAGTTTGGGCTCTTACTTTTGGTCAACCCATTGAGGATAGCCTTAGTTCGGGCTCTTTTTAGCGGCTGAGGAGGGGAACACAAACGCGGACATTGCATTGGCCTCCGAGCGCCTACCAGTTCAGGAATCGAAGTGCGTCAGATTCTAGCGAACCTTGCTCATGGAACCCCGAGGCACCGTGTAATGCCACCCGTGGCCGTAGTCGATCACTCTACGACGTGAGCAACACACAAGGAATTTGGATCGGGAACTAGGCCGGGCAGAGGACCCTGTAGCCTGTTTGTGTTCTAGTTTTCATTTAGATTTGTTCATAGTTCATACCCAAGTCTTACATAGCTTAATAGCCTCTATTCGCCCCTGACAGTGGGCCCAACACAAAAATACGTTTTCACTACATTAACATACATAATCAGAATACGCCTTCTACAGTCTCCTTGCCTTACATCACCTCCCCCTCAAGACGTTGCTTGTCCTCAACCAACTGATGACGGAAAACGAGTCTTTAGTACATCATAGTCTTCCCACGTAGCAGACGAGGCTGGAAGATTAGACCACTTAATGAGTACTTGAGTAATAGCTTGGTTACCCTTCTTGACGAGACGCCGATCCAAAATAACCTCTGGCGACACATATGCTGTATCAAGTGGAACAAAAGTGGAAACATCCGAGAATACTGGAGAGTAATCAGGGGTGAAAGGTTTGAGCTGTGAGACATGGAAAACGGGGTGAATCAAAGACCCTGGAGGTAACTGTAACCTGTACGCAGCGCCACCAAGTCGTTCCACAACAGTATACGGTCCAAAAATACTTGAAAGCGAGTTTAGGATATGGACGACTGGCCACAGATGTCTGCACATATGGCTGTGACTTGAGCAGCACACGATCATTCACCTGAAACTCACGCTGAGTACGAGCTCTGTCAGCATAAATCTTCATCTTGTTCTGAGCTGCTGCAAGATGTGCTTTCAGAGAATCAATGTGAGCTTTACGATCCTTGACCATTTGATCCACAGAATTGGATGCCGAGCCATAAGAATCAGGGAGAACCCCAACATTGGGATCATAGCCATACAAGGCTTTGAATGGAGAGCATCCCAGAGAAGAATGGTGAGAAGAATTGTACCAGAGTTCAGCTAACGGTAGCCAGTTCTTCCAATCCTTCGGAGAAGCATAAATGAACACCATAGATACATTTCCAGACATTGGTTTACCCACTCAGATTGACCATCCGTATAAGGATGATAGGCAGTACTAGAGATAAGTTTAGTGCCCAACAGGTGAAACAATTCTTTCCAGAAGGTACTTAGAAAGATTCTGTCTCTGTCAGTAACAATAGTACTAGGAACACCATGCAACTTAACAATATGATCAAGAAAGATCTGAGCAATACCTTGAGCAGTAAATGGATGTTTCAAAGGAAGAAAATGAGCTATTTTAGTCAACCTATCCACTACCACCAAGATAGAGTCATAGCTATCAGATTTTGGAAGGCCCTCAATGAAGTCCATAGTAACATCAGTCCAGGCTCCTTTTGGAACAGGAAGTGGCTGCAGAAGACCAGGTGGATGAATCAATTCATGCTTGGCCTGTTGACACACTTGGCACTGTTTCACAAACTCATCAACATCAGAGCGAAGACCTTTCCATCCATACAACTTTTTTAAACGGTAATAGGTGGCCTAAGACCCAGAATGTCCTCCAATCGGTGAGGAGTGCATAGCTGCTATTATCTTGGTCCTCAAGGCAGAATTGTTGCCCACCCAAAGGAGGCCCTTGTGCTTAATGAGTCCATCAACTAAGGCATACCCATTATCATCAGGGCTATGAATAGCAACTTGGGTTAGGAGTTGCTGTGCATGAGAATCAATAGCATAGGAATTTAACACCTCCTGCACCCACACCGGCTGTACAACTGAAACAGCCTGAATAGCCATCAAATGAGCCACCCGAGACAAAGCATCCGCAGCCACATTCTCTTTCCCTTTCCGGTATACAACTTTAAATTACAACCCCATCAAGCGAGCCACAGCCTTGCACCGCATCTCCGAGTGAAGATTCTGCTCTGTCAAATAAGCTAGGCTGCGATGATCTGTCCTGATGATAAATTCAGTACGTTGCAAATAAGGCCGCCATTTTTCAACAGCCATAATTAAGGCCAAGAAATTTTTTTCAGAAATGGGCAGATGTTGCTGCTTGGCTCCCAATGCTTTACTGAGAAATGCTAGAGGTCGATTATGCTGCATAAGCACTGCTCCAATTCCCAGAGCACATGCATCCGTCTCTACAACAAAGACCTCCTGAAAATCTGGAAGAGCCAAGACTGGGGCCTCTTGCATAGCTTGTTTCAAAGCCACAAAAGCTTCTTGAGCCTGAACATACCACTTAAAAGCATTTTTCTTGAGCAAATTATGTAAAGGGCGAGCTATTAAACCATACCCCTTGATGAATTTGCGATAATATCCAGTGAGGCCTAAGAATCCTCTTAATTCAGTGGCAGAAGTAGGTACAGGCCATTGCTGCATAGCCGCTGTCTTGGAAGGATCTGTAGCGACTCCCTCCTGAGAAATGATGTGGCCCAAATATTCAATTTGAGATTGTGCAAATGAACACTTGCTTGGTTTCAAGAAAAACTGATGCTCCCTTAACTTCAACAAGACAGTTCTTAAATGTTGGACATGTTGTGCAATGATGAACTATACACTTGGATATCATCCATGAATACTAGCACATATTTCCTGAGAAAAGGCTCCAAGATGTCATTCATGATACACTGGAAAGTTGCTGGAGCATTAGTGAGGCCAAAAGGCATCACTCTAAACTGATAGTGCCCATGGTGGGCCTTAAAAGCTGTCTTCTGCTCATCTTGCGGAGCCATTCGCACTTGATGATACCCTGCTGTCAAGTCCAACTTGGTAAAATGAGTAGTACCTGCTAACTCATCCAATATCTCTTCCACCACAGGAATGGGAAATCGATTCTTGACTGTAAGAGCATTGAGCCTTCTGTAATCCACACAATGGCGCCAACTACCATATTTCTTTTGCACTAACAAAACAGGTGAGGCAAATGGGTGTTGTCGCGAGAAACTAGTGAACAGTATTCCGGCTAGCAGCACAATGCGAGCCGGGAGGCGTAGCGGACGTAGGGGTCTCTCCTCCTAGAGCAGTTCACGATTGGCTATTCAATTAACTGATTGTTGGCTGTGGTGGTTGGGCGTGCCACGTGGCTTGACCTTGCAGCCAGGAAGGTTGTGAAGGTGGTGGTGATTGGCTCTTGTTTTCCCTGCAAAACAAACATAAGACAGGGGAAATATTAGTCCTAGCCGGATCGCTCGGATCTGCTCCCCCTGCATCGGGTTTTTGACCATTGGCACGAGCTTGCCGATGCATTGATGTAGAAAGAAAGCTTAATGCCATCTACTTGTTCAAATCGACTCATATTCAATATAAAGGAACGAGATCATCATATCAAAGGCCATGTATATAAAAAGCAAATGAATAGATCTACGGGACACATGAGATAAGCCAATGAAACGAATGATCTCAATCTAGAGTCGTGCAAAAAGGGATCGATACCAGATCAATAGAGGATGGAACAAGCATGTCTACTAAAATAAGGGAAACCCTTCTAGTTAACTAGATCTATCAATATTACCTAGACAGGGTATTTGCATCATGCTAAACTAATGATGTGCAGAACAGGTGTACATCGTAAAACATAGATGGAGTGAAAAAAGCATGATGATGATGATAATTACACATGAGCCGATCTATATCGTAAAGCATAAGTAAAAGGTAGGTCGAACTCATGTGCATGATAACTAGTAGCTCTTGCCAACACAACGCTTAGTACAAGAACTACCATTAGCAGAACGCCATAAAGCCCTATTAACATCTATGAGAGAAATCAATAGAGCCGCATGACGATATACCTTGAAAACCCTAATCTCTTAACGGTGGCGATGCGCCGAGAGAGTTTGGAGACAACCGCTGCGTGGTGAACGTATGCCGTCAAACTTTATTCAATGGTACGGGTACATATTTATAGTCCGTAGACTTGGGTAACAAGCCTACCATTTCCTAACTTAACTCAAAAAACCCTAACCGACTCTATTTCTAATTGGATTCTTTACTTAGACTCGGCCTCTCCTACGATTGCGCCCCTCTTTGGCCCAAAATACAAAACTCGCCGCCTCTCCCTTGGGCAGCTTCCTTCTACTTATAGCCGATCTAGGCCCATTTAGCCGATCCAGGCCCATTAAGCCAGATCGGCCAAATCTTGGCGTCAACACATGCCCCCCTAGTTTTGGGCAATAATATTTGTTCAAAACTATGGAAACCATCACACGGTTTCGAGGCCATTACCGTGTTTATAGCGCACCTTCCTTGAAAACCGCACCAGCATCTCTTCAGCTTCCTTGAAAGCGTATTTAACTGTAGATCGGCTACAGTCTCCTCCCCACTCTTCTTCTCCATCGGCAAGGAAACCCCAAATAGCCTCCAAGAAAGCATCACCCATGGAGTCCGTAGGTAGCAGCATCACTCCGCCACCATCGCCAGTCATGACACCACCGCCGCCGTTCCCCGATGTGCCTCCGGGCTTCGCCCCTCTTCCAGCGCCGTCGCGGGCCGCCGCGACCAAGGAAGAAGCTCTGCTTTCTCAAGCTGGACCAAGCTTGTCTGGCCTTCTTTGGCCAGGACATCCCGGACTCTCCTCCCGGGGTTTGGGTAAACCTCGGCGTCGCCGAGGATCCTGAAGGTGCAGTGGCGTCGCCGCCTTGGAATCCTCCGCCGCCACCGCAGCAGTACCCTGACGAGCTCCCTTCTAGCTTCGATGACGCCAAGCTGTGGGAGTCCGGAGCCGACACCAACTCCAGCTCTCCACGCACCAACGGCTATGCCGACGTGGCGGCCGTCCTCGAGTCCCCAACCTCTAGCGTCGACGGGCCTTGGTTCGATGACTCGGGGAAGAAGCGCAAGAGGCTCCCGTCTCCGTCGTCCCCGATGGTGCTCCGCCCCCGTTTCCAGTGCAAGAACTCCGACGATAACAAGAGTAGCAATATTAGTAATTAGGCGATGTTAATCACCGGCCATCAGCAGTAAACATTAGGGTTTAGAAAAGCCGCTGCATCGACTCTTAGGAAGAATCCCCAAATTTTGGAGGTTAGCAGCCGTGGTGTCGGCTCTTAGGGGATCTTTTGTATTTCACCATTAATATGTAAATTATTGGAACTCTCTGCATAAAAATTCCCTTCCTTATTTTATCCGCACGTCTTTCTTATGTACTGACTTAGTGGCAACGCACTAAGTTCAGCCTTGTTCCAAAGATCGGCTTTTTAGCAAGCCGAGTGATATCTTCATAGCTGATTTTTCACAAGTTGTTCGACTCTCAATTCAACCGGCATCGGCAGACCATCCTCCAATGCAACCTTGCGTGTCTACTAACTTGGCCAAAGGTTTCCCCTTTTGCCCAATCTCCAAACTCCCGCGCATAACCAATTTTATTCATCCACGGCAACTAGTCCTCAGACACCCTTGCGGAATGGCAACGCGTAGCATCTTGAAAGAGCAGACCCTCTGCGAGCGAATCTTTGGACTGAAGGTCAGATTCTCAAATCCCTTTGTATCTCTATTCTCCTTTATTGCACCTTTTGGTGACCGCCTCACCTCTGGATTTGTTAATTCTTTTGCAAACTAGGCCGACAAAATCTTGCTCCCATCACCAGCCAATTCAAAATCCTTCAGCCTAGGCCCCAAATCCTGTGAAGCTCCATACGAGCTCATCAGAACTGAGACCAAACGCCTGCCTTTTGTCCATGCTGACCCAGACCTAGATCTGTGGACAGACCAGCTACGAGCTTGGCCAATCCCAATGGAGGGATGGGTTGATTGGTACAAGCGCGTTGAGCAAGCATAGCATACGGTTCCACATGGCAAACGACCCGCATAGCCAATGCTCTGACTCTGTCCCTTTCTCCCATGGAGAAAGATGACAACCTGCTTAGATCCATTGGCTATTTCTGGTCAGACAGCCTGAACTGCTTTTTGTTCGGCTCTGGCCCCATGACACCCACACTTATGGAGGTTGTCATGATCCTTGGTCTTGATGTACATTCGTCTTGTCCTTCCCCCTTTTCTCTTTCTGAATGCACACACAAGAAGATAGTTGACAAGGGCAGCACTCGAAACTGGAGTCAGTATATTAGCCAGCATAACAAGCAAACCGGCCCAGTCTCAGTAAGAGAACATACTGCCTTCCTAAACCTTTGGCTTGACCATTTCCTCTTTAACGGTCCTTCATTGGCCCCAACAAAGAATTATCTGAACCTGGCCAATGGCCAAACTCTTTCCTTGGGCAAACTCTTCCTAGGCATCTTGTACCGCCATCTTTCTCTGAATACTCAGCGAATCTTAGCCAATCAGAACATCAAGACAGGAGGTCCTTGGTGGTTCATCCAGCTCTGGTGCAATCTTTACTTCCGCACCGAAATTCCAGATTCCCTCGACTGGAATCTCAATCTTTCCTAGACACCTCTGGCAGAAACATACGCTGCACCTTATTTGGCCTAGCCCTGCACCAAATGCCCGTGACAAATACTGATGCAGAAGAGACAACCAAATGGTTCAAGTGCATTTACAGCTCCCAGACCACTCCTTGTTATAACGCATACGCCGAATCAGAGCTCTTCGAAAATCCATTCTTCTTTAGACTAGACAACTTTGCCTCAGACGAAGATTCTCGTGCTATATTCAGCGTCATGATTACCCCGTGTCTACTACCAGTGAGCATGAGTACTAGTAACAGGATTAATAAGCCGGGGTACGAGTCTTACCAGCCTATCCTAGCTGCTCGCCAATTCGGCCTGAATCAGACTTCTCCTCGTCTGGTCATACATGAGAAAATCCAAAGCCGAGCCGAACTGACTGACCCATTAGTAGCCTCCAAAGCATATTCCATTTTCTCTGGTCTGGAGCTGTACGTGCCTGAAGACTTGGGGTTTGTATATATTGCCGATGGCTTCGCCACATGGTGGGACTGCTGGAGACCCCATCTGTTCCAACATGCAGTTGCATCGGCTCTTGCTGCCATTGACCCGGAGCACCAGGCTACACCAGAAGAGGTAAGCTTGCTTTGGCTCTTACACTTTCCTTTGTGTTTTCTCCTATCTTAGCCGAGTTCTTCCTTTGTTCAGCTGTAGGAAGGTCCTGTCCCAACCAACGAAGTAGGCCAGCCATTCAAATATTTGCAAATGGCCCCAACACCTGTGTATTGGGCCAATGCTTCTTCCTTTGACAAAGTCATCTTTGCCACACCTGGTGGTAAACGGAAGCGAGAAGGGAAAGGATCCCGTCAGCCAAGGACAAAAAAGACTTTTATCAAGACCCTGATTGCTCCCTCGGCTTCACCTCCTCCTATTGATTCATCAGCAAGCTTCTCACTGCTATCCTTGCTCTTCTTGCTATTGCTTCAAAGGATTCAGTCATCCTACCTATCTTGCAGGATGACAATTCCCCTAACCTAGAGTAGGAAGCCGATGAAGAAGAGGTTTCACTCAACCGCCGTCAAGCTCAGCCAGAGAACACAACCGACCTGATGAATGAAGAAGGTAGAGCAGAACCTGAACCTCACGAGGTAAGTCTTTCTATATTCATTCACTATGCCGTCACAGGTTCAGTGCCACTCAACCTTGCCAATCTTATTCTTAGGTCTTTGACGTGGCTAAGCTGCTGAACTTTGACCCCTCGGCCATTGGCAAAACGCTGACAATGGCGAGCCCGCCTGCATCACCTTCAACCGCCGCTGAAGTAATTGCAAAGCTTGAGGATATTATCAAGGAATTGGAAACCCCAATTGAACGGCTGGTCCTCAACTGTGACGGGATCCGGACAGCTTTTGAGTCGATTGATGACAAGCTTCCTCCAGGCCTGAAACAAGTGCTCCAGCCAACAGCCCACCTGGGCTTTCTCCGTGAAGACATCTTGGCAGCCGCATCACGCATCGCCTCCCTTAATAATCAACTGGCTTTAAAGGAAGAACTTACCAAGGATTGTGCTACAGTAAATCAACTCAAGGCAACTCTGGATGACAAAAGTGACGAAACGTGTCTACTTTCAACCAGAGAAATGCTCGATGCCAAGAAAATGAAGCTGGAGGAAGAAATCAGGCACCTTCAGCAAGAGCTGTCTGATGTTGATGCAGCAATTACCGTGAATGAAGCCAAAGTAAAGCAAATTGCCGTCAACAAACAAGAGCTCTCTATGACGCTCAAAACAAACTTGGCGCATATCCGCTTCCTGAGCAAGGGCCTGACCTCTGGTATTGACGAGCCGGATCACCAAACCATCAATTCTGCTGACAATGTTCGAGTCAAAGCTCTCTCTGCAGTTCGTCAGCATTTAGCGGATCTTCGTGGCACTCCTTTAGCCAGCTGACGTGCCCCCGAGTGTGGCGTTTAGTGACGAACTAAGAGATCCTTCTGTGTATTTTTGTACTAAAGACGATGCTTAACTGTGCATCGGCTCTGCTGGGGGCCAATGGTGCCCATCAGCCCAAACACTGTGACTTTCTTTTTTCTGTTATTTTTCCTAAAGGCGATGTCTGACACATCGGCTCTTGTTAAGGCCTGATGAAGCTTCACCGGCCACGTGTGTGGCTAGTTATGATCCAACCCACAAGCTGGGGTAGTATTTTTTCAAGAACTTGCCATTGATGTATCTGCTGAACCGAATCCCTTCTAGTGTCTCCATACGGTAAGAGTTTCCTGGAGCAGTCTCCACTATATGGTATGGTCCATGCCAGTTTGGTGACCACTTTCCATATGCTGGGTCTTTCGTCCCGACTGGCAAGACTAGCTCCCACACGAGATCACCTACTTGGAAATTCTTCGGTTTTACCTTCTTATTATAGGCCCTCACTACCTTGGCCTTGTTATCCTTGATCTTTTCAAAGGCCCATAGCCGAAGTTCTGTTAAATCATCTGTGTTGATGTTCTTCAGCGACGCATAGTCATCAGCCGATAGGTCATTTTAAAACTGAATCCGTCGAGAGCCGATGTTGATTTCCCATGGCATGACTGCCTCTTGGCCGTAAACCAACTGATACGGGGTGCACTTTGTGGCCCCATGGCATGACATACGGTATGCCCATAGCGCCTCTGCTAGCCGATCGTGCCATTGTTTAGGATATTTGTCGATTTTGCGCTTGATCAGCTTAATGAGGCTTTTGTTTGATGCTTCAGCTTGACCATTTGCCTGAGCATAATATGGTAACGACTATATCAAGGTGATGCCCATCTCTCCAGCAAATTTTTTGAATTCCTCAGCCAAAAAGACAGACCCCTGATCAGTGGTAATGGTTTGTGGTATGCCAAAACGGTAGATGATGTGTTCTTTGATGAATTTTATCATGTCTTTGGCCGTGACATTTTTCATTGGCACGGCCTCTACCCACTTGGTGAAGTAATCAGTGGCGGCCAAAATCCACTTGTGGCCCTTGCTAGTTGGAGGATTGATTTGTCCAATCATGTCCATGCCTCATCCCTTGAAATGCCAAAGCTTGATGATGGGGTTTAATGGGACCGCTGGGGCCATCTGGACAGCTCCGAACTTCTGACACTCTTGTCACCCTTTATAGTATCTGAAACAGTCCTCTAATATGGTCGGCCAAAAGTAGCCAGGCCTCCTAATCAGCTACTTCATCTTATGAGCC
This sequence comes from Paspalum vaginatum, assembly GCA_030272315.1. Lineage (NCBI taxonomy): Eukaryota > Viridiplantae > Streptophyta > Magnoliopsida > Poales > Poaceae > Paspalum > Paspalum vaginatum. The sequence goes on along the minus strand of CM059019.1, from coordinate 5,501,027 downwards.
GATTGGTGGGTGCCGCAGACTCCTTCATGAACATCGTGCATTACTTCCAGCGCCTCTTTTGGACCTAAGCATTTTAACAGCAACCCCTCTATGGTCCGGAAGTAGAGCTCGTCACCGATGAGCACGTGTTTGAGGGCTCGATGCCTTATCTTCTTATCTACCCCCCGAGCCGGATCCCTCAAGTAATTGAGGATATCGGCTCTCCAGTTTGTCACGGTCAATTCCATAGTATCGACGCTGATGTCGTCGTCCTGCGCTATGTAACCAGAGGCTATTTGCACCAACCTATTAGCCTCATCATCGTCATCTCTCGGTATCCACTGGAGCTGTATGTAGCAAAACTTTTCCATCAATTCCTAGCAACGCACGAGGTACGGATAGAGCAAATCACTTGCGCAATTAAATTCCTCTGTTGACTGGTTGATGGCCACTTTAGAATCACCAAAGGCTTCGACAGCTTCGGCGCCTGCGTCGAGCAGAATTTCTAGACCTTTGCACAAAGCCTCGTACTCTGTCTGGTTGTTAGTGCACCGCTCACTGAGGCAAAAGGCGAACTCATACCGTGCCCCCCGAGGGGAGATTATAAAAAGCCCGATGCCACATCCTCCGTCCCATGCAGATTCGTCAAAGAATAAGGCCCATGATGATAGGCCAACGAACGGGCAGCTTGGGGCCGATCGCTTCATGATCAGATCAGCCAACACTTGACCCTTGACGGCGCTTGCTGGTCGGTACCTGATGTCGAACTTAGAGAGAGCAAACATCCACTTGCCGAGCCTCCCCTTGAGGATTGGCGCCGAGAGCATGTGCTTAATGATATCGGCTTTGCAGACAACCAAAGTCTCGACGTTGAGCAGGTAATGCCGCAATTTGGTGCATGTAAAGTATAAACATAAGCACAAGCGCTCCATCTCAGAATACCTGGTCTCAGCGTCGAGGAGGCGACGGCTGAGGTAGTAAACGACCTGCTCCTTACCATTGACTTCTTGGATCAATACGGAGCCGATGGAGACCTCATCAGCTGATAGGTAGAGGATGAATGGGAGATCGAGTCGAGGTGGAGCCATCATTGGTGGTGCCGTCAGGTACTCCTTCAGCTTGTCGAACGCCAGCTGTTGGTTAGGGCCCCATATAAACTCTTCGCTTCACTGAGTCCTGACCAGTGGCATGAACGCTTCGAGCTTAGCTGACAAGTTAGGGATGAACCTTCTAATATAATTAATCTTGCCGATCAGCTGCTGAAGCTCCTTTTTAGATTTTGGGGGCACCATAGTCTTGATGGCGTCTTTGCTTTTTGAGTTGATCTCTATGCCACGCTCGTGAATCATGAACCCTAAGAACTCTCCGGCCGTGACGTCGAACGCGCACTTGTCAGGATTCATCTGCATACCATTTTTTCGTATGCGTTCAAGCACCTGGCGTAGATCGGCCAAGTGGTTCTCTTGTAAGACTGACTTTACAACCACGTCGTCGATGTATACTTCCACGAGCTGGCCAATCAAGTCGTGGAAGATGTAATTCATTGCCCGCTGGTATGTTGCTCCGGCGTTGCGTAAGCCGAAAGGTCATGACCACGAACTCGAACAGGCCTTGAGGGCAACGAAAAGCTGTCTTGTACACGTCTTCCTCGGCCATAAAAATTTGGTTATACCCTGGTGTTGCCATCAAGGAAACTCATCATCTTGTGCTCGGCCGCGGCTGTCGATGAGTGACTCAGCGATGGGCATTGGGTATTCATCCTTTGGCGTCGCCCTGTTTAAGTTCCGGAAATTGATGCATATTCTTAGTTTACCACTTTTCTTCCATACAGGGACAATGCTCGATATCCACGTAGCGTATCGGCAAGGGCAGATAAACCCAGCACGGATCATTTTCTCTATTTCTTCTTTTACCGTGTCGAGAATCTTTGCATCGATTTTTCTAGGGTGTTGAGCAAAAGGGGGGTAACCGGGCTTGATCGGCAATTGATGTTCAACGATGGACCGATCGAGACCTGGCATCTCATGGTACTCCCAAGCAAAGCAGTCAGGAAACTCTCTGAGCAGCTCGATCAGCTTGGCCTTGAACTCTGGGTCGAGCTTCTTGCTGATCCACATCGGCCTAGGTCGATCTCCTGGGCTGATGTCGATGGCCTCGAGTTCGTCAGAGGGAGTAAAACCAAAACCGAGCTTGCCTTCCTCTGCGAATTCTTTTGTAGGGCCTGATGATGTCTCGCCTGGGTAAGGGTGGATGACCCCTAACTCATCCTCATCACCGGCTATCTGTTTGTGGCAAGACAAGACCTCTTTGCTAGGAGTAACATGAATTAGACCAACATAATTTGACCAATCGCATGGACTGTTCAACACAGAGATTTCAGGCAAATTATTGTTACAAAATTTTTGGGGCCGATCGCGCAGATCGGCCACCACGGGTAAAGTATCTGAAGAGGAGTTACAAATGCTTACGGTCCTGATCAATCCGATCGGCCAATGAGCGCAGTATATTGCTTAAACATTGGCGCCGGTCGCCGGGACTGGCGTAATCCCGTATTTTGCCCCGTCAACGAAGCTCCAGTCTAGGTCTTCTCGTCCTGAGAGGCACTCTGCCTCGTCTGGTGTCCAGAGCTGTGCCTCCGCCATTGCTATGTCGCAGGAATCATCGGCAGTCACTATCTCGACCTCGTCACCGTCCCACTGGATAAGACACTGGTGCATTGATGATGGGACGCAGCAGTTGGCGTGGATCCAGTCCCATCCGAGCAAAGCTGAGTATGGGCCATGTTTGTCAACGATGAAGAAGGCGGTGTTTACCTGTCTTACGGCCGACTGTCAGATCAACGTTGAGGACCCCCATGACCTGCGACGAGCCCCTTGTGAAATCGTTGAGGGAGACGTTGGTCTTGACGAGGTCCTCTGCGGACCTACCTATCTTGCAGCATAATGAATATGGCATGACGTTGATGGCCGTTCCCATGTTGACGAGCATCCTGCTTATCCGGCTTGCCATTGATGAAGCCCTTTAGGTACAGAGGCCTGAGGTGCCGATACTTCCTGTCAACTGGCTTTTCAAAGACAACAGCAGCGGGGCCGAGGCTGAGCTGAGCCATAGACTCGGCCAACTATTTCTCAGAGGGAGGCCGGAACTCATCTGGTAGATAGAAAACCATGCTCACATTCGCCTCGGCCTTCTTGATCAAAGTGTCGACCTCCTCGTCAAAGTCCTTTCCATCGAGCGTTCGGTCACTACTAGCTGTGCCTGACATGCCTGCAACATTAGTTGGATCAGCCGATGTCGGCTTTGAGAGCCTGCCATCTATGTCAAGGTGCGGCTTGCGCCTCCAAGTGAAGTTGGGTTTTGGCCGCAGGCTTGGGATCTGATAAATGCCGACAACCTTTTTTAGTAGCCGAAAGTACTCTTCTTCGACTTGTTCCAAACTGCGCAGGCGCTGGACCCTGTGTTTCTGCGACCTAGATAGCCCTGGCGGGCACCATCTTGGCAAGTGGCACTCCTCTTGACGTCGGCCGGTGTTATCCTCCTAAACTTGAGGTGCATCACTGCGCCGTTCGGCGGGAGATGACGCCCACTTCGGGCGAGGAGATGCTCGGCGCCGCTTTTGCGGGGACGGGGACCGCCGTGCAAGCGGCAACGGAGAACGTCCGTGTTGCGGTGTACGAGCGTGCCCGTGCTGCGATGAGGGTGCATGGCGGGGAGAAGGTGCACGTCCCAAGCGCTCGAATACTGACGGCATGTCACACCGGTCCCTGTAGGTAGAACATTCTGGGCACTCGTCAGGGGATGGGAGCTGATTCATACCTTGACTCCAGCAAAAACGGAACTAGGGGCAGTCCTAGTGTCTCTTGCGATCAGCAGCGTCGCGGTACGTTTCGTACTTCTGCCGTTCCCCCCATCATCGCGTGTCGTGTCCTGGAGGGCGCGGGTATCGTCGACGGAGCTCTTCGTCGCGACGTCATTGTTCGCGGTGGTATGCTTCTTCTTCGTCACGATGATGGTGCTCCTTGTTGCGCTGGTGATGTTGCGCATACATGCCCATCAATATCCCTGAGTTGGGTCAGCACCGCCGGTTTCTTTCAATCGTCCTGACCGAAGTATGTTCTTCGGCCCTAAACTCCAGCGGCAAATCATCACGTGGGTCAGCCTTGGCCTTCCCTTTTGCTTCTGTGGTCACGTGCACCATGTTAATTGAGAATGCTTGGTCTGGGTGTGGGAGAGAACTTGGGTTCTCCATGTTGCGGCGTAGGATTCTCCCTAAGTCGATGGCCTTCTGTATGCGGTCGTGGAAAGCCAATCTGGGAGAGCCGATCGGCAAGCGACTCCCCTCGTCGAGTGGGAGGGAGGAGCATACCATGTTGACTGGGAAGGGCTGTTTGTCGATTTTCATCGCATTGCGAGCAAACACGAGCCTTCCCTGCTCGATGGCCTCTATGAATTTCCAAACGTAAGATTCTGCATTCAGCCGTGCTGTGCCTGTCGAGAGTGTTGTGCCATTTGCAGTACTTGCGACCACGCATCTCATCAGCCGATGGCGTTTGGTGGCCGGCCACCAGTCACTAGGTGCTTCTCTTTGAGGAGTAGATCAAAGATAAGCTCGGTCTTGGTGACGTTGAAGTCGAAGCCAGGGGTGGGTTCTGGTTGCTTCACCCATTGGCGTTGCAAAGGCTGACTCGCTTTCGACCACTGAACGAGGTATGCGTCAGCGTCGTCTAGCAAGTCATCTTCCTCGGCTTAGACATAGCCGATGTTCCTCTTCTATCTCTCTTGGAATAGCTCTGGGTGACTCATCTCATATGAAGACACCTTGGCTACCAAGTGGCCGACGGATTCGAAGTTAGCCGGCCCATACACCGCTCTAATTGCCTTGTTCATGCCATTGAGGGCCAATTCCACCAAGTATCTCTCTGGTAGATGAAGAGCATAGCACCTATTCCTGAGCTCGCGGAAGCGGTGAATGTACTAGTGCACAGACTCTCCAGGATGTTGGCGGATATTGGCCAAATCCGTGATCGTAGCCTCATCAGACCCAGAGAAGAACTGGGCATGAAACTTTTCTTCGAGCTGCTTCTAAGTTGTGATTGATCCTGGGGCTAACGTGGTGTACCACCCAAAGGCTGGCCCGGTGAGTGCCAAGGAAAAAAGCCGAATCGTCATGTGTTTCAGCTCCGGACGCGGTACCTAGTTGCGCGAGATATCGGCTAACATGCTCAACGGTACTGGCGCCGTTGTTTTCGTTGAACTTGGAAAAGTCCGGGATCTTGAACTTTGGTGGAGCCTCCAAGAGGTCATACGCCTCTAGGTAGGGCTTGGCATAAGTGATGGCCCCTCGCTTGGGTGTAATCCCGTACTGGTTCCTCAGTATCTCTGTAACCTGATCATGGACAGTGTTAGGGTCGGGCCCCGTAGTAAATCCAGCCTGATCATACTGGATCGGCCCTGTTCCGTATGCGTGTGTCCACTCGGCCATCTCCTGGTCAGCTGTCTTCCCTGGCTTCTGAGGAGGCCGCACCTCCTGCGCGCGTTGTGGTTGGGCCTATCGTTGATTGACGATCACGGGGTTGGGATACGGCTGAGGAGGTTCCTCTCCTTCTTCCAGCTGCCGGTACTTCAGCTGACAGAAGTACCCGTCGGGGATGACCAGAGGTGGGGTGGAGTACGCTCTGGGTTGCAGGGGAATGCCATCGCGTGGCGGGTGCATGATGAATTAGGGGGGAGTCGCGACTCCTTGATACCTCAGGAAAAAGATCGTCGTGTCACTTCTTGCTCTCTTACTTTCCGTCTTTACATTCCGCATTTCTATTCATGCAATTTACCTTCCGCTATTTACATTCATAGAATTGCATGCTTGGTCATAGGTTGCAAACCTTTTGATATCGTGTAGAACTCTAGTCACACATTATTAGGCACTAGGGTGAATTGGGACTTGTTTGGTAGGGCTTAATTTCAAAGTTTCAAAATTAGAAGTCCAATTCACCACCCCCTCTTAGACATCTTGATCATTTCAATTGGTATTAGAGCCTAGTGCTCATTGGTTGAGGCTTCACCGCCTTGAGCAAGATGTCCGGTGGGGAAGAACCCCCGCCTGTGTTCGATGGCAGGGACTTTCCATATTGGAAAATCCGTATGGAGTCCTACTTGGAAGCCATTGATCCTCTTCTCCATCAAGCGGCCGTCACCGGCTTTCTCGCCGTGGTCGATAAGGATAAGCCCACTACGTCAGAGCAAAATTACGAGAAGTGGAATGCTAAAGCTCATAATATTCTCTTCTGAGGCTTGTGCAAAGAGGTCTTCAACCACGTGAGGAACCAAAAGGATGCACATCAGCTTCGAGAAGAGATTTGTGCACTCCATGAGGAAAGCCTAAGCGAGAGAGAGCAACGCCATAGCACTCTTAGCAAGAAGCTTAGTGATTTCCGTATGTTCCCTTATGAAAATGCTAATCAAATGTATTCTCGTCTCAATGTGCTTGTAGAGGAGATCAACGGTCTTGGTTTAACTCAAATCAAGGAGGATGATGTTGCAAGAAAGATATTGGATCAACTTGATCGAAGCAAGTATGGCAACATCGTCACCTACCTCCACCAAACCGACCTCTCCAAGGCGACTCCATCCGGTGTGCTTGGAAAAATCAATGCACATGAGATGTACATGAACATCACACAGGATGCGGAGTCGCCAAGCAAGAAGAAAGATTGCCCTCAAGGCAAACTCATCCAAAGAAAAGAAGTCCATCACCAAGAAAATCATTGTGGTGGACAACAAAGAAGAAGATGAGCAAGAAGATGATGATAGTGATGAGGAAGTTGCTTTGCTTGTTCACAAGGTCACTAGTGCCTTGCGGCGCCTTGACAAGAAGGGCATCAAATACTCCTCAAGCAAGAAAAAATTCTTTCCATCAAAGAAGAAGCTCGAAGAAACGGAGTGTTACTCTTGTGGAAAGCTTGGCCACCTCTCCTTCCAATGCCGTAACAAAAAGAAGAAGGAGAAGAAGCACAAGAATGACTCAAGTGATTATGAGAAGAAAAACAAGAAGAAGGCCCCCAAGCAATTCAAGAAGAAGGGCAAAGCCTATATTGGAGAGTGGATGACCGATGGGGACACATCAAACAACCCATCAGAGTCAAGTGATGATGAAGATGAAATGGTGGCTATGCTTGCAATTGCTACTATCTCTACACCGGCACCGGCTTCATCGACACCTTCATCCACATCTCATCTATGCCTTATGGCTAAGGGAGACAAGGTAAAAACCTTCGATGATTCTTCCAATGATGATGATGATTTGCCTTCCTATGATGAACTTGCTAGCTTAGTTCAAGAACAAAACAAGGCAATCTACCAAGTTGAGTGCAAAGCTTGATAAAGCAAAAGTTGAAAAGAAGAGTCTCATGAGAAAGTGCAATGACATTGCTACAAGCTATGATCAAGGCAAGTTTGATGAAATGCAAAAGAAGATTGATAGTCTTGAAGAGGCCAATGAGAAGCTTTCATCAAGCAACAAGCAATTAGAGAAAGAAAGAGATGCACTTGATGATGGGTACAAGATGATCAAGAAGTCTCACATTGAGCAAACTCAAGAAATCAAAGAGCTCAATGAAACACTTGATGAAGTCAACAAGTGCTACAATGAGTTGACATCAACACATGAAGAGTTGTGCACAAGAAACCACATCTTGCAACTTCATAGTGTTGAGCTTGATGAAGCTAGAAAAGAATTGGAAGAAAAGCTTGAAGCTATCAACTCAATTCGCAAGATTGATGAATCCCTCAATAACATCAAGTCTTGTGAGAAGACATGTGTGCCCAAGAGTGAACATGTGAAGCTAGTGATTGAGCTAGAGCAACTCAAGGACAAGATGAGTGAATCTCCCAATGCACTCAAAGAACTTAAGTATTGTGCTCAATGCAAGAACAAAACTTCAAATGAGAATGATGCAAATGTTCTCATCAAGCTCAAAGATGAGAATGAGAAGCTAAAGCTAGAAGTGAAAAGTGTGCAATTCGGATATGGAAATTTTCTCAAAGGCAACACAAAGTACCATGAAATGCTTTCATATCAAGCCATGCATTTTGAGAAGGAAGGACTTCGGTATCCACCAATAAAGGATACATGCAAGCCAGCACCATCAATCAAGCTAGAAAAGCCCAAATGGTGCACCGAATGCATGACCTGAGGGTCACTTTATGTTTGAGTGCAATGCACCACCCAAGAAGCCCATCTCAAAGCAATTGAGGGCATTTGCATTTAATGCTCATTATGTACTTCAAAGGAATTCCAAAGGAGTAGTGAAGGCAAAGTTTATGGGGAAGAAAGATGAGACTAGGACAAAGAAGTTGTGGGTGCCCAAAGTGCTCATTCCCAAGATTCCTAATCCAAATGAGAAATGGACACCTAAGCCAAAAGTTGCACCTATTCTTAGATGGGTGCCCAAATCTCAAGCTTAATTTGCTTGTGTGTTGGTGAACTACAAGACCGGTGGATCAATTTGGGTGATGGATAGTGGATGCACTCAACATATGACCAGTGATTCCCGGACGTTCACCTCACTTAGTGGGAATGTGGAAGAATATGACAAGATTACATTTGGTGACAACTCTAAGGGCAAGGTTGAAGGATTGGCAAGATTGAAATATCAAGTGAATATTCAATTTCTAATGTGTTGCTTAGTTGACTCCTTGAACTTCAACCTCTTGTCCGTTGGTCAATTTTGTGATTTGAGATTCTAATGCCTATTCAAGCCAAATGAAGTGATTGTGAGCAAGATTGATAGTGGTGAAGAAGTCTTCAAGGGTTTCCGGCATAACAACTTGTACCTTGTCGACTTCAACTCAAGAAAGGCCAATTTGCAAGCATGTTTGTTCTCCAAGAACTCAATGGGTTGGTTGTGGCATAGAAGGCTTGCTCACATTGGAATGAGCACACTCAAGAAGTTGATGAAGAAAGACTTGGTCCGAGGCTTAAAGGATACCACATTTGAGAAGGATAAATTGTGTAGTGCTTGTCAAACCGGCAAACAAGTTGCAAATACTCATCCAAGCAAGATATTCATGTCTACCTCAAGGCCACTAGAGCTGCTTTACATGGACCTATTTGGTCCCACAACATATACAAGCATTGGTGGCAACAATTATGGTTTTGTGATTGTGGATGATTTCTCAAGATATACATGGGTCTATTTTCTTGAGGACAAAACCGAGGTAGCACATGTCTTTAGCAATTTTGCCAAGAGAGCTCAAAATGAATTCAACACTTCAATTGTGAAGATTAGAAGTGATAATGGAAAAGCGTTTGACAACACTAACATTGAAGAATATTGTGATGAAGTTGGGATCAAGCACGAGTTCTCCACTACCTACACTCCCCAACAAAATGGTGTAGTGGAGAGAAAGAATAGGACACTCATTACTCTTGCAAGGTCAATGCTGGATGAATACAATACAAGTGAGAAGTTTTGGGCCGAAGCTATCAACACCGCTTGCTATGAATCCAACCGGTTGTATCTTCACCGCCTCCTTAACAAGACTCCATATGAATTGCTCAATGGGAAAAAACCCAATATCTCTTATTTCTGGGTGTTTGGTTGCAAATGTTATATCTACAAGAAGTGCCAACACTTGGGTAAGTTTCAAAGGAATTGTGATATTGGTTTCTTACTTGGTTACTCATCAAAGTCCAAAGCATACCGTGTATTCAACAATGCCACCGGCATGGTTGAGGAGACGTATGATGTGGAATTTGATGAATCTAATGGCTCCCAAGGAGCACATGTTGATGTTGTGGATATAGATGAGGAACCACTTGTTGAGGCAATGAAAACCATGCCTATCGATGATATCAAGCCTAAAGAGGATGAAGATGAAGTGCAAGATGTTAATCAACCATCCTTTTCCATGGCACCTCAAGATGGTAGTGAGCAAGATAAAATTCATCTAAATGAAGATGTTCATGTACCTCAAGAGCAAGTTGAAGAACAAGCTCAAGATGTTGATTCATCGGTTCAAGCACCTCAAGTGGTACCTCAAAGAAGAAGTCTACTTACAAGTGCACACCCCTAAGATCTCATCATTGGTAGTGCATCAAGAGGAGTTACAACAAGGTCTCGCTATACGGCCGCATTTGTTCAAGCCTACTCATTTGTCTCTAGCATTGAGCCTACAACTATTGATCAAGTTTGAGTGATCTGGATTGGATAAATGCAATGCATGAGGAGCTCAACAATTTCACAAAAAATGAAGTTTGGACACTTAAAGCTAAACCAAAGGGTGCTAGAGTGATTGGAACTAAGTGGGTGTTTAGAAACAAGCAAGATGATGAAGGCAACATTGTGAGAAACAAGGCAAGATTAGTGGCAAAGGGATAATCTCAAGTTGAAGGAATTGATTTTGGAGAGACCTTTGCACCGGTTGCAAGATTAGAGGCTATTCGGTTCCTACTAGCTTATGCAACACATCATAACATGAAGCTTTATCAAATGGATGTGAAAAGTGCATTTCTCAATGGCTACATCAATGAGCTAGTCTATGTTGAGCAACCACCCGGATTTGAAGATCCAAACCACCCAAATCATGCATGTGTATAGGTTGTCCAAAGCTCTCTATGGATTAAAGCAAGCACCTCGAGCTTGGTATGAGAGGCTTAGGGACTTCCTCATTGAGAAAGGGTTCAAGATTGGCCGAATTGACACCACTCTATTCACCAAGAAGATGGATGATGATTTCTTTGTTTGTCAAGTGTATGTTGATGACATTATCTTTGGCTCAACAAATGAAGAATGTTGCAAGGAGTTCAGCAAGATGATGGCTAAAGAATTCGAGATGTCCATGATTGGTGAGCTCACCTTCTTCCTTGGGTTTCAAATCAAGCAATTGAAGGAATGGACATTCATCTATCAAGAAAAGTACACCAAAGATCTTCTCGAAAGATTTAAGATGGATGATTGCAAGCCATTCAACATTCCCATGGCAACTAATGTACATCTCGACGCCGATGAAAGTGGCATCAAGGTGGACCAAACTCTCTACCGGTCCATGATAGGTTCGTTGCTTTATTTGTGTGCTTCTAGGCCGGAAATCATTTTTAGTGTGTGCTTGTGTGCCCGGTTTCAAGCCGATCCTAAAGAATCTCACGTCACCGCGGTGAAGAGGATTCTTCGGTATCTCAAGCACACCCCTAGCAAAGGCTTGTGGTACCCCAAGGGCTGCTAGTTTGAACTCTTGGGCTACTCGGATTCGGACTTTGCCGGATATCGAGTTGATCGCAAGAGTACCTCCGGGGGTTGCTACTTGCTAGGGCGATCGTTAGTGGCTTGGTTCTCCAAGAAGCAAAATTGTTTGTCTTTGTCCACAGCGGAAGCGGAGTATACAGCGGCTGGGTCTTGTTGTGCCCAAATTCTATATATGAAGCAAATGCTTTGGGACTTTGGTGTCAAGCTCTCTAGGGTTCGTCTCCTTTGTGACAACGAGAGTGCCGTTAAGCTTTCCAATAATCCCGTTCAACACTCTCACACCAAGCACATAGATATCCGCCATCACTTCATAAGGGACCACGTTGCGAAGGGAGATATCCTCTTGCGGAGTGTGGGAACTAAGGAGCAATTGGTGGACATCTTCACAAAACCATTAGATGAGAGTAACTTTGTTAGATTGAGAAGTGAGCTTAATGTGCTAGATTCTAGAGCGATCATGTAAGTTGCCATGTCATATAACGTGCATTCATATGTACTATGCTAGTCACTTGTCTAACCGCCTCAAGATAGAGATGAGCATGGGTTTTGCATGAACCGGTGGTCTATGGTCTTGCTCATGGCATGTAGAATGGCTCATCTTGATGAAGCTTGTGGCAGCTTTCAACCTGACAAGTGTAGATTCAAATTCTAGCAAAGCATTGCATTCCTTGACATTTAGATGTGCACGCATATTTAAATTCCTATCCATGGTTGTTGGTAGCTTGCACTTGCATTGCACCCAGTAGGGTCACAAAGGAGCACTCTTGATGATATCGAGACTTGTTTTAAGTGCAAGCATCTCAAATCATGAAAAGAGATCAAATCAAAGGTCTAGCATTGTTCTTCATGCTTATTGAGTCAAATTCCTTCAGGGACAGGAGTTAATTATCTCTAGTTCTCCTACGGATAGACTCATACATTTCCTTGGTTCATAATTGCCAATTTTCTTTGACTTGATGTTCATGCTTGAAAATCTCAAAACTATATAGAGCGTGAGAAAATGCAACTATTTCTGAGTGTTTGAGGGGCAAAGGTTTTCACCTTGGACTGTCCATACTTGAGTTTATTTCAATCTTCAAAAAGTTGGACAAGAAAAGGAGCTTTTCTGCTTTGTTGCCACCGGACCAGTCCGACGGCTCACCGTCGGACCACTGTCGGACCGTCCGACAGTTACCCATCGAACCGTCCGATGGTGTCACTGGTGCCTGATTCTTTCTCTTTTAAGCTTTAAAGACATGGGCCTGTCTTCTCCCTACCTCCTCTCGCCCGCGTCTCTCTCTTTCTCTCCCGTGCCCTAACGATCACTGCCAGACTTCCAGCCGCCGCCGACCCACACTGCCGCCCCGCGCCGCCGCATCGTGCCGCTGTCGCGCGCAGCCGCACCATCATAGGGAGCCTCTCACCTCGCAGCCAAGTCTCCCTCCTCTCTGTGCACACTCTTGAGCTCCTCTTGCCTGTGCTATCACCGTGCACCATCCCCGGCTGTCCCTTCCTCGTTTTCGGCGACCTCCTCTCTCTTTCTCATTGTGGTGAGCTTCGATTCTCCTCGTTTCTTGTGCTATCTTGCTCATCTCTACCCTAGGGTTTCATTTTGAAAGGATTTGTAGCCTGTTGTTATAAACGGATTCTAATTTCACGTTGATTATGCTTCAAGGACACGAGAAATTGGATTTTAGTGTGAGATGGTCACGCACTTCTATCTAAATTTCTCTACAATTGAAAATCAACGTGCATGCTACATATCCTAAAACTCTAATGCTATGCTTAAGGTCTCATCTTGTCTAGGTTTATTCCACTCATCTAATTCTTCTCGTCTATCTATTTCTTGTTTGGCTATTCACAGATGGGGCGAGAGAGAAAGGACAAGGGCAAAGCTGTGGCACCACCGCCACCTCAGAAGAAGAAACGCTCCCAGTGAAGAGCGTGAGCGTGAGGCAGCAGAGAGAGCCGCCGATGCTTTCGACGCTATGCAGAGTCATCGAGCGGGGGTGATCACCATTGGAGAGACCCGTCAGAACCCTCCTCGCGGTGCACGTCCTTCCCTTGCTACTCACAAGGCGCGCACCAAGCATGCCACACCTCTGAGTCAGCCCAGAGAGCGCGCTCATCGTGGACTTGTGTCCCCCGACAAAATCATTGCTAGACAGGAGGCAGAGGCAGCACGTACAGCATAGGCAGAGCAGCAGCAATTACTGCTTCAGGAAATAGCTGACCCTTGGGCAGACTACGGTTTCTCCACAGTCCCTGAGGCACCTCTTCTCCTAGAGGGGGCTGAGCTGTCAGATTACAGAGATTATGAGGGTAAGAAGCTGAAGAAGCTCAGATACTACATCTCAGACACACAGTGGCAGCCAGAGCAGCCAGATGAGTGAGTCGACCCTAGGTTCTGGACCCTTGTCCAGGCCTCTATGTATGAGAGCTCCCGGCTCGCCAGGATGGGCCTGTTTTCTCACAGAGTACTCAGTATCCCTAGGATGGGGAATGTGATCTAGCAGAACTTGTATCAGTACTTTGATCACATTCCAAGCATGTCAGATCTTCTGGAGCATATCCACAAGTATGTAGAGGACTAGGTCTGTGTTTTCTACGCTACACTTTACATAGGACCCGGTCATCAGTACATTCAGTTCGTGTTTCAGCGGCAACCAGTCAGATTGTATCAGCAGAACATAGCACTGCTCCTTGGACTTGAGCTCTCAGAGCGTCACCTCCACACAGATGCCTATGGAGACTCGGAGCCACCTCATCACTCGAAGAATGAGCGGACATTCCTTACAAATGATGAGGTGCGAGTGTGCTTCATAGAGCCGCTTCGAGAGAGGATCCCAGCCGCTCTGACTCCCGAGGCAGATGTTATTCACTGTGCTATGCGCACATCTTTGCTGCCGAGGGACGGTTACCGTGAGGGCATCACTACACTACAGCAACACTTGCTCCGAGCTCTTATTCAGAGGATTCATTTCTGTGTAGTTGACTTTCTGATTGTAGAGATGGAGGACGTGATCACCGACGGGATGGGCGCTCACTGCAGTTTCCTATTTGCCCACTACATTTCTTACATGCTCAGCTGACTCCTCAGTTTCAGGTGTTTCAGTGGATTATATCTTCTTTTCCGATCTATAAGGTCTGCGCACCCATAGCTCATCCAGCTGCAGTTCACGGTCTAGTACCTCCTGAGGGTCCTCAGGCTGAGTCTTCCCCTCGACCTTCAGAGACAGAGACAGTACCAGAGACAGGGGGAGCCACAGGAGCTGGTATTAAGAGTGATGACGACTCTGACGTCGAGCGTGCGCCACCCCTACCATGTCATCATGATCATGAGGCAGGTGGCTCGCGCACGCCTCCACCAACCCCGCCTCCGCTGTCAGTTACAGCTGCACAGGTTGCTTCTGCCTCTGATATTGCCTTCATTCTTCAGCTCATGATGGAGCAGCAGTGACAAGCAGAAGAGAGGCAGTGCCAGACAGATGAGCGACTTGCCCAGTAGTAGCAGCACAGTGATCAGAGGTTCGAGCTCCTTATAAAGCATCAGCAGCTCATGCAGAAGAGTAGTGACAAGCGCTTTCAGCTTCTACAGCAGCAGCAGGCTCGTCTCCTTGGCACAGTTCACTCCCTGGTTGCCGATCTCCAAGCCGACACAGAGCGTCAGCTTTTGGACATGCGCCGGGCATTCCAGTCTGCTCCTGTACTGCCTCAGCTTCTTGCGATAGATCTAAGCCTGCTGAGCCCCTTTGCCTCCCTAGCCACAGTTGCGACGTCACCTTTTGACTTTCCCTACTACACGTTGCTAGGGAGTGCACCCGGGATGGTCATGTCTCAGTTTTTTTTGACACAAAAGACTGTGGGGGAGGTCCCCACAGTAAAAAACGCTTTTTATTAAATTAGGGGATACTTACTTGTACAATCATAGCCACCACACAAAGAAAAAGAGAATAAGAACAACACTGGACAAACCCATAAAGGGCGAGCGACTTAAAGAGACTCTAGCCATGACACAACTGTTGATCGATGAATCTCCTTAAGCCTCAGGCTTTGGAGACGGGCTTCTTCCTTGAAACGCATTAACCATAAGGTGAGGCTTGCCTGCTGTCCATTAAACACCTTTCTATTCCTCATTTTCCATAGCTCCCACATTGCCACAATGCATATTTCCACGAAGAAGGGTAGGCTTGAAGCGTCACTGGCTCTGACAGCTCTCTCTTGAATAGAGAGACTCAAATCCCACTGAATACCTAGCTTCTGCCAACATCTTCTAGAGAAAGCGCAATTGAAGAATAAGTGATCTATATCTTCAGGGGTCTGCTCTGAACAAAGAACACATGAAGTATCCTACTGATGTAACAAGTTTCTTCTCATTAGCATATCCTTGGTATTAAGCCTGTCAATAAGTACTAACCAGAAGAAGAATTTAGTCCTCATGGTACATTTACTTTTCCATAGCTTAGCAAACACACTAGAGGCTACTGATTCAGCAAAGTACTGCTTATAATATTTCCTGACCGAGAAGTTTTCCATGCCCCCAATCAAAAGCCAGATATCCTACCTTTCTTCATCATAACTATTTTGTGACAAAATTTTCTGAAGTAGTAGGAATTCCTCATATGCCTCTGTTGACCATGGCAGGGAGAAGATGGATGCTAGATCAGGAGCTTCCCGAGCCTCTTTGATAGAAATGAGCCTGTCATATGCAGAACAAGCCAAGGAAGGGAATCTATCTTGAAGAATATCACCTATCCAATTGTCTCCCCAAAAGAGCGTGGAAGATCCATCACCAACTGAGCACTGTGTAAACTCTTTATATTTGTCATACAGCCTGAGTACTTCCTTCCACCAGAAAGACCCAACCTCTCTGCAAGCGTGGGGGACCTTGTTCTGATAGTAAGAATTCCACACTAGATGAACCCATGGGGTATCTCTTCTGGAATAGAATTTGTGTAGCTGCTTAATTAGGAGGGCTTCATTATGGACCTTGAGATCAAGGACACCCAGTCCTCCCTTATTCTTTGGTAAGAGCACAGTTTCCCAAGCAACTAAGTTTCCTCCTTTCTTCTCTCTGTCAGCCCCACGCCAAAGGCATTGCTTACGTGCTCTATCAATATTTTCAATCACCCCTGCATGAAGCTTGATTGTGGACATGGTGTACATTGAGATGGGAGTGATAACAGAGTTGACTAACTCAAGTCTACCTGAATATGACAGGTATGAGGAGCAGGACATGAGCCTCCTCTCAATTCTGTCGATCAGAGGGGTGAAGTCCTCAATCTTCGGCTTAGTGGTTCCGAGAGGGAGACCCAGGTATGTGAAAGGCAAGGAACCAACCTGGTAGCCAAATGTGTGCGCAAGTATATCCATCTTCTCCGGGCTAAAATTGATTGGCACAAGGGAGGACTTATTATAATTGACTGTGAGACCACTGGATACTGAGAAAGAGGACATGATAGCTTTGAGATAGAACAACTGCCTTGCATCAGCTTGCATCACCAAGAGTGTATCATCAGCATACTGAATAACAGGGAATAATCCATTATACTGTGGAACGGGAAGCTTGAGTACTCCGTGATCATGAGCTCTGTTGATGATGTACTGCAAGAGCTCGGCTGCCAAGACAAAGAGGAGGGGAGATAGGGGGTCACCTTGCCTGACACCTCTCCTACATAAGAACTGTTTTCCTGGGACTCCATTGGGCAGAACAGAGGAGCTAGCTGTAGATAGGATGTTTTTAACCCAAGCTCTCCACTTCTCAGAGAATCCTAAGGCCTCCATCATTGAGATAATCAAGGAGTGTTCCACAGTATCAAATGCCTTTGCAAAGTCCAACTTCAATATCACAATTTCTCTTCTAGATTGATGGCACTGATGGATGTATTCAAAACTCCAAGCAAGGCAGTCCTGAATGCTTCTTCCCTTGATAAAACCATACTGATTTTGGTGTACCATTTTCAGAATAACGCCCCTGCAATCTATTCGCTAGAACCTTGGTCAAGATTTTTAGGCTGCAGTTGCTAAGAGAGATAGGCCTAAAATCATTGGTAGACTCAGGGTTCTGAACCTTGGGAATGAGAGTAATGAAGGAGCTGTTAAGGCAAGACAAATCAGCATTGTTGTCAAAGAAGTCTCTACAGACGTTCAAGAAGTCCTTCTGAATAATACCCCAACATTTCTTCAGAAAAAGACCATTGAAGCCATCTGGTCCTGGGGACTTGTCTGTGGGTAGCCGCTTAATGATGTCATTAATTTCCTCCTTTGTGACAGTCTCATCAAGGCAAGCTAGATCATCAGTGTGAGGGGCAAGATCAAGGAGATCAAAAAGCATAACCGGATTACCAGAGCATCCCATTCTTCTCTTGAAGTCATTCCAAATAATTGCTGCTTTACTACCATGATCACTGACAATACAACCATCATCTATTCTAATCTATGAAATACAATTCTTCCTGTACGAAATAGTAGCCATTGAGTGAAAGAATTTGGTACATTCATCCCCAAATCTGATCCTATTCACTGTATATCTCTTCTTCCAATATTCTTTCCTATAGTCCAGTAGGGTCAATAGTCGAACCTTCACAACCTTCCTCAGATTCCATTCAGGGTTAAAGAGTGATCTACACTCTTCAAGAGCATCCAGGTAGCCAATCACCTTATCATAATTTTGTATGCAGACCTTGAGGTTAGAAATGCCTTTACTCCACTGCTTCAGAGAGTGCCTTAATTGTTTTAGTTTGGCGACCAACACAGATGCTGGGGAGCTCTTTTTTCTAGGTTCTTGTGACCAAGATTGTTCTACAACATTAAGAAACCCTTCATGCTGCGGCCAAATATTCTCAAATCTGAAAAGATTAGACTTGGGAATGTTGGTACCGATGGTCACTTGGCAAGGAGCATGATCAGAAATGGGCCTAGGCAAAGGGATAACTGAAGAGTTGGGATACGAGGTGGTCCAATGCTGAGAAGTAAAGAACCAATCCAATTGCTCCAACAGCAGGTTGCTCCTGCATATTGCTCCAAGTGAATCCCCTCCCTTTCAATGGGAGCTCAATGAGACCATTTTCCCCAATAGCATCATTGAATCTGAACACATCAGTAAGATTACCTCCTGGCCTGTTTTTGTTAAAAAGAGATCTATATAAATTGAAATCGCCCACAAACAGCCAATCTTCCTGACTCTGTACATCCTAATGTTTAAACCAATCGATGAAAACCGTTTTGCCAGGTTCAGAGCATGGGCCATAAACTGAAGTCAGTTTCCACCTAGATAGATTATGTGTGGACGTTAGCTCCAAGGTCAGTGCAAAATGGAGCTTTTCACCAACAATGCCTGTGAACACTGATGTGTTCCAAATGACAATGATTCCTCCCGATGAGCCCGACAGTTGCCGGGGCATTCGCTACAGTTCGATTCTTCTTCGCCAACACTGCCAGATATGCCTTCCTTCTTTGTGCCCGAGCCTCCACCCCAGAGCAGTCAGCTCCTCACCTCAGGGCATCCTCCTCTCAGTAGTGCCCCACAGCTTTCACCAGTGCCAGAGTCGTCAGGGCAGCCAGCTCTAGACCCTCAGCCTGTGTCCCAGTCGACCGAGTAGAGCTTTCACTCAACTTCTACTACCTACTCGACCACTGATGCCAGGGCTCCAGTCACGATGACGACGGCCGCCTTCACATTCTCTACCTCGCTCTCGGCTCCCAGTGCCACCCTTTCTCCAGATATTGAGTGAGCCATTGACGAGGCTGCTGCAGAGACAGACCCCGACTCTCCGTCCGGTTACCTGCTCTCCTCCGCCAATGGGGACTCTTCTCTTCCTGACTCACCAGGCTCGTAGGCCTCCCTTCTTGGTGCTTGTTGCCAAAGGGAGAGAGTTATCTTTAGGGGGAGTGAGTAGAGCTAGGGGAAGTTAGCAGTTAGGGGGAGCTATGAGGTGTTTTCTTTTGATGTATAGCTAGGATCCCTATTTGATACTTATTTTGGATGTTGACTCATGGTCATGACATTTGGATATTGTGCTTGACATGTGTTCTCATGACTATGATTCATGATTGTGCTTGATTATGTGCGATCATGTCTTTTATCTTGAGCTTTGTATTTAAATTCATTTATCTTTACAAGCTCTACTCATATGTTGTGTATGGGAGAGACTAGAACTCTCTTTGGAGTGGAGAGATCTCTTTAGAGTGAAGAGATAGGTGTTTGGAGGTGAGCGGCCCACCGCTGTAGGGTGGCAACTGAACCCTTGGAAGGCTAGCTCTCGCCAGTTAAGGATCGAGTATGAGTAATAGTATCTTGGATATGACTCGCGCATACCATACGCTGCATGGGCAACTGCCTGGGACGTGACCCTCCCCTAAAGGAACCTAGGACTGTAGGCGTAAGGAGATAGTGTTAGGGGCGATAACGGTTGCGTGGCAATCTCTCGTCCCCGATAGAATCGACCCGTGGGGCCCCAGATTAGTCGAGCTCACAGTTTTGAGAGTGCGGTGGCTGTATCCGCAAAATTTTTAGCTTAGGAAAGCAGGATGGTGCCTAGAAGGGGGGACTCACTGATCGGTGTTGTGGGCCTAGGGTGGTTGGTGTGCAGGTTTTTGCCCCGCAGTGCACCACGGGATACTTCACGTGATGCTTTTGTGGCAGGCGAGTCCGAATGTAGCTCGATGGTTCACGTAGAAGTGCGACAAGAGACAAGAACACACGATTTATACAGATTTGGGCCGCGAGATGCGTAATACCCTACGTCCTGTTTGGGGCTGATTGTATTGATTTCGAGTGCTCGAGATTACAATGAGGGCTAGGGCTTGTGCGTGGACGTCGAGGCTATGAGCGCGAGTTATGGGTTGGTTTGAGATGAGATGCCTCGCAGGGGTCCGTCACCCGCCTTATATAGTCTGACGAGTTCTTGGGTTACAAGTCGAGGTCTTTCTAGTTTTCCTAGTTGGTTTAGAATACAACAGTTCATACAGATTCCTCAATCTATACTGCTGCCTAATTTGAGTCCTTCATGCCCAGAGGAGTAACCGAGCCTTGTACGCCATGAAACCTTCTCGAAATACGACTTCCTTGCCTTGACCGCTGTATTTCTCTTGAATACGTCCCAACACGGGCCCAGGTCAGTCGGTCGGCCCATGGTTCCAGCCAGACCTACGACTTGGGCCATCCACTGGCCCACATCTTGAATCCAGGCCATGAGGAGTCAGGGGATATTTGTCCCCCACAAGCCCCCGAGACTTGAGTTAATTCTGAAAACAATCAACTCAAGGATCCCAAAAGATGTACAGCTCCGAATTAAGATTCATCCGACTCAATAATAGATTTTTCTCATTGGTTGCACTTGACCAGGTGCTCCCAATGGGTGTAGCCCCCAAGCTTCAAGTTGACTTGAGTAACAATCAGCTTGAAGATCCAAATCTTGCACTTGATGTCATCTGAATTTGTTGTTTCTATCCATTGGTTGCAATCACCAGGTGCACCCAATGGGTGTAGCCCCCGAGCTCTAAGTTGACTTTGAGTAACAATCAGCTCATAGATCCCAATTCACTTCCGAGTTAAACTGATATAAAAAACAACTCCAGTATCCGACTCACATCTTCCGAATCATCTCCCTTTGTCTTGTATAAGATCACTCACCCAATGGGTGCACCCAATGGGTGTCAACCAAGATCATTGACCAAAAAATTTCCCAATGGGTGTAACTGGCCATTCGCGATAGAAAATTCCCAATGGGTGAATATAGAAAATAACCAAGTATTTGAAGAGTCATCACGTCTTGAGATTGCAACAGCTATCTTCTGCCGCCATTCCAATTACCACGTGATCAGATTTCCAACGCGTGGCCTCCAGAATACAAGGTACCCACCACTGTGCAACTGCAGTGCATGGAAACTGAAATGACTCTTCATCCAGTATAAAACCACCAAGAGGACTTGACGCACATTACGCCTCCATTGCCAATTACTCATATCTTTCCCGAAAACCAAAGAACTCTCCCCCCTTCCTCATACCCCATGGCCAGCGGCAAGGGCAAGAAGAACACTGGACCCTCGGCACCGACAAAGCACGAGTACTCCGATGAGGAGGACGCCTACCTCACCGGTGAGTTCGACGACGAGGAGGAAGACTCCATGCAGCCGCAAGCCGGCGACGACGACGACGAGGCGGTTATGGGCATGGAGGTGCCCATAGAAGACTCCTCCGATGGGGATACTGACTCCAATCAGTATAACCCGAAGGAGAAGTCTATGCTGCGGGGCCTCAACCACCCCGGCTTGGGCGGCCCAGAGGAGGAGGAGGAGGACGACGACGACGACGACGATGGTGACGACGACGGCGGTGACGACGTCACCAGCAGTGACAACGACAACAATGACGATGGTGACTGAGGGCACGAGCTCTCACCCCCTGAAGCGCCACCGCTACAGCTGGGTATATAGGCTAGCATAGTATCGTTGTATCAGTAGAGTAGTTATTATGTATCCGCCTTCTTATGTAATCTATAAAATATTGCAATGAATCTGTCCTTGAACTCCTTCTGTATTTATAATTATGTGTCTTCATACTCATGTAATCCACATCGAGTCAATGAGATAGTGCTTGAGTCAATCTTGTGTATGAGCGTCTGATAAATCCGAATAAAAAACAATTGAGAACTCATAAGAGCCGAGTTAACTTCATACTTCAATGTCTGAGTGATGCCAAATCCCCGAGTGAACAAATAGATTCCAAGATATGTTGAATTCATACGGGATGAGCCGAGTCAAACCTCATGACACAGCGAGCTGGAATGCTGCCCGCTCTGGTGCTGATGTGAAGGGTGATTGTCCCTTGAAACCTGAGAGCGACCAAGCTCTTGGTGTAGATGGGAGATCTCCTACCAGTGCCTTTGTGGTTAGCGTTCCGAGGGGCTACTAGGGACGCGGTGCGGCCTTGTTGTGTGCAAGGGAGGTGAAGCTCCCTTTTTGAGTCTTATTTCATTGCTTTCCCTTGTATAGGCTGCCTCCCGATTGCATTGAGTAGCATCTCCGCTACTGTTGGTGTTGTTTGGCCGACTGATAGCATCTAGATGCTACCTTTTGAGAAGGTAGGAGGTAGACCCTGTCACAACGCATTTTGCCCGAATGATGCTTCCCGCAACAACTTTTGTTGCGGTTTTGCTCTAGGATGGCAATAGGTGGTGACTGACTCGGGCGAGCTCTTCATGTAATGTCACTGTGCGCCCATTCCGGCTCTTCTTGTAATGTCAAGCTTGATGTATTTTGTGTTTGAATGAAAAACCACTCATGTGCGCCTGAATTCTTGGACTTTGACAGATTACCGAGTTAATCATCTCTGCCCGAGTCAAGCGCTGCAATTAGTGGGACGACTCACCACTTGTGAACAAAAACATTCTACGAGTCACACTTGAAAAAATGCGTTACGTATATTGAGTAATATGAGATAAAGAAGAAAACTTAAAGGATTGCAAAGTATAAATTTGCACCGGGCACCAGGCTATGAGTCGGAGAGTAAATCGAGCTGACTGCCCCGTGAGGAGGGATAGAGAACACCCTATTATGATACTGCGCCAGGCATGTAACACCGAACAATAAACCGTATAACGATTTAGGCTGATTGCCCCATGAGAAGGGATAGAAAACACCCTGTTATGATAATGCTGCCAGGCATGTAACATCGAACCATAAACCGCATAACGGTTTAGGCCGATTGCCCCGTGAGAAGGGATAGAAAACACCTTACTGTGATAATGCGCCAGGCATGTAACACTGAACCATAAATCGCATAACGGTTTAGGCCGTAATGCACCTTGCCCTGTTATGATGCTGGCAAGTAGCATAAGTTTCGAGTCAAATAGAGCTCAAGACTGATTGCCTGAAAGTTGAGTTAGGAAAACATATGAAGATGACAAAATGAAAATTTGCACAGAGGTCGTGCATTTATATTTATTGAGTATCATTGAGAGTACATATGAGGACGTGTTGCCTTGAGTTCGCAACAATTATGACATCATCTGCGAGTACTAAATGAGGTCGAATATTCCGACAGAAATTATTACATGTAGAATTTGCGTAGATGCTCAATGCTCCAAGAGTTGCTGATTGGAGATCCATCCATCTGAGACAGACGATATGCACCGGGCCGAGTGACTTCGGTGACAACGTATGGTCCCTCCCAGGGTGAAGATAACTTGTGGCTGCCAGCCCGCTTGAGAATTCTGTGGAGAACTAACTCGCCGATCTGAAATGCTCTTGGTCGCATATTACGATCATGATACCGCCGCAAGGTCTACTGGTATCGAGCCGACTGAATAACTGAGTTGAGTCATTCTTTTTCCAGCAAGTCAAGATCATCCTTGTAGGCAGTTTCTGCTTCATTATGTCCATGAACAAGTGCCGAGGTGCGCTGTAAGCCAAGTCAGAGGGGAGCACGGCCTCAGACCCGTAAACCATGAAGAAGGGGGTATTTTCGTTAAGCACTTTGCTTGGTTGTGTCCTCAGACTCCAGACAACATATGGGAGTTCTCTGATCCACTTTCCAGCCAATTTCTCGTTTTTGTCAAAGATTTTCTTTTTGAGTGCATCGAGGATCATACCATTAGCTCGTTCCACCTGACCATTGGCTCGAGGGTGAGCCACCGAAACATACTTGACCAGGATTGACTTGTCCTAACAAAAGCTGAAGAATTCGTCACCAGTAAAGTTACTTCCGAGATCAGTTATGATACTGTTTGGAATTCCAAAGCGAAATATGATCTCTTGGATGAACTCCACTGCCTTAGCTGATGTCAGCGATGCAATTGGCTTGTACTCGATCCACTTAGTGAACTTATCGATGGCCACCAGCACATGGGTGTAACCCCCTTGAGCTCTTTTGAAGGGCCCGATCATGTCTAGCCCCCAGCACACGAAAGGCCATGAGACTGGAATATTCTGCAACTGCTGAGCTGGAAGATGATGTTGCTTTGCGAGATACTGACATGCTTCACAATGTTTTACCAGATCTATAGCATCTTGCTTTGCAGTTGGCCAATAGAATCCAACCTTGAATGCTTTCCCAACCAACATTTTTGAGGCAGCGTGAGTGCTACATCGCCCAGCGTGGATTTCTTACAGCAAGCTTCTTCCTGAGGATATGTCAATGCACTTTAGAAGAACACCTGCGGCTCCACGCTTATACAAATCGTCGCCAATTAGAGTATAATTGGCTGCACGTCTTGCTAACCGCTCTGCGGCTTGACCTATCATCTGGCTCATCCCCGTCTCTGATGTATTTAATGATTGGGATTCGCCAGTCACTCGGATCTGACTCTGTGCTCACAATTTACTGCTCTAGGACTGCGATCGACTCGCCATGCTGGACAGATGGTCGAGAAAGTTCTTGGACAAATACCCCAGGCAGGAATTTTGGCTCGGGATGAACCCAGTTTTGAGAGGATATCAGCATCTATATTTTTATCTCTGTCGACATGATGATACTCCATCCCTTGAAATTTTCCTTCAAGCTTGCGGACCTCCGCACAATATTGATCCATTGCATCTGTACAGCAGCTCCAATCTTTATTGACTTGATTGATTTATCACAACCAGAGAATCCCCGTATACCATGAGGCACTGAATTTTGAGTGATATGGCTATGCGCAAACCGTGGAGCAGGGCTTCATACTCACTTGCATTATTAGAGACTGAGAAGAGAATTTGTAGCACGTACTTGAGCTTTTCTTCAGTCGGTGATGTGAAAACGACCCCTGCGCCTGCGCCCTCAAGTATTAACGAACCATTGAAATACATCTTCCAGAATTGAAGCGGTTCTGGGTTGTCAGGGACCTAGATCTCTGTCCATTCCGACACAAAATCCACCAGAGCTTGCGATTTGACAGCTGTGCGAGGACGAAAATCAATTTCATGGGCTCCAAGCTCGCAAGCCCACTTAGCTATCCTCCCGATGGCTTCTCTGTTATGCAGGATTTCTCCGATCGGGAACATGGGTGACCACCGTGACTTTGTGTTCCTCAAAGTAATGCCGCAATTTCCGAGTAGTAATGAGAACGGCATATAACAGCTTCTGAACTTGAGGATACCTTATTTTGGAGGGGCTGAGGACCTCACTGACGAAATAAACGGGATGTTGAATCAGCTGTGAGTGTCCATCATCTCTTCTTTCGACCACCAGCACGGTGCTGACCACGTGAGTCGTGCAAGAGATGTAGAGCAACAGATCTTCCACCGGCTAATTTGTAGTGGCTCGTTTTGGCGATTTGAGTGCAGGAAGAGTCGTAAGGAAGTTCTTGAGGGCGTCCAATGCTTCTTGTGCCTCGGGTGTCCACTGAAATCTGTCGACCTTCTTGAGTAACTTATAGAATGGCATGCCCCTCTCGCCAAGCCGAGAGATGAACCAGCTTAAGATGGCCATGCACCCTGTCAGCTTCTGAACCTTCTTTTGAGACCTGGGAGCTTCCATACGAAGGATGGCATTGATCTTCTCTGGATTAGCCTCAATTCCTCTTTTACTGACCACGAACCCAAGCAGCTATCTCGCTGGAACCCCAAAGACGCACTTGGTAGGGTTGAGTTTCCAACGAAAACGCCTCTGGCTATTAAAGACCTACTGAATGTCACTGATGAAATCTTCTGGATCCTCCGTTTTGATTATGACATAATCAACTGTAGGCCTCAACACGCTTGCCCCTAATGCTCGGTGAGGCATGTTTGGATCACTGCAATGGTACATGGCCCCTGCATTCTTGAGCCCAAACGACATAGTGTTGTAGCAGAATGCCCCAAAGGGCGTAATGAAAGCTGTCTTCTCTTGATCTTCTTCGGCCAGCGCAATTTGATGATACCCTAAGTAGCAATCGAGAAAATAGAGCAGAGAACACCATGCTGTCGAGTCTACAACCTGGTCTATTCTGGGAAGTCCAAAGGGATCCTTTGGACAATGCTTATTGAGATCGGTATAGTCAACACACATCCTCCAATCGACTTTATTCTATTTCAAAACGAGTACAGGATTTGCAAGCCACTCGGGGTGCAGGACTTCTCTAATAAAACCAGTCGCTTTGAGTCGAGCCAGCTCTGCACGGATTGCCTCTCTCTTGTCAAGGGTGAAACGACGCAACCTCTGTTTGATCGGCCTTGCGCTGGGATAGACTTTTAGTTTGTGCTCAGGCCAGTTCCCTTGGGACTCCAGGCATGTCAGAAGGCTTCCGTGCGAACATATCCCAGTTGTCCCGCAGGAACTAGACGAGCGCGTCTTCCTATTTGGGAGGGAGGACCGCATTGATGACCACCATCTTGGATGAATCAGGGAGATCCAGGCTGACTTCTTTGGTTGGAACGGTCGCGTGAATCGTCATGCTAGGCTCTGCCTCCTGAATCGGGATAGTCAAGTTGTCTCGAGAAAGCCTGGCTTCTTCTGCCGCTGAGGGGGCACTTTGCAATGCCAGCTGCTGCACCTAACTGAACCACGTCCCGAGTGACTTCCGCTGCTCCCTTGAAGTTTCCCTTCACGGTGAGGACTCCGTTTTCTGCCAGCATCTTGAGGACCAGGTACGTGTAGTGAGGGATAGCCATGAATTTGGCCACCCCAGGATGCCCAATGATGGCATTGTAAGAGTAGTCGAATGTTGTCACCTCGAAGCAAAGGGTCTCAGTACGGAAATTCGCTGGAGTGCCAAAGGTAACTGGTAAGTAGATGTGGCCAAGTGGGTATTCTCCATCTCCCGGCATAATCCCAAATAAAGGACTATCAAACTCCTTCAGATCTTTGAGGTCAATCCCCTGCTCTAGAAGGGTTCTGGGAAATAGAACGTTGATGCTACTACCACCGTCAATGAGGACCTTGTTGAGTCGGCTCTCTTTGACCTACCGGGCTCACGAGAAGCGGAAATTTGCCCAGGCGGTCGAAGTTGAGCCATTGGTCGGCCCGACCGAACGAGATAGGGACCACAGACCATCGGTAAGCTGCCGGCGGTTCCTTGTCCGCCGTGAAGACGTGGCGGTCAGTGAATTTCTGCTGCCTTTTGCTTTCCAGAGCACCATGCCCACCAAAGATAACATTGACCTCCCGGTTGACGTTGGGGAAGACCTAGCCGTTGCCCCTGCCTTGTTGCTGCTATTGCTAGTTCTGAGGAGGTCTGCTTGGAGGTGGAGGAGGTAGTGGCTGGAAGGGCCGCCCGTTGGCGATTGAAGTTTTGAAGTCCCGATAGTTACGCAAGGAATGATGCATATCCTTGTGGAGTGGACATGGAGCATCAAGGAGTTCATCCAATGTTCGGTCACCATTACCAGGTGAAGGGCCACATGGTGGCCCGCGTGAACGCGCCGGGGGTGGCCCCGTGACATGGACCTCTTCCCGCGGCCTTTTCTCCCAGCGCCGATCTTGTCATGGGCCGTCATCACACTTTTCTTGCTTCCCCCGATCATTCCTCCAATCGACCAGGTCACGCGCGCGCTCGTCGGCTGTGATGTATCGGTCGGCGTAGCGAAAGAGCTGCTCTGAGGTGAGCGGATTTTCATGGAGGATGGTCTTGGCGAAGATTTCGTCATCAGAGCCACAGAGGAAGTCGTCGATCACTGCTTCTTCGGAGATGCTGGGGATGCGATTCCTCATTGACTGAAAACGCTTCAGGTACGACTAGAGGTTCTCTCCATTTTTGTGCTTGATGGTTTTGAGGTCCCACTGCTGAGCCGGCTTGCCAGAGAGGGATTGAAAGTTGTTCACGAATCGATCACAAAAATCATCCCAGCTGTCAATGCATTCACTTGGGAGGTGGCGTAACCACTGGAGCGTGTCTTGCCCCAGCACGATCGGAAGGCAAGCCGTCATGACATCTCTGCTGCCGCCGGCCGCCCTAGCCGCTGTAGAGTATACAGTCAGCCAGGCGTCTGGATCTTGCTTGGCTTCGTACTTGTCAATGTTGGAGACTTTGAAGTTCTGAGGCCACTCTAGATTGCGCAGCCGTTAGGTGAAAGCCGCAACCCCATCCACGCTCCGACCGCGCGTGGGTGCTCCACCGCCACGGACTTCTTCTTGCTTGCGACCTGGAGGGCGCTCATTTTCTCCCTGCCTGTCGTGATGCTGATGAGGGCTATTAATGGAGTGGGCCCCTGAGTCATCTCTCTGGTGTGGGGTGACGTAGTGTTGATCATATTCCATGCGACGCCGTATCTCTTCATCATGTCATCGCGCGCGCGAGATCTGGATTACTGTATGCGTGTCGCGCCGGGCGTTTATCTGGTTACGAGCATCCGCTGCAGGTGCTCTAGCCGCCGTTGTGGCGCCAGGCTCTGCTGCTGCAGGTACAGGCATAAGGTACGCGGCCACCTCAGTGAAGGCTTGACGATGCTGTTCCTCGGGACACATGGCAGGGAGGCAAGCCATCATGCCACCCACTTGACTCGGGGTCTGCTCAAGCTTGTCGAACTCTTGCTACAGGTTGCACGGTATGAGACGCTGAGCCCGCGTTTTCTGCTGTCTGCGTAGTCGGCGCGATGCTGGCTGCCGGTGCTGCGCTATCTCCTCAGGAGTTTTATTGAGAGTGGTGACCTCATCGAGTGAAACGAATTGGGTGGGGTCCTGATTCCCTTGCTGATGATGGCACCGAACATTACAGAGTTGATTGTGGTGAAGGCGATCCAGGCGGCATTGCTCGGTTTCTCCATCCTCGGTTCTTGAATCTTTAGAAACTGGATTGTCTTGCGGCAGAGGCGCGTTGATAACGAGGACGTTAGGGAAACGGAGGTCCAAGATTGAGGGCGAGCCGATCCCATCGTCAAGCGTTGTGGACGAGCCTTCAAGGCTAAGAGCTAACGCTGAGTCGGTGGGTTCCATGGTTGCCGCAGACCTCGAGCCAGCGGTGGTTCTTCCAGATGAATCGATGTTACAAACAACGGGAAAATCATCGCTGTCGTTTGGAGCCGTGGCCGGCTGAGGACTGCGCCACCTAGGCGATCCTATAGGCGGGGGTAGAGTTGATGATGAGCTCCAACCGCAGGCCGCCGAGCGGCACTTCGTCAACGTGGTAGACATCATCATCCATGAGTGGCGCGAGGGAGAAGCCCCTGGTACGTGGCAGAAACATTCTTGAGCCCATGCGGAAAACGAGGCGGCTGCACCGGGCTGGAAGTCTTTGCACTGGTTGAAGCTACTCTTGAGGATGTCCCTCACCGAGGCCTCCATGCTAAGCGAGCGCCTGGATGTCCTGCCTTGGCTTGAGTCAGGGTTGAGCTTGCCGAAGGACGTTGTGGAGATTTGACCAGGTGAGGCGGACGAATTGACGTAGATCCGCCTCCGGCCGATGCAACGGTGATCCCGCACGAGCTCAAGCCAAGATGAACTTGACCCATGCGCTGTGCTTCCTTGACCCGACTGATCACAGTCTAGATCGAGGTCGGGGAGGTGGGGAGCGGAGTACGTCGAGTTGGAGACGACGTACCCGCCGCTCGCGGTGCCATGGCTGACATGTATCCTTGCTTAGATGACTTCATAGCGCTCTGAGGCGATCCCGAACCGATGCGGCCCAAGGTGTCCTCCTGGAAAACCAACGAAATCGAGGCAGTCTCGGAGATGAGTCGAGATGTCGGAATCCGAGGGGGAGTCGGTGTAGCATGCGTCGGCGCTGAGGTCGACCAATATTTGGTTGCAGGCTGGCCGACCTCGACCGCCACGATGGTCGATGGGTGTCTCTGAGCTGTCGTCGTGAAGGTCCGTCTCTGCGCTTCAGCCATAGCATGGCTGAGTAGATGAAGGTCACCATTTGAGCCGACGATGAATGAGAGAGATCCGATGCAGATCGTCTCTGCGCCAACTATGGGGGTTTTTGCCCCGCAGTGCACCACGGGATGCTTCACATGATGCTTTTGTGGCAAGCGAGTCCGAATGTAGCTCGATGGTTCGTGTAGAAGTGCGACAAGAGACAAGAACACACGATTTATACAGGTTCGGGCCGCGAGATGAGTAATACCCTACGTCCTGTTTGGGGCTGATTGTATTGATTTTGAGTGCTTGAGATTACAATGACGGCTAGGGCTTGCGCGTGGATGTAGAGGCTATGAGCGCGAGTTATGGGTTGGTTTGAGATTAGATGCCTCACAGGGGTCTCTTGTTGACGGCATTTAAGCACGGCAAACCTTATACTGCAAGCGCCAGTATCATATGTAGCTTTTCCCCAGGATGAGTATCATGTGTTTTGTCAATCCGGGAAATCAACTAATTGAGAACTAATTAACAAGAGTTTATGGTAAACTAAGAGTATAAAACAAGACTATAATCTATCTCTAAACTAGCCCTAAACTATATCTAATCTACGTCTAAACTATACTAATACTATAAGATAAGCAATTAGAACAGAACTAGAACACCAATTAAGGGGTATTAACTAGAGTCTAATCAAGCTCTAATTGGATCCAAAACATGCATGATAAGGGCACCACAACTAGATTAGAGGAACGAGATAACTAGCAGCTGAAGGTAGAAATAAGCATGATCAAACATAAACTTCATAGCATGATTAAATCAAGATCAATCAACCTTACCCCCTAGATCGAGTTTAACCTTTCCCCGAGCTCTACTGTCACTAGTAACCAGGTAATCGACGAGAAACTCTCAACAAGCATACCTGATTAGAGAACCGGCTTCTAATCACTTCGCATAGTCTAATAACATAATTAGCACAACTAGAACCTCTAATCACCATGATTACAAGAACTAGATATACAACTATATCATTAGTAAGCTAGATCAACGATCAAGAACGCTAGAAGAATATAACCCTTAATGACATGCTCTAATTAACATGCATCTAGACCTAAAGTTAATTAGAGCTGGAACAAGCATAATTAGAACAAGAAGATGATAATTAGACAAGATCAAAGGTTCTTTAATAAATTGTATGATACTAACAACCATGATCATACATTCCCTTGACGGTACAATTAGACCTCTGGAGCTAGGTAATTAGAGCACCGTACAACGGCTCTAATCACCTCTAGGAACTAGAAGAACTCTAATCCTAGACTAGAAACTCGACCCTCTACTTTCCTCTAGTTGTTGTCCCTCTTCTCTACATCTTATCGCCTTGATAATGAATTGGATGCCTGACTTCGGGGCTTAGCCTCGCTTTATATAGTCCAGAGATGACGTGGGAAAAAAGAAAACTCCAACCGACTTAAGGTGGGCCCTGGTCGGTCGACTCAGAGGGGTTTGGTCGGCCGACCAGGACTCCTCCTCTGCCCGATTGTTTCCATCTTCCACGGGGACATTGCTTGATGCTTAAGAAATATAATTGCGGGGGATCTCGGACTCTTGGGATTCTGGAATCTTCTATATTCTCCGAGAATTGTCGAAATCTTCTGGTTTTGGATAGATATGAAGTAGTCTTGACACCTTCCATGTAGATATGACCAGCTTCTAAGTCTCATACCCTAGATCAAAGTCCTGATCCAACTCATTTAAAAACAAATCTGATAAATCTAAGGTTTAAAATATATATGGCTCTGGTAGGAATGGCTATTGCAAGATAATCTCATAAAGTTGATCATGGTATTTTTAAGCAGTAACAATAAACAAGGAGATGATCATGATAAAGATTAAACCTTGCAAAAATGAAATCATATGGGTCTTTATGAACAATTATAATCAATCACAAATTTGCTGGTTAGTTCAATTAAACATGTATTATGAGAGCCTGCTAAACTTGACTAAGCAAAACTAAAGCACAATAAAGATAAAGCGGTAACTTTCATCATTTTTTTTAAAACAATGTTATCATTAATTAATTAAGCATAAATCATGGTTGTATCATTAATCACACTATAAATCTAAACTAACACACTAAAAACTAGAGAAACACAAAGAGAACACCAAATTGATAAATATAGGTAAATATTTGCAGAATTCAAAATGAAAAGAGAAGGTATTAGAAATATGTTACCGGATATTCCGTCAATTTTCTTATCATTAAATAATTTCCTGCAAAATAATTCAAATGCACATACTACTCTCGAGGTAATGATCGAGAGTAGAAACAATTTACCAATATATAAAAATATTTCCAATGACTTTTAACTCGTGGCCTAATTTATAAAAGAAAAAACAAAAACCTAATGGGTGTATGCAAGTGTAAGTGTGTAATTATGCAAGAGATAAGCATATAAACAATGACGATGATTAAATCAAATTCTAAACACCATGTTTACAACATGATTGCTAAGTCTCTCCATAGCCAAAAAAATTTTAATTAACCAAGATTAAAACACAATGTTTTCTCAGAATTATTAACTTATAACAGCATAAGAAAACCAAAGCACATTGCAAAGCTTATAAACTAATCACATGAAATTATGGATAACTAGCAAGGTTAATTAACTTCATCACGATGATCAACAATTTAATCTAAGCAACATGCTTACACAAAATTGCTAAGGAAAAACGCTGATCAAGCATTTAACGTAAACATGAAAGCACATATTATGATGTTAATTAAACAACCAAGCCAATTATAAACATGCAAATCTAATCTATATGCAACAGGGTGATATATGCAAAATGCAAAATAGAAAACACAATTATGAAGTGATATGATGCTTATTATCTAAAACAAAGGTTAGACTAAGTTAACTAGCCACAAGTTAAAGATTCAAAGGGTGGTGTCATGCTTCCCATTTCTCTATTAAAAGATTCTAAGACTCTTAACACTAAAACAAAAGATTAAACGGGTTGACTCCCGAAAAGCACTTAATTTAAAGTCATAGAGTTAGACTTTTCACTTACCTCCATTGAAATGAAGCCACGATCCTTTAAGTAAGAATCCAAAGTGTCCACGCAGCTGGATAACTTGATTGTACAGCTTCATCGTGTCTTGATAATAGAATCACTTATGTGCACAATCCTCTACTTGTGTGTTCATATGCTGATGTCTTTTAAGCTCCTTGTAACTGAATTTGATCAAAAAAATCCCATGCAAGCACTGCCCAAGCTTTCTTTATTGTTGTTGCCATCATCTTCCTTAAGTAGACATCACCATTGTTGCTGCCACCTTATTCTTCGTGGTATATATCATTGGTTTTGAACAGAACGTACTTTAAACAATAGATCCATTGGATAGCCTCTGAAATTATCTTTCCAACGAGTACTTATGCGTCAAAATCCGATTCCGTAAGAAAGAGTTATGTCCGTTTTACTCGAGCATGGCGTTCTGTCCAGATTTCAATTCAGCTCGCGCAGCCTTCAATGATTTGCACATTGCTCCTTTTAGAAATCTCCAAATTGAGTGATTCTTGTTGAGTTGGAAAGATGACTTCATGGGCTTTCCAAATATAAGCAAATATTCTGTCTTTGCCTTTTGAGGTTGAGCTCCATATTGGTAACATTTTCAGCTTCCTATTTTCAGCTCTCCGATGTTGACAATCTTCAGCCTTTTGGACTTGGGTCATTGTGAAAATTGTCTGAATCCACTATTGTTGATCTTGAAGCTTCATAGGCTTGATTCTTGTCTTCAATTCCTCCATTCAGTCCACACACTCTTCAATTTGAAACTCAACCAAATCTTTGCAAATTCTAGTGATGTCTTTAAATCCTCATCAAATCCTTCCATCAATCATCATGAATTTGTCTTGTACTCTTTCACCACATTGATCTCATTGTTTCAATTGAAGTTTGAAATTTCTCTGCTTGGTTAGCTCATAGCGCACGCATATATATAATATAATAACATCATGGCATTGATTAGAGATAAAGGTAGAGTCACATGGTTGATAATGGTTTAAACAAACATTGGATTCAAGATTCAAAGACAACTATAATTCAAATGTAATTATTTAGCAAAACACTAAGGCATATATAATTCATAGATAAACTTGATTCATAAAATTAAACATGGGACAAACAAGACGATGGGTTCCTAATAATTTTGGCCAAAATAGAGAGATGATTTTGAAATAAATAAAATAAAATTAGGCCTAGATAAAATTCTAACGAGGGTTCTTTTTTAGAGAGACCAAATGTTTTGAAATTTCAAATTTTCAAAGAGTATATTGTGCACATATAATAAGTCATGAGAAATATGTACATGTTTATGTTTACAATTTCAAAAGCAATTTGTACAAAAATTAAACCTGGACCAAACCACTCAACGGGGGAATTGGTTGTCAGTCCCCTCTATTTTTACACAAACCTTGGCTTTCAATTTTATTTATTTATTTATATCGAACCCTAAAACTTAAACCTGAGAAACGACCAACTAGCAAACCTTAACCATCTCTATGCATGAGTATATTCAATCAACTAATTAAAGTACAAAGATCTACTAAAAGAACATGAAAACGCTTAAACCCTCGCCAGATATCCATGTTGGAATTAAGCATTGCAAAGCTATGGATCAAGAAGCTAGTCTAAAGACAAACTTTATTAATTGATTCTCATGATATTGATTAAGGGAACAAAGGTTTCATAAAAAACGAAAAACAAAACATAAGTAGGGATACGATGACAATCAACCAAATAACATCTTAATGATCGTTATGAAACATTGTTCTAATCAAACATAGGCAAACTTTAATTATACTTATGATTAAATCGAGTATTACCTTAATTCTGAAGAAGTGAAGTTCAAATCTCATAATTGAATCCATAGTGGCTTCGTCTTCTTCCTTGGAATACGATGACTGCATGCACCGTCAATGTTGGAGAAGAATATTTCTTGTCTTTTTCGAAATTCAGCTTCCCTGTTCTACACCTTTGGTATTTTGACTATAACTTCCTCATTTGAAGTCCAAATAATGCAAATTCGGACTCTATCTTGAAGAGCTCGAAAACATCCACAACTTTGGTATTCAGACTTTCTTCATTTGATGTCGCTAAGGTCTTCGAATTGGGCCCACAAAGTGTTATTGTCCTGAATTCCGAGGGTATCTAGAAATTTGGTTGGAGTATGGATTGGTCTTAAGATAAACCTTCCGTATCTTTATCTTCCTTTTACTCAATCAATCCTTAGCTTCCGGAACCTTCTCGGCTAATCATCTTTGCCTCCATTATCTGTAGCTTAAAACAAAAAGCTCCAAAGAAACATTAGTCTTAAAAACTAATTGACACAACAGACATACATTTTCACCATAGTTACTACTTCTTAATATCTGTAGAAAAACTCAATAACGGATCATAGGCCACTGACAGCGTTAGCACCTACTATTAAAGAGCTAGGTTAGAAAAGATATATATTTCTTTATTGGATTGAGGTCTATTTTTCCTGTAATGTTAGTCAAAGAAATATATATATATATATATATATATATGAGAAACTATATTCTAATAGAGTTTATAAAAGATTAAACTAATAAAAGAGCTAAACTTATATTAACTAGAGTCTAATCAAGCTCTAATTGGATCCAAAACATGCATGATAAGGGCACCACAACTAGATTAGAGGAACGAGATAACTAGCAGCTCAAGGTAGAAATAAGCATGATCAAACATAAACTTCATAGCATGATTAAATCAAGATCAATCAACCTTACCCCCTAGATCGAGTTTAACCTTTCCCCGGGCTCTACTGTGACTAGTAACCAGGTAATCGACGAGAAACTCTCAACAGGCATACGTGATTAGAGAACCGGCTTCTAATCACTTCGCATAGTCTAATAACATAATTAGCACAACTAGAACCTCTAATCACCATGATTACAAGAACTAGATATACAACTATATCATTAGTAAGCTAGATCAACGACCAAGAACGCTAGAAGAATATAACCCTTGATTAACTCAGAGGATGGGCATAAGTTAACCAAGCCTTCCTTGATCATCATCTTCATAGAATGCCATCTCAGAGGCCTTTTGTCACTCGAGGTAGATTGTGGTGAATTTCGCGAAAAATTGGTCAAAAACCTGCAAAAATGAAGTATAGCAAAATTCCAAGACAATGTTGCAAAATCCACAATAATCGGTGATAAATGTTAGTAAAAGATATAGTTGACGCATAAAAACAGTGAAAAACCACATAAAATGATACGAAATAATCGTTCAAATGTCGCGTCAACATCCCTCACCCGCCTTTTATAGTCTGACGAGTTCTTGGGTTACAAGTCGAGGTCTTTCTAGTTTTCCTAGTCAGTTTAGAATACAACAGTTCATACAGATTCCTCAATCTATACTACTAGCCTAATTTGAGTCCTTCATGCCCAGAGGAGTAACCGAGCCATGTACACCATGAAACCTTCTCGAAATACGACTTCCTTGCCTTGACTGCTGTATTTCTCTCGAATACGTCCCAACACGAGCTCAGGTCAATCGGTCGGCCCATGGTTCCAGCCAGACCTACGACTTGGGCCATCCATTGGCCCACATCTTGAATCCAGGCCATAAGGAGCCAGGGGATATTTGTCCCCCACAGTTGGCCACTGCCCCCGTTTCACTTCGTATGGTTACAGATGTGCAAACATCTGTAGAGTGTAAATCTATACGTATAGCCAGCATGCACAGTCATGGACGGACCAAGAGCGGATAGTCACTTCATCTAGCATGGGTTTTCTTCTCTTCTCCCTCGAGTGTTTGGAATTCGGCTGCGGACGATGAGGCTTGGATGGGTGGGAGCTGTCTGTGAGAAACATGACCCTAAGAGGTAGAGGTTTCGGTGATTAATGAAAACCTAATTATTTTACTAATGAGTTCATGACATGAAAGGTGTATATCTTATATCGTGCTAATTGTTGGAGAAAAGAGGCCCCTAACTTCGAATTATATAAAAGACAGCTCTGAAAGTAAAGCTTCTAGCACCAAGATCAAGGATTGATAGCTCTAAGTGCCGCAAAGTCAAAAGAAGGGCACTTGGGGATTTATTTGCTAGTTTTAGATGAGCTGTACTATCAAGAGGGGTCGAGGTGAGTAGCTTGATGCGCTTTGCTCCAGAGTTTATCTCGATTTCAAGTGCATCTAAGTCCTAAAGCTCAATCATACTAAAAGGTGCTAAAACTCACTCACCTCTATCGTTTGAATCAAAAGAAAAATCCTCGGAAAATTTCTCTAAGTCTTAAAACCAAAACGGTGCTTAAAAACCTGTTTTTATAAGCCGTCGGACCGTCCGGTGGTTAACCGTCAGACAGTCCGATGGTTGTGTCGGACGTTTTGGACCAGGGGTTAGTTTAGGGCATCCCCGGGCTTTTATAGCCCATTGGACCGTCCGGTGGCTCACCACCGGACCGTTTGACGGCTGCGTCGGACGTTCTAGACCGAGGGAGCATTCAAGGACTTGTGCTGGCTTTTAGGCTATTGGACCATCTGACGGTACACCGTCGGACAATCCGACAATTCTTACAGTCCTTGGCGGGAACTCAGGGGTTTGAATTTACAAAGCGTCGGACCGTTCGGTGTCTAGCCGTCGGACCATCTGACGGGTACTCAGAAAATTGTTTTTCAACAGTAACAGCTAGCTTTTGAGCTGGCATCTATAAAAGGAGACCCCTCCTCCCTCCATTTCACACCTTTGCTACCAGAGAACACTTCCATACACTCAAAGGTCACCTGCACCACAAATCCACACAAATCTTTGAGCTTTGGGCAAGAGACTTGAATAGAGAGAACTTCTTCAGTGAGGTTGAATCAAGTGAAGCCAAAGCTTGTTACTCTTGGTGATCACGATCACCTAGACAGCTGCGGTCGTGCCCTTCGTGAGCTCCCGGAGGTTGTGGGAGAAGAGGAGGAAGGCCTTTGTGAAGGCGTTGTGCAGCGGTTCGAGCTCACTGTTCCAGAGTGGAGAAGAGCATCAACAAGAGAGCGCTTGATGTTTGCGAAGGTCAAGAGGTTGCTTGATTCCTGCGGGAATCACTTTGCCAACCCCTCTCCTTGCGAGGTTTGGGGTCGGGATCCTTGCGAGGAGCCCGCAAGAGCAAAGCCTTGTGATGGGCACCAAACGAGGATTAGGGGGGAGTCGCGACTCCTCGATACCTCGGGAAAAAGATCGCCGTGTCACTTCTTGCTCTCCTTACTTTCCGTCTTTACATTCCGCATTTCTATTCATGCAACTTACCTTCCGCTATTTACATTCCTAGAATTGCAAACCTTTTGATATCGTGTCATAGGTTGCAAACCTTTTGATATCGTGTAGAACTCTAGTCACACATTATTAGGCACTAAGGTGAATTGGGACTTGTTCGGTAGGGCTTAATTTCAATGTTTCGAAATTAGAAGTCTAATTCACTCCCCCTCTTGGACATCTTGATCCTTTCACTATCCTTGCCAGCAGATGTAGTATGATGAAAGAGGTGTTTGGTGGTGAGATGTGTATGTGATGGTATGAGTGATGAGCTGGGGAACCGGTCGTGTGACTGAATTCCCGATTGGAATAATGATATGATAATTTGGATAAATTATTTATATTCCTGCATGCACAGGAAGCCTAGAGCCTTCCACTTGAGCTAGCCCTTTTACTTTTATGCGATCGCTTAGGGGAGTGTCTCAGGGTGGCCTGCATTCCTAGAAATGCATGTTTTGGAGTCGAGTTGGATGATGATCAGACTTTCGATGGACGGTACGACCGAGGATCGCTGTGCTATGCTCAAGGATGCCTGTGGAGATGGACCTGAAGACCTACTGTCCACTGCTAGTTACGATTTCTGTTTGATTCAGTCCTGTTGGACTTGTACTGGCTTAGGCCAACACTGTATAAATGTAATAATATTTGAAGATGTGATACCGGTTGAAACATATGAATTGCAATAGCTTATGTGTATACTGGGACTATCGCAATGAGTAAAGGCTTTGATTTCGGCATCGCGGAATCCGGGTCGTTTCAATTGGTATCAGAGCCAAGCTTGACCATAGCACGTGACCCTAGACTCGAACGAATATAAGGATTACTTTATGAACAAATTATTTTACCCAACTTGTATTTTGAAAAGTTTGGCAACCCTCATCTACATCTTACCCTTGATCTATTCGAAACTTGTCTTGATTTTCTCTCTATTGGATTAAAATCCTCTCTTGTGATTTAAAACATTGGATTTAAACTTTAGAACACGAGACAATCCTTCTCATCTTATCCGTTGCACCAGAAGAGTTCTTGCAAGTGGAAGTGCAATACGGAGTTGAAGTACAATGAAGACGAGTTTATGAATACTTGGATCTGACATGCTATCAATAGAGTCAACATCCTGTCAAAGGCAACCAGTTGGGTTAGCTCAACTGATTTTTTTTAATCAAGTGAGCATAAACCCTATACTAACAAGAGCCATCGACAAAAAGGACTATACTTTCTCAATTAACCAGTCAAATGACCATGATTTAGTGACTACCTGTTGATTGCCACGTTATAGAATAACTCGGTAGAAGTGCGATTTCTCTAGAGCCATGGGAGTCGGCCTAGAGAAAGCACATAATAGTGTGTATTGAGTGCTTGGCTCTTATGGATTTATTTGATTCTTATGCATCTTCTGCTTGAGTGCTCATATAAAACTATTTTATACAAGTTAAATAGTATGATAGACACCTTTGTAGATGACAACGTAGACACCCCCACCTGTTTTAACATCGACTCCCCCTATTTTTAACAGATGTCGCCAAGAAGGTCAAGCCGCTTGATGGCCATGGGGTGATGGTGTCAGGAGTGACAATACACCACCCCAAGAAAGAAGAAGAAGGCACCGAGGAAGAGGAAGTGGAGAAACAGATGGTAGGCATGTGCCTCAGCTCGAGAACCCAGCTCCAGAGCCTGAAATTAACCTACCACCACCTCCAGAACCAGAACCACAACCTCCAAATCCTCAAGCACTTCCATGGACCAGATAATAGCCAACCAAAACCAGATCATTGCTAATCAGAACCAGTTCATGCAAGCCATGGCCAGCCTCCTACAAGCTCAAAGGAACCAAAATCCTCCACCATCCCCATAAGGTGGAGGGATTCATAAGACTGAGAGCACCCACCTTTGACTACACCGATGACCCACTCGAGGCTAAGGATTGGCTAAGGGAGATTGAGAAGAAGCTTGACCTTACCACTTGCACCGATGAAGAATGTGTGGCGCTTGCCGTCCACCAGCTGACAGGCTCAGCAAGCGCTTGGTGGGACAGCTTTTGTGAGACCCACGATGACCCAACCAGTATCACATGGGAGGAGTTCACAATTGCTTTTAGGGAGTTCTTTGTGCCAGAGGAAATAATGGTACAAAAGTCAGGGGAATTCCATAACTTGAAGTAGGGCACCATGAAAGTACAAGAGTATGTGAACCTTTTCGTCAAAACGATGAGGTATGCCCCAGATGATACCAGAACTGATGGGAAGAAGCAATATTAGTTCCTTCAAGGTCTACATCCACAAATCCGAGTGTTCTTGACCGCTGGTGTTTACCGATCTCTTTGGCAGATGATGAGCAGGGCCATCTTTGTTGAGAAAGAGGTGATGGATTATGATGATGGTGAGAGCTCCAAGAGGAAGCGCACTGATCACATGTCTTGATCCGGACCATTTCAGAAACTCAAGTTCGACCTTGGTGATAGTGATGATGACTTGGACTACAATGCTGATGTGCCAGGTTCCACTCGCCAAAGGCAGAGCTACCAACCCCTAGGAGAGGACTCATGGGAAGAGCCACCCACACCGGTCTCTACTTCAGATGACCTAGTGGTGTTCACCTGCTCCATATGTGGCAGTCCAGATCACAAGGCTGATTTATGCCTAGACACGGATATGAGGAAGAGGAGGAGAAAGAGAGCTGCCACGGCACATACACACAGAAGGCCAGTTCAATGCTCTCAGGCTAGCGCACCACAGTCAGCTATACAGGGCCAGTTGAACCACATGCCTGCTGAAGATACTGTCGATGCACCGGATGTCATACTTGATGAGTTCATGGTAAATGGAACTAAAGCCTTAGTGTTGTTTGATTCCGGTGCAACATGTTCCTACGTTTCATCTAAATTTGCTACCCAAAAATCCCTTGTATCAATGGCTCGGAGAAGGCCTATAATTTCTATTTCCTCGCTTGGGGAAATAAGTTGTGTCGGGATCTGTAAAGGGATTAGTATCCTAATTGGAGGACTAGAGTTTAGGGCAAACCTGATGGTACTGCCATCAGATGGAATTGACGTAATACTAGGCAAGGATTGGCTGACTAGACACTATGGAGTGATCGTTTGCAAGCCAAGTTCAGTGAGGTTGACACATCCCGAGGGGCAGATCGTGGAATTTGTGCCAGTCAGCTCCACTACATCTTCTTACTTCCACACTCTTATTATCAAGTCAGTAAAGGATGTACCTGTTGTGCGGGAGTATGCCGATGTCTTTCCTATGGAGTTACCAGGGTTACCGCAAGATCGAGCTATGGAGTTTGTGATTGACCTTGTGCTAGGGACTGCCCCTATTGCAAAGGCACCCTACAGAATGTCTAGAAAGGCATATGATGAGTTAAAGAAGCAACTAGATGAACTACTCGAGAAAGGATTCATCAGACCCACCCCAGTGCTGTTTGTGAAGAAAAAGGATGGGACAATGAGGATGTGCATTGACTACCGCGAGCTGAATGCGGTCACAATAAAGAACAAGTACTCGCTGCCCCGAATTGATGATTTGCTTGACCAGTTGAAAGGGGGCAAAGTACTTTAGCAAGATTGACCTTAGGTCTGGGTACCATCAGATGAAGATCCGAGAGGAGGACATACCAAAGACAGCCTTTGTGACCTGGTATGGTCACCATGAGTTCACTGTTGTGTCTTTTGGTCTCACGAATGCTGCAGCCTACTTCATGAATATGATGAAACTGATTTTCATGGAAGAACTTGACCAATTTGTAATGGTTTTCATTGATGATATCTTAATCTACTCCAAGACTCGTGAAGAGCATGAAAAGCATCTCCGAGTTCTGCTAGAGAAGCTCCACAAAAACCAGCTCTATGGAAAATTCAGCAAATGTGAGTTTTGGCATCAAAGAGTTGACTTTCTTGGCCACGTTTTAATAGCAGAAGGTGTGTCGATGGATCCTGAGAAGATTTAGGCCGTGTCCAATTGGAAGACTACTCGTAATGAGACTGAGATCAGGAGCTTTCTCGGGCTAGCAGGTTACTACCGGAGGTTCATGGAGAATTTCTCCATGATTGCGAAGCCAATGACCGAGCTTCTCAAGAATAATGTGCCATTCGAGTGGAGCGACGAGTGTGAAAAGAGCTTCCAAAGTCTAAAGGACAAGCTGACCATGACTCATGTGCTTACCTTGCCAGATCTGCAGAAGGACTTTGTGGTATATTGCGATGCTTCCAGGCAGGGACTAGGATGTGTGTTGATGCAGGATAGCAGAGTGGTGTCTTACGACTCCTGACAATTGAGAGCTCATGAGCATAACTACCTGACTCACGATTTGGAGCTTGCAGCAGTTGTTCACGTGCTGAAGATTTGGAGGCACTATCAAGTGTGATATCTACACAGATCACAAGAGCCTGAAGTACATCTTCACTTAGTCTGAGTTGAACATGAGGCAGAGGAGATGGCTAGAATTCATCAAGGATTATCAGTTGCAAATCCCCTATCACCCTGGGAAAGCAAATGTGGTAGCTGATGCTTTGAGCCGCAAGAGTTACTGCAACCTTTTGACAGGAGAGGAGATGCCAGCAGAGTTGTGCGTAGAGATGGAGTAGTTGAGGTTTGATTTTGTCACCACCGAGCAGTTAAATAAGTTGAGAGTCAGATGCACTCTGGAAGATCAAATTAGACAAGCTCAGAAAGACTACCCAAGCATTGCAAAATTAAGAGTGGGATGGAGAAAGGTTTGTTGCCAGATTTCAGGGCAGATGAACATGGCACCATTTGGCTAAAGGGACGCTTCTATGTTCCACTAGATGAAGGGATCAGAGTCAATTCTAACCGAAGCTTACTGCACCAAGTACTCAATCCACCTAGGAAGCACCAAAATGTACCAATATTTGAAGAGACTGTTTTGGTTGAGAAGAATGAAGCAAGACATTGCTGCTTTCGTTGCCCAGTGTGACACTTGCAACCGAATAAAAGCTGAAAAGCAGAGACCTACTGGTTTGTTGAAGCCCATGGATATTCCGATGTGGAAATGGGAAAAGATCACCATTGTGGGAGTCATACGCCCCCGGGTGCCCTATGACGACCGATTACGTCACCCTGGCAGGTGGGCCGAGTGGTCTGGCTTCAGGTTCAAGGCAGTGGTAGGCGGTAGGCCCAAGTAAACCACTCGAACGATCTCGGATAGAATCTGTTAGGATCTTTTCCTGTAATTTCGGAATGTAATCTCGGGAAAACCTCTCGGCAAATAAATCCTTTAGGGATACACATTGTAACCCTAGCCCCTCGACCTATATAAGAGGGGCTAGGGACTACGGAGAAACTCTCTCAACTCTCGTATATTCAGCAATACAATCTAGAAACGTCCATACA
Organism: Paspalum vaginatum; assembly: GCA_030272315.1. Taxonomy (NCBI): domain Eukaryota; kingdom Viridiplantae; phylum Streptophyta; class Magnoliopsida; order Poales; family Poaceae; genus Paspalum; species Paspalum vaginatum. The sequence continues at coordinate 5,457,449 of CM059019.1, read as the reverse complement.
GGACGTAGAGTATTACGCGATTCAGCGGTCTGAACCTGTGTAATCGTCATGTTCCTGCGTGCTGTACACCATTTATGATCTCCTCGCCTGCCCAACCGATCTCAAAACCATCGAAGGACCCGCCCTTGTGGTGGGTTGTCGGGGATGAACTCCAACAGCTGGCGCGCCAGGTAGGGTGTGGTGCGCATGATCCATAGATCGAAATGGGAATCTCCTTCCACGCATCCGTCAAGTCTCAGCTGGGGGAGATCTTCTCCATCGGTGCTTTCACCTCTGTTGTCGACAAGCACGACAACGCCCACCTTGTCGGTGGCCTGCCGGCTCCCATGGCGCCGCACATCCCAAGCTCCCACCCCCTCTCCGCCAAAGACGGAACATATCCGATCTGCTGGCCAGAGCAGCCCAGCCCCTGACTTCCTTGGCTCTACGTCGGCAATCGCCAAGACAGATCCCATCTACCACCCAGGGCTCGGTAGCCCGGATTATTGCTCAAGTCCTTGTAGTTGTTTTTTTCACTTCGAGATAGATCTCTGAATAAACAATGTGGTTGCTCCGCGTGCCATGCAAGCATGACTGCCTGTGTACATTTGTGTTTGCATTGTACGTATGGGCCGGGCCGGTATATAAAGGAGTGGCCGCGGCAAAGGTGACCCTGTCCATACTCTAGCAGATATCGTCGATCTCATGTTTTTTTAACAAGATCATTTATCAACGCGAATTATCGTCTCCTGGTACCTCTCTGGTTTCCATGTTCCACGGCAAAAAAGATGGTATTTTGTTTCAAAGACTCGTTATACTGTAGAAAACATGCATGAGCCTAATAAACATACATTCAGATAGCGTTTGTTTGGAAAGCGACGTAGAATGAAATAGTTTTGTTCCAGATTTCAGGACTGGTTCCATTCTAGGTTTCAGGGGTGGAATGGATCTGTTCCACGTCGCGAGATCGGATCCATTGCCAATATCACATTCCAAATGGAACGGATCCGTTCCAGAACTTTTTTTTTAAACGTGTCTACGTACTGAATCTGAAGATAATATTCTGTTTTCTAAAACCAATACATTCCTCTGCTTTTGAACCAAAGAATAAAACACATCCACCAAGCAAATACTACATCAAAATACACCCGGTCCATCAATATAATGAAAGAAAGACCAGTTAACACGGTTGAGGCCTTGAGGGACCTCGAGTCTCATTTTGATTTGTCCCTTCAACCTGACAATAAGTTTAGCTATTTAAATGGATCTGGAAAAAAGACTAGCTATGAGTTTCATGGTCAAATCCACGTTAACTCGAACAGCCGAGGAAACCTCGGACCCTACTCTCCGGGCTGGGTTGTCTGTCAGTTACTTAATCATTAATCGTTTGACTTTTTAAACATTAATTTTGACCACTTGTCCTACTAAAAAATCATAAATATTTTTTTAGTTTTCACTATGATTTCTTTAAGCATGACTTGCATTTTTACTCTACTTAGTGATTTTTTTGAATAAGATGAAAGTTGAATTGGATGTCAAAAAAGTTAAAAGACCGATAATTTAAAATGGAGGGAGTACCAATAACCATAGCTGCGCAAGGTAGTGTCAGTCTGCACCACACCCTTAAGGAGAGAAGAGAAATTTTTTTTTAAGTAAAATGTACTTGACTGGAAGCCTTAGCTTTTAACTTGTCTCGCGACGTTAGTAGATCCTCATAAAAATGCATTTCCGGTCTATGAATTTTTTAAATGTATTATATAAGTCCACACGCTACTCATAATGCTTGAGGATAGTGGTAGATCTAGGGAGTGGTCCATGTATGTCACAATATAGCCTAAGAACACAAAGCACTGGTCATTCTAGTAGTTAGTGTGACGTGTGTATTGCATTGGTCATGTAGACCTGAGTTTGAATTCCTATTCTATACAACTTTATGTTTTTTCTCAAACCCTATGGACTAGTTTGACAACATTTTGTTTTCTCAAACCCCTCCAATCCCGTGAGAAAAAATGAAGATGCCAAACTAGTTCGGTCCGCCACTGCTTGGGGTACCCTGGTGCCTAGGTACTCATTACTATCTACACACCGTCATGCCACATCACCTACTCGCATGCATTAATCTATGCAAATCTATTGTTTTTGTAAGCTATCCACGTCGATGCCACAAACTTATGACATGTGCAGCAACGCGCACGGTATGTTTTCTAATAATCTAAACATAAATGTAAGAGCGTTGTTAATTTTTGGTACTCCGTGCTTTTGCCGAAGTTCCTTAGCTACATTTACTTTGACCTTTTTTAATATAAGAAAAACCATCTGCCCCTAAACACTCTCGCACGAGTGTATTTGGCTAAACATCTATTTTTACCTTATTCCTTGTACTTGACTTTTTCTTTTTCTTTGTCTTCCTCGTACAAAGTTTTGATTTGAACTGAAACCATGATGATTACAGCGTATTCGACTTCACGAAATCTCTCTGATATTTTTTTTTTGTATGTTTGTGCATTTCTGTTGTTGGACAACGCGGGGCGGCGTTGGTGGTTCTGCACGGCTGCACCTACTTGGTGGCCGGGCTGTCCGTTGGATGGGAAACGGACGCCGAGGATGGACGCTGTGGCTTACCGGGCGCCCGGGCTACGTTGCTGCCTGTGCCTGCATCCGTCCCCCCTCCCACTGTTCCACGCCGCCTCACGCGAGCGCCGCCGCCCCCTCCTCCGCCCGCCGCCGCCGCCGCCGCCGCCCCGCCTCCTTCCAGGGCTATGTTTGGACCCTCATAACCGGTGGGCATCCGAACAGTCCTTGAGGCGGCCTGCGCCATATATGCCTCCTCGCCTCCCGCTCGCCCTCTTCCTCTTCCCTCGCGGCGGCCTCCTCCTCCGCCCCACTCTCCGCCGCCCCTTCCCCGCGGTTTCTCCTGCTCTTCGAAGCACCCCCTCCAACAAGCGCTCAGGAACCGCCTTCTCCTCCTCCTCCTCCCTCGCACGCGCGGCCTCCGGCTACTCCGGCATGGCGGCGGCGGGCTCGCCGGAGCAGCAGCAGCAGCGGAGCGTTGTGGTGAAGGAGACCGTCGAGCTGACGGAGAAGGAGGACCTCATCTTCCGCCGCCTCCTCGACGTCGTGCGCCACTTCGGCCTCGGCACGCAGCTCCGGGTCGCCGGTGGCTGGGTGCGGGACAAGGTGGGCTTCTTCATCAGTAATTTTTTTATGGAGTGCTTTAGATTCTTCAGGGCTCTTGCCCAAGGGTTTTAGCAGAAAGTGTTCGGCGATTTGGTAGCTACATAGTGATTATTTTGAATGATAAGCCATTGAACCCTGTCACCAGGAATGAAATTGTACATGCTTATATGGGGGTTTTTGGTTGGCCTCTGCTGAGAGTTTGGTTCTTTGACTATGTCTAGGGTTCATTGTAGCAAAGTTGGTGATATACCTGTAAATTTGCACAAAGTGTTATGCTTATTGGATCAAGGGATGCCCTGATCAGCTTGTTTGTTGGGCGTTGGTTTTTGGTAGGTTACATATGCAGAAAACACTATGTTTTGTACCGTACTCCACTTGTAAATGTCAGATGCAGCGTTGCAGCACCATTTCGGCCTAGGATAACTTGTGGATAATCCTCAAAACATATAGAGCAGTGAAGCTTTTTATCAGGATATGCTCTTTTTTTATAATTTTTTCAGCACGTGTTATGTAAACGCTGGATAATGAAATGAAACATATCATAATGTTTTCCCCTTAACTACCCTCTTGTAGATTCTATAGTATAAAATGATTGTTGTCTAGTTTTATGACATGACTATTGCTTTGACAGCTATTAGGGAAAGACTCTGGTGACATTGACATTGCCCTCGATAATATGACGGGCCAGAATTTCTGTGAGAAAGTAAATGAGTACTCAGAGTTCATAGGGGAGGAGCAGAAAGGAATCGGTGTTATCCAGTGGTATGTGATTCTTAATATGCTGATCCTAATGAGTAGCCTATTATTGTTGCTTCCTTGTACCATTAGCTTGAATCATGACTTCTATTAGTTTCTTTGCAGCAATCCTGATCAATCCAAGCACTTGGAAACTGCTAGGATGCTTATCCTCGACATCTGGATTGATTTTGTTAACTTGAGATCTGAAACATATGCTGAAAACAGTCGTATCCCCACCATAGTGTGTACTTATATCCATCCCTTTTCATGGTTATTTCAGCGACACCATTTACATAGTACATACTACACATTATCTCTTTGCATATCTGAGTTATTTGTTATTAAGAGATATTGGCCACATGCCTCATGCTTAGCTGAACATTCCGCTTTGTATTGACAATTTGACATGTGTCTGTTGGGTCAGGCTTACATTGTTGTGAAGAATTATTATCAGAACTAAATCATATGTTTACTCAACTGCAATAGATATCCATTAACATTTTTGTCAGCTCAATGTTTGTTGCTCTGCTCCATTTCGTTACCTTTAGATCCTCTTTCCACTCTCGTCTTTGTATACTGTTTTTTTACAGCCTGTATATGGCTATGGCATGCTTGCAGGAGATTGGGACTGTCAAAGAAGATGCATATCGCAGGGACTTAACAATTAATAGGTAAAACCTTGATATTGCACTTTCAGATGGGTTTTCTGTATCTCCAAGCTTATGCTTTCATCATTGCAATTTTGATTCTAATTTGAAACCACAATTTTGAAGCAGACTTATATTTATTTTGCTCCTTTTGTAACTTTGACAGTTTGTTCTATAATATCAACAATAAATCTGTGGAAGATTTAACTGGGAGAGGTGAGTTTGGTAGTAATTATAGTCTTCTGTGGTGCAAGTTCATAAATTGATGTGATCATTCTACAATGTTCTTGGTGCTATGTCATTGTGAAGGTATTGAGGATCTCAAAAAGGGCCTTATTGTTACTCCTCTACAAGCCAAAGCTACCTTCCTTGATGACCCACTTAGAGTTCTTCGAGCAATAAGATTTGGTAATTTGAAACATTTCCCAGTCAATCTTTACTTTTTTATATGCTAAATTTGTTTATGTCAAGAGAGTATTCATGATAAGTTTACATCCTGATAAGTGGATAATGGTGTTACATGCAATTCATGTTACTACTAGGGTAATCTTCGTAGGGAACTTAAGAAATTGCTTCTGTTTCATGATTTGTGATCAATTTATAGACTTTTTTTATGTCCATAACTGCTTATGTAGGTCTCTGTCAAGAAATGAATACTGCGAAATTGTGAATTATAATAGCAGAATGTAACTTTCAATTGGAAAACCATATTTTTCTTTGCACAGGCTAATGCTTGCCTCTCTCAGCTGCTAGATTCAACTTTACTTTAGCTGAAGATTTGAAGGAAGCTGCATCTGATGAAAAGGTGAAGTTAGAACTTGGTACCAAGATCAGTAGAGAACGAATTGGTCATGAGGTTGGATGCTTACACCATTTACCTTGATTTCTTTGCTGCTTTAGTGTATAATCAAGTTTTTTTTCCATTCTTGATGAACTTGGTAAAATGCCATGTCAAAACCCTTTGTCATCAATTTTCTTTGTTTGTATATTTGCAGATTGATCTTATGATGTCAGACAAACACCCAGTTAAAGCAATGTGTGACATATGTGCGTTGGGGCTATTTTACGTTGTATTTTCTTTCCCTGAGAAATCCAACCCTCCAGTTTTTGATAAATGTGATCGGTATGTCCTTGTTCTAACATAGCTTGTATTTTTTTTAAATTTTGGATTCAGATAACTGTCTGCCATTTCAAATCATTGTAGCTATAGAATTGTGGAAGCATAGGACACACTGTCCTGCACTTGTTTATTTTGTTATACCCATTAGCATCTCTACTTCAGTTCAATCTCATCTCTTATCTCCTGTGGTATGCAGGCAGTGTGTTTCACATATTGAAGCAACTTGGAATCTTGCATATTCTATTGGCAACTCTGTGTTCAGCAGTGGATATGATCCCAAGTCGCAGGTCTGAATTTTTTAGCATATTTCTTGATAAATGAGCACGCTGAAACTGGGTGTGTGTGTGTGTGTGTTTCCTTCCTCTGCTTTAAATGTTTCACAAAGTAATACCCTGTAACTCCACAGCAAATAAAAGTCAGAATCCAATTCTGTTGTAAGTTGTTACATTTTGTCAGATTCATTGGTAAGCCATTTACAAAAAGAATGTGCACTGATTAAACTGTTTTGGTAAAGCATAAATATAACCTTTTCTGTTGTGGTGTGCTAATAAGCTTGTTTCTTCAGTTTCATAACCTATGTTTGATGAATTTTCTATGCTAGTAAAATTTACTACAAGCTGTGTATTATTTTGCAGGATTTTTTATTTTCAATTTATTTTCTCTTGGCTTCCCTTAACATCAAGATATGCTATTGTCTTTAGGATGAGCGACGAAGGCTTTGCCTGTATAGCGCATTATTCATTCCCCTCCGAAATATGTTCTACTTGGACAAAAGATCTAAGAAGGTAACAAACATCTTAGGTGTGCATCATCCATTTGTTTTTTTTTTTCCAAATGCCACGGTTTGGAATGTTTTGAACTGGCAAAATTCGAGCAGTTTGTGTGTTTGTGCTCACTAAAGTTATTTGCTTAAAAACAAGGGAGTCAATGTGTACATTTACTTAATACGAATTTCGTTTATTGAATGTAGAGGTAGGTTTGGTGTGCCACTATGCCATGGCTATTGCTTCTTTTTAAGTATGCTGAACATTATGTACCGGGCTCTTAATGCTTTTTAACTGGAACCTTTGACTTTTTAAGCAGACAAATTTATTTGTTTACAGTGCTATGAGAAACTCCTTACTAGCTCAGTTTGCAGATAATGTCACTTTTGAGTTTTGACCAAAGCAGTGTTTTGTTACTGCTTGCTAATTTTACTTCAGAAAGGTCATCTACTGACTTCTGGATATCCTTGTTTACTTTGATCTATTTGTCCAATCCTCCTCTTGGAGGCTTTGGAGCATTACCTCCCTTCAATCACTTATGATCTCGTTGGAAATTGTTGTATGTTACTCATACAGTTGCATGCTTGCTTCCTGCCATCACTCATGAGCTGGCGTTCATAGCTTCTCTCTTTTGATAGCGACAATTCATAGTTTTGTCTAGCTTTTGGTGTCCAATAACCTGATCTTGATCATTATATCATGTGGGTAGTCTATAGATACATTTAAACCTGGTGAAAACACTGGTGATGAACAGGCCACCTCCGCCCCTAAGACTCAGAATCCTGTAGATCTACACCCCGCCGTACGCCCAAGCCGCAGCCAGTCCGCCTCACCCCGCACCCGCCTCCGCCCGATCACTCTGCTCCACACCCCTGTCCCCGCCGCCCACCACACGGCAGCCCACCCCACGGCCGGCCCCTCCACTCCCATCGCCCACCCCACGGCAGCCCGCTGCGTGGCCCCCTCCTCGCTCCAGGCCATCGCTCGCCCCGTCCCCGCCTGCACAGCTCCCCTCCCCCTCCCTCCCGGCCGCCGCTCGCCCCGTCCCCATCCGACGCAGCTCCCCTAGGCGAGGAGAGCGTGCCGCGCACGGCGGCCACGACGGCGGGTCGGCGAGCAGGCGTGGCCCACAGTGGCACCTCGCGCCGCTCGGCTCTGCCCGCCACCTGGCGCCTTGCGACAGTTGTCGCTCGCCGCCCGCCTCGAAGCCGCGCCGCTCGCCTCGAGGTACGCACCCTCGCCCCCAAACCAGCTGGCGCCGCCCCTGCCGGCGGGCTGCGCTGTCCCCGCACGTGCCGTCGAGCGGGGCCGGGCTTGGCGGGCAGACTGCTGTGGGTCGACGCGGCCGCTCCTTGGGGCCGCAGAGGGGGCGGCGATAGCGGTGGCTGCGGAGGGAGGCTGCGCTGCGCGCAGCGCGGGGGCACCAGCTAGTTCCTTTGAAGTTTGGTGACTAACATAGCATGGTGCGCTGTAAATGTTTTGGTGCTTGCTGCCTGTCCACCTTTAAGGAAATGGGGAAATAAATTTGGATACTAAAAATCCACTTCAACCTATGAAGCTCCTCTAAAATACTCACTTTCCTGTTCATTTATTATTTCTTTCAATTGTGTGATAAAGAAATACATCATCTGCTGCAGGTTCCTGTTTCTAGCTATATTATTAAGGACTCGCTAAAGTTGAAAACTAGCGATGCTGAAATGGTATGTTCTGTTGAGTTGCTCCTAGCAGAATTTGTTTGTGATTACAGTCAGTTTTATGTACTGTTACAAACTAACTAGTTGTGTGCTCTTAAAAAGGTTGTCAGCATACATGCTGCTAGTGCAAGGTTCGCTGAGTTAGTTCTCCTTGGGTCAAATGTTGATGTTGGTACTCTCAAAGAGAAGCTGGAAGATGAATATCTTGAGATACCAGTAGACTGCGTGAAGCGTGTTTTTGCAGGTCAGTATTCAACACGCAAGTTTAAATTTGACAGGTCTTCTGAACTAGTTTATCCTTTGTAATCCGATATTATTTGGTGTTTGCTTTATTTTTATATTCTGTACAGTGATAAACATTTATTATTGCATTCAGTTTGTTACAATACTTGCAAATTTCGTAATGATTGAATCCGATTCTTTCAATGTCATAAGATTGATAGTTGTTTGTTTAAAGTAACATTTTGGACTAAAAGATGTGACACTCTGAATATTGCAGGACTCATACTCCGAGAAATAAAGGACTTTTGGCGGGTGGCACTGCTTATATCTATTCTCTCCTACCCAGAAGCTGAAAGTACTGCTGACATCCTTAATAAGCCGGATGAGCTGCAACGGAGGAAAGAGAAATACATCAGAGTTGAGCAATCCATAACTGACCTAGGTGAATTAGTAAACTGATGGTTGAAGAATTTGTGCTTCCCCATAACTGCAAGTGTGAGAGATTTACTTCATATGATTGCTTAACTGCTCTGGTTTATTGTTTCTCTTTTCCAGATCTTGATGGGGTGTGGAAGTTGAAGCCGTTGCTCGATGGCAAATCTATTATGGGAGTTATGCAGGTCAAGTCAGGAGGCCCACTGATAGGACAATGGGTACACTAATACTCTGCCCCTTCTCCAGATCGTAGTAATTCTAGATTCTGAAAAATATTGAGAAAATGTGTTCCTTGTCGCAGCAACAGCGTGTATTGAAGTGGCAGCTCGCACATCCGACCGGGACCATGGATGAGTGCATCGAGTGGATGAAGCAGTCGCAATCGAAACGACAAAAACTAGAATCCAGCAGCCAGTAGTAAATAGCATTTTGAGCATAGGTCATAGGATCTTTTGAAATAGGTTGCCAAACACACATTTGCATCAGTTTGCTTCAGTTAAAGGGCCGCCTTGCTGATAACATATGCACACGGAAATGCCTGTCATCACAAGTGGCAAATGTAAGACAGTCTTCATATATATTAATCGGCTGATCCTGACGTCACAAATTTGCTAAATGAGATATTTTTGGAAAATACCTTGTATGTGGTTGCTATGTTTTCCTCTTTCCTATTTCTGGATACACAGTGGAGAGTAAAGATGGAAGTTTTTTTTCCTTTAATTTCAGTTTATGTAAATAATTAGTATTACGTAATTGTTTGCAAAAGCCCTGATGGACCATTCTCAAGAAGCTTAGGAAAGTTGGGATGCCTGCACCTCTCAAAATGCTAAAAAGAAGCATACTGTTACTTGGACTTGGTACGGTGTTCTATTTTTGAGTAAATTCTTGTAAAAGTAGTTTTTCTTGGTTCTCTAATTGAGCGTTGCATCGTATAGCAACATTGATTCTTTTTCCTTGCACCCGCAATCACTCCGTACCATTGCCACACTTGGCATCACTGACACTGGGAGTGAGAAAGTATATTCATACCAGTGGACAGACATAGTGAATGAATGTCAATACACATTCACTTGAGTCGTTAGAGCAAAATACGCATGGCATCCTTAATTGACAACTTATACTAAAGACCTCACTCAATTGTCATGGCATCCTTACTCACATGTAAATACTCCCAGCCCCATACACCCATGAGTTCTTTAGTAGGCACATTACAGGTAGACAATGGTAGTCAATAGCGGATACATATTCCATGCTTGCACATACACGAGGAAATAGTAGTCACGCATCAGGAAACAGTAGTGAAAGTGCCACAAGTTAATAACTAAGCAAGCAGTGGACATAAGTTAGCGACAATATCCTATGTAATCACTTAATGTGTGCAATCAAATAATCTGAAGCGCCGGCTTAGGCTTAGTGACCAAAGTACCCTACTCTAACGAAGCAGCGACCAAGATTTGAATCCTAACTGAACCAATAGCAAAGAACCCTAAACTTCTCAAGGCCGACCAAGCAGTAAAGTGGAGCTCCGAATTCGAAACACCAGGGCTCTCACCCTCATCAGCACAACCATCAAGCAGGGCAGCCTCCATGCCAAGCACCAGCTCGCGCTGGAGCTCCACCACGACGACGCGGCGCCGCAGCACGACCTCCCCGTCCTCGGCGACGGGCGCCTCCTGCCCCCGGGAGTCCAGCAGCACCACGTCCTCGCCGATGCTCGCGGTGCGGGCAGTGAAGCGCGCAGCGAACCTGCCCGACCCGCTGGTGACGCGAGCGATGATGGTCGCCTCTACAGCGGGTTTGACATGTGCAAACCTGAAGCTCATTGCGCAGTTCTCGCTTGATACGTCCTTCGTCCTGGCGCAGCTGATGGCTCCACGGTAGGCGATGTTGTTGTATCCAAAGTAATGCAAGCATAGAACCTTGTCGTCACCGGATGATAATGGTGACCTCCCGTCGCCCTTCACCTTGAGGTCGATCTCGAAAATTGGCTCATCCAAGAGAATGATGGCGCGGCTAGGGCCTGTGAGTTCCAAGAGCGAGTCCTGCACACATCATGCATACAAATTAGATGGGTTCACTTTTTTTTTATCCAGTCAGATAAGAGACAAGAATGCAAATTACTGTCCGAGGATCAATTTCCATGAAATGAACATATTGGTGATGGGCCGGAGTTCCTTGAGACATTTACAAGTTCTTCGAACATTTAAAAGAGAACAGGTTTAACTGTGAATTATGATCACATCTCCTCCTGAAACTGCAGTACATACATGAGTGAATAATTCCTGGTCAGAATGATTCCAATACCAATCCCCACGAGCTAGCAGTCTAGCACCCACATATATCTTTTGCAAAATGCTTGCTGTGTTTCAGATTTTAAGCTGAACACCAAAACAACATAATATATAGTTACTGTGAGCAAACAAAACACACATATATATCGAAAGAAAGCAGAATGGCTATACTAACCATGATATATGGTATACAATGTTCAGTGTAATAGTGGATTAGATGAAATATAATGAGACTGAAGAGGCACTACTAGACATGCCTGCGGTGAGGTGAGCGTCTGGCAATTGTCCCTGTCCCGCCGGAAGAGGTAGTTGCGCATCCGGTCCTTGGAATCACGGACGGCGACGTCGCCGTAGACGTCCAGAGGCCACTTGAGACCCCCGGCGAGGGAAGCCACCTTGACGAAGAAAATCTCCATGGTGTCCATAGGCTGCGCAGAGACGGGCAGCACCTGCCCATCGGTGCAACGCATGGGAGGCAGCTCGGCTGCAGAGACAAATGTCATCGACATCTTTCTTCTACAGACGACAAGTATTACTCGTATGGTTTCTAATGAATTTTTAGTTTTTTTTTACCATAACACATTAACGAGAAAGAAAAAAAATCAGGGAACAAGAAGAAGAGGATGAACAGGATCGAGAGAGCCAGAGAAAGGTACAAACTGGGTTTGTAGAAGGCGGCGTCGTCGTTCTTGCCATAGATCTGGATCCACTCCGAGCGGTAAATCTCAAAGATCTCGTGTGGCTTCATCTCCTCCTCCTCGTCCTCGTCGTCCATCTCCATGGCGTGGTGGTCGCCGTTTACCTCGCGCGGTCTCTTGATGTCGCGACGCCGCCGCTAACCACCTCACCCGCCGCCTTCTCCAGATCCGGTCTCTTGTGGGTTTGGCCGCCGTTTCCACCCGTTTCGCCGCCTCCATATCACCACCGCAAATAAAGAAGGTTGATTATAACATGGCAAGTGCTAATCTCGCCTGACACGTATATATTGCTCACTCCATCCAAATTTACAGGTCATTTGGTTTTTTTAATATCAATTTTGATATACTTTTCTTATTTAAAAAATTCATAATTTTCATTTATTTTCATTATGATTTAATTTAGCATATTGTACTTAACTATAATTTAAAATTTTCTATATTTTCATAATCTTTTAGAATAAGACGGGCTATTGGTGAATAAAAAACAAACGGAGAGAGTAAGCAACTATGAAAACCTATCCTAGTCACGGGTGGATGAACCTTGTAACTATCATGTGCCATATCATTCTTCCTTGTTTCTACAACTCTATTTTGAAATATTTATCACTGGCTAATTCATTTTTAAACTATAATGTGAACAGAGAGTACTATAATAGATCTTATAAACATAGGACTCCCTCGCTCCATCCAGGATTGAGATATGGGTGTACACGTATACTTCGGGTGTCCATCCATCAACCAACTGTTAAAGACGCATGGAAACGTTCCGTGGGAAACGAAAACCCCTCTTCTCAACCCATGCTGGCTATACCTACGCCTTTCCAAAATGCCACATCATGTAATATAGTTTGGATTAAGAAATGAAACAAGATCTATCAATACAATCTTTCATCGCACAATTTCATATGTTGGCCATAGTATTTATTAATTGCAACTTATGTGATTGGACATAGTCAATAGTCGGATGAAATGAAAACGACACCTTCATACGTGACTATATATAATGTACTCCCTCCAGGTCTGAATTAGTTGTCGTTTTAGAAATTTACAAGTCAAACTTTTAAAACTTTGACTATATATAACCTTTATATTATTTAGTTTTGAATCATAAAAGTCATATGTATAGATTTGTCTTAACAAATACTTTCATAAAAATATATATAATATTTATTTATATTCTAATAAAAACATTGGTCAAAGTTATGTTTTGGAAACTGTGCCGATGTCTAAAACGACAACTAATTCAGACCTAAAGGGAGTAGGCAATAAGGAAGAAGCATATCTCTTCACGGTCTCTCTACATTGGCATATCAACATTGACTTTTGCCTAGCACGGCTTTCGCCGGTGGCTCATGGAACTAGCCTAGGCCAATGGTAATAAACCATGATTGCCATCAGTTTTTCACTTTTTCCCGTGGATGATCCATGGCAACAATTCTAATAACAAACAATTGTCTATTTCGCTCTAAATACAAATTCATATTTCAACATAACCCACTACCCAAGATTTGAGTGTCCATGATGATCAGTGATCATCACAAGAATATAACTCATATATATTAGAAATTGTCATAGAACTACTCGACCAAATCATAATAAATTAGATGGCTTCTATACAACCAGCTTTACGACCATCTCATTACATATCACTTCATCAAACAAATATTCATCATCCAAATTGATCTTTGTCACTACCTCTCGGGTGTTTGGTATCCATAACTAAAGTCAAATGTGTGAATTAACGGAGGACTAAACTTTAACTATCCCTTAAGCTAAACTTTAGTTCACGAGTACAAAAAATGAACTAAAGAGGGCTAAAGTTCTCTAGAAATTGAGAAAAGTCAAACATGTCCCCCTCTCACAACCATATCCATCCAGTACGTTCCACCCACAACGACATTCAAATGAAGGGTATTCTTGACAATATATATTTATACCTATCTATTAGCCCTTGCTACCAAACAACCTCTAACTAAACTTTAGCTTAGCCAAGCAAACTTTAGCTAGGACCAAAATTTACCTCTGGCCCATCAAAACATCCCCATCTCATACTCTAGTACTCTACCCACATAGGTTGTGCCACACCACCCCCCCAAGTGAAAAATTGCATTCAGATGCAGAAAAGTTTGAGCTTCTAGGCTAGCACCATGATGCCATAATTAAGCTTGCCACAAACTGCATATATATGCAAAGGCAAACATGTAAGATGCATCGATAAATTATCTGCAAAGAACAAGGGCACATATGATGCATCAAACCTATTGCTTTAAAATAGGGTCACAGAAAAAACAACATTGTTAAGAAAAAAAAATGATAAACACATGGTTATCCTTTATCCAAGGACACGTAACTCTTAAGAGTAAACGGCCATGACCTCATAGCTGCAGCATAGCAACAAATTCTAGTTGCAGAATACTAATAATCAAACAAAGTTTTGGTTAGAAGAATTTCCAATGGGCATTTTCTTGTGTTTAATAGACATATATTAGAGCAATTGGCCATTATATGAACAACCCATTAAAAACATCCACAGATTGCTTACATGCATATTAATTCACAAAGCACTACTATGGAGAGCACTAATAGAGGCGGGTCAGTGGCTATATGTACAGCCAAGTATCTCACCTGACGGCACACTCATATTGATGGAAATAACTATTTTTGGCGCCGGGCATGCAATCAACTCTGAAAGTCCATTTCCAGAGTTGTATCCTATCAGCCGCCTCTAGAGATACCATTTCTAGAGTCAGGTGGTAGAACAAGCCGTCTCTGAAAATCCACTCTATAGAGACAGTTTACTCTACGGCCGTTGTTGTAAATAAAGTATCAAAGGCAGCCAGAAGCTCACCATATCGTTGGAAATGGATTTCCTTGGTGGCATACAAAATTAAATCGATTTATAGGGGGCGACTAATATGTTTAACCCATGTCTAAAAAAGAAAGCAGGTGCAAAGTTTGAAAAACAGTTGTGATTCCAGCCAATTAAAACTAAGCATAGTACCATTTTTTCACGACTGTATGTTAGACACTCTGAACATTGCAGGACTCAATACTCCGAGAAATAAAGGATTTTTGGCGGGGGGGCACTGCTTATATCCACTCTTTTGTACAAGGAAGCTGAAAATGCTGCTGACATCCTCAACAAGCAGGATGAACTGCATAGGAGGAAAGAGAAATACATCAGAGTTGAGCAATCCATAACTGACCTAGGTGATGTAGTAAATTGCTAGTTGAAGAATTTGAGCTTCCCCATAACCGCAAGTGCGAGAGACTTGTTCATTTGGTTGCTTAACTGCCCTGGTTTGTCGTTTATCCTTTTCCAGATCTTGATAGTGTTAGCGTTATAGGGGACCCATACCCTAGAGACGTGGATACAGAGCCTCGCCAAGGTACGGAAGATACGCATCCCGCCTCGAAAGAAGGCGTGACAAGGCTGTGGGACCAAGGGGCCGGTCCCACAGTGCGATGGACGCCCCGCAGACCAGTCAAAAGCCCGTATCATGACCCAGCGGGACACGAGGCGGCAGGCTACACAACCCCCGGGCCGGACCCAGGGAACCCCCGGGAAGCTCCGAGGCTTCCACCCACCGCATTAAGTGCGGCGGGGGGACGGGTCAAAAGTGGAGCTGCTTGGTGCAGGGGGCGTGCGTGCCCTATCGCACATCGCCCAACGGGACGGGACAGGGCGCCGCCCTCTCCGTTAGCCGGACCACGATGGCTGCAGCAGGCCCAACAGTGCCACGCTGACACGCCAGGATGGTGCACGACGGACGTGGAGGATGTGACGGCCAGTCCTTTGCACAGTGAAGGAAGTACCAAACTATGTTATGAGATATGGTCTGTTGAAACCACCTTTATAGGCCAGTGCTACCAACTCTATACTGACCTCTCCTCCCTTGAGCAATAAAATGGCAGAGGGGTGCACCCAGAAGGGGATCAATCATTCAACCATCCTAGGTCAGGCTAGAATACAAGAACTTACACCCATCCTCTAGAGCACCTCGACCCACGCTAGAACATTGGATGTAACTTGTGTTCTACATCATCTACTATATCACTACCAGAGGACGTAGGGTATTACACCAACATGGTGGCCTGAACCTCTCTAAACCCTTGTCTCCTTCTTTGCCAGTACTCACTCCCAGCCTCAAGGTCAAGCGGAAGTGCCCACGTCCCTACTCTCCTTTATACCTGTGGGATACCTATACAATATCTTAGTGTCAGGACCATCGACATTGGCGCGCCAGGTAGGGGCCGGGCATGCTGACCGCAGACCTCGATGGCTGCGAGGCAATCGGGCCTTGAGAGGCTAGCTCGTTCAGCTACTAGATCCAACGATGGAGAGGTGACACCGCGCCGTGGGGCCCGTGCACCGCCAGCAGAGCGGGGTCCGCAGTATGTGGCTTCCGCTCCGCCAGTGCCTCACTGTGGGCGCTCTGCGCTTTCATTTGGAGGAAGCACTGGTGTCTGCGGGTGGCCACCAGGCACCCCACAACCTCGGAGGCAACCTTGCTCCACAGCCGCAGCCGTGGGGGCACCAGCAGCATACCCTTCCTGCTGTGGTGCCTCCTCCGCAGCCTTCTACCCCTGACCACGGGCAGGGGGCCAAATCTCAGTCCGTATGGGGCCCTGTTGCCCCCGAATGGCCAGTGCTGAGCTGGCGGGCTAGGCGCCGGCTAGATTTCTCCGACCATGCGTTTGGGGCACTGGATGCGGCAGAGGCTCTGCTGCGAAACCCACCCGCGCTCGATGCAGCGAAAGAAGCGCAAGAACAATGGCGGCATGATGTAGCAAGATTTGTCGCCGCCGGCCGCGTGCCCCCGGGTGCTTCCCAAGTTACGGGTGGACTTAGGCACCTCAGCACCAACCAACAGTCCACTCGCAAGCTCCCCAGGGTGACGCGCTGGGACATTAGCAGCCGCCACCTTAGCACTAACAGCAGCGCGACTTGCGTGAAGTCTTGGATGGCAACAGGGCGGCGGAAGACACCCGGCTGGCAATTGAGCGCAGTCGGGAGCACCGTCGATAGGATCTTGCCAACATGCAGGCCTCGGGGGCCGGGGGCTATTGTCACAGGAAACCGGCTGGCGAGTATTCCGTGAGCGGACACACTAGGGAGCCGAGGATCGCATGTTGCTTCGGTCATCTCCCTAGAATGTGGCTCCTATCGGCTTCTCCCTAGGGAGCCGATCAATGTCTGGGGCTTGCGGTGGTGCGGGCGTGCCACCTGGCTTGACCTTACAGCCAGGAAGGTTGTGCGTCGGATGCAATGGTTGTCTCCCGTTTTCCCTAAAGTGTGTACATAACAGATCTTAAACGTTAAATACGTGCCTGATCGCTAGGATCGGCAACGCAGGAGCCCATGGATTCCCATCGGCTAAAGAGCCGATGCTACGTGGTACAGGAGATGTGCAGATATAATAATAAAAATAAACCGCATCCGTGACGAGATAAATAAACCCTATCTAAAAGCATGATATAACAGATTTGTATAGCCAAATCGGCGTCTAACCAGGACTTCCAAAGAAGTCCATCTAACTAGACAGATACAAAATTACGACATGTATAGATAGGGTGCTTGAGATACATCGTTCTATCGGGATGTCGCGTGCACGCGCAGCAGCAAGACGCGTCGTGAATTGGAACAAACGAGTAGATGACGTATGACAAGCTATATGAATATCGATCTACCGCATGAAGTACAAATACATAAACAAATCGATAAACATGCAAGATAACTAGTGAATCGCGATACTTGCGAAGCTTAGTACGAGACTCACCGGGATAAATGCAAGACAACAAGCAGCCCTAACACAATCTACTAGAGAAAACATTAAGACGTACCGATGTCATGTGGGATAACTAGCAAACCTTGCCATCAAAAACGCTTTAGTACAAGGTTCGCCATGGATCCAGTAAACGCTTTGCTGCCCTAGCCGACCTGGATGAACCAGCTAGGGCAGCATGATGCTCACATGGAGAGAATAAACCTGTGGGCTAGGGTAGCAATGCGCCGAGAGTTGATGAGCAAGACACCGCTACCTGATAACGATATCATAGCTGGTTTATTCATGGATAGAAGATACATATTTATAGTTCGAAGACTTAGCCCTCAAGGCAAACCCTTTCCTAGATAGACTTGAACTCTTTACTAACTAATAGATTACAACTTAATTAGGACTCTATGACTTGATAACATGATCTGCACTCTTCCTCTTATCGGTCCAGATCCTCACGAGACTTCCAAATATCAACCGAAACATGACATATAAATGCTGACAGATTCTGGTTGTCCTATTGTTTCAGCAATTCCTGTCGACTCCGAGCATATCTAGATGTGATTCCAGCGGCATTGGAAAGCTTATCTCCTTAGCTTTCCATCCATATGTAGAACGCCCAAAACAGAGTCCGTATGTGGCCTGTGCGTCCATTTTTGTGTGGCCTACTCCTGCCGTCCGAACCAGTCTGGCGAATAAACTGGGCTTTAACACGGCTTAGGCCTATGACTTCATCTCAGCTTGGGCCTTGGGCACACACTTACCATTATATTTGGCCAAACTTAAGATATGAGCCTGGCCAAGTAAACTCCTTTAACATGGGCTTCTTCCGACACTTTGGCCTGACTAGTCTCGGTCAAATTCTGGCAGCAACAGGGGCCAACCCCCGTTCGGGCCCCTAACCCCCAGATCGAGGCACAGGCCCCCATGCCTGGGGATCAACCCTGGTACGGGGTGCGCAACCCCCCGGGCTTCGGGGTTCTAGGCATTCCTATTGCCCCAACCTCCGGAGTTGGATTTCAGGGCTAGTTGTCGGGCTCTCGCCCCACACCTTCTGTGAGCCCCGTGGCCAGCGAAGTTTCGTCCACACCTTCCAGAGAAGTTCGATGGTACTATTAATTCACAAGAATTCCTCCAGATTTATGCTACTTCCATCATAGCAGCCGGAGGTGCCAATGACATGATGGCGAACTACTTCCATGTCGCTTTAACTGGGCTGCGCGCACTTGGTTGATGAATCTCCCAGAGGCCTCGATCACCTCTTGGGAGGAGTTGTGCCGGCAGTTCATTGCGAACTTTGCTAGCTCATGCCCACGGGCAAGATTCAAGGTGGACCTGCATGCGGTGAGACAATAGCCCAATGAAACCTTGCAACAGTTTGTCCACCGGTTTTGCAAGGTACGACACACCATCCCTCGGATTCACCCCAGCTTCAGTTATCGTGGCTTTCCGCCAAGGGGTTCGAGATGAGAAGATACTGGAGAAGCTTGCCACGCATGAGGTCTTCGACGTTGGAGAGCTTCTTCGGCTCACAAACAAGTGTGCCCATGCGGCCGAGGGTCGGGCGTGGCACAATCCCCGGACGGTTCAGCCAGGGCTGCCAGACCAATCCCCGGACCACGATTGACAGAAGAAGAAGAAGTCCCCAGAGCAAGGGGTGGTCTTCGCGGCGGATAGGGGAAAGCCAGGAGAGCAACCCCGCCGTGAAGACAAGAATGCAAGAGCCGCCCCGGATCGGGGCAAAGCAAAGATGTGGTGTCCCCTTCATGACACAGATGGTTATGACCTGAAGGACTGCCGCATCATGAAGAACATCACCAACCAAAACCGTCAGAGACGGGAAACCCCCAGCAAGAAGAACCCAAGAAGGACCCCCGAGGGGACAAAAAGCCTCGAGGGAATACCCCCGACGATGATGGTGAAGGTGAAGACAATGCCGTGCAGTTCCAGGCGGCAAAGCGCACTACTGCCATTATACACAGCAATATCGGGAGCGCGGTGTCTTGTCGCACAGTCCAGCTCCTCAAAAGGCAAGTATCAGCCGTCGCTGTGCTCCCTGAATCGCGCTGCCCTCTAAAGTGGGTTAGTACCCCCCTCACCTTTGGGCCAGGGGATCTGCCCCAAAATATGGTGGGGGCTGGAGAACTCCCGCTCATGGTCTCCCCAACCGTCGCCAATGCGTGCCTTCGGCACGTGCTTGTCGATGGAGCTATAGGCCTCAATGTCCTCTCTGCCTGGGCTTTTGCCCAGCTCGGGATTCCTGTGGGTAGCCTGACCCCTGCCTCCACCAGGCCTCCAGTGGTGCCCGTCATCACTCGGGGCCCCCTTGACAAGGAAGAAAGCCTGGGGTTTGACTCCTAGGCCTCAACGTCGAAGATGCAGCAAGACTCACTCAACGGAGCTGAGGTCCCGGCTAAGATCATTCAGATCGGGGCAGGGCCTTCCCAGACCACCCGCATTGGCGGAGGTTTGGATCCCAAATAGGAACTCGGGCTCATTACTTTCCTCCGGCCGAATGTTGATGTGTTTGCTTCGCAACCATCCGACATGCCCAGGGTCCCTAGGGAGGTAATTAAGCACAAACTTGCCATATACCCCAGCGCGAGGCCGGTGCAGCAGAAAGTACGCAAGCAGTTGTTTGAGAGGCAGGACTTCATCGGCCAAGAGATCGCCAAGCTTCTCCGCGCGGGCTTCATCCGGGAAGTTCAACACCCGGACTGGCTCGCGAACCCCATGGTAGTCCCCAAGGTTGGAGGCAAGCTACGGATGTGTATCGACTACACTGATCTGAATAAAGCATGTCCTAAAGATCCTTATCCTCTCCCTAGAATTGATCAAATAGTAGATTCTACAGCTGGTTGCGAGCTCCTATCATTCTTAGATGCATATTCGGGCTTTCACCAGATTAGAATGGCTAGGGAAGATGAGGAGAAAACATCGTTTACCACTACTTGCGGGCTGTACTGCTATGTGAATATGCCGTATGGTCTTAAGAATGCTTTGCCAACCTTTGTACGAGCAACCCATATTATCCTCAAAGACCATATAGGAAAAATAGTTGAGGTGTATGTAGATGACATCATAGTTAAATCCTGTCAGAGTAGCTCATTCCTCCGGGATTTAGATGATGTGTTCAAAAGTCTGCGCCAGTACAAGATGATGCTTAATCCAGACAAGTGCGTGTTTGGGGTTGCTACGGGAAGGCTCCTCAGATTCCTAGTTTCTCACTGGGGAATTGAGACGAACCCCGAGAAAATTCAAGCCATCGAGAAGATGCAACCCCCGACCCGCATCAAGGAGGTGCAAAAGCTGTCTGGCAGCATGGCTGCTCTCAGTCGGTTCATCTCTAGGCTGGGGGAGCGGGCGCTCCCGTTCTTCAAGCTCCTTAGGAAGAACAACCCGTTCGAATGGACAGAGGAAGCACAAGAGGCATTCGAAGCATTGAAGAAATACCTCTCCTCCCCGCCGGTGCTGGTCGCACTGCGGGAGGGGGAGCCTCTACTCCTCTACATTGCGGCCACTAACAACGTGGTCAGTATGATGCTTGTTGCCGAAGTGGGAGGAATCCCCTCAGCCTGGGCAAGACCCTTCGGCGGTGATGCTGGGAGGTGAGCCAGGTCCCGCAAGGGCTAGTGAGGCATTTGACCATATGGAAGTAGTAACAGGAGCTGAGTCCGCGCCCAGCGCAGAGACCCCTGTTCCTCCAGAGTCCGCCCCACCCTGTCTCGGGCCCGATGATGAACTCCGAGAACCCTGAAGGATCCAACATCCGGTCTACTTTGTGAGTGAAGTCCTCCGAGATGCCCCAACAAGGTACTCTGAGGTCCAGAAGTTACTTTACGCTGTCCTGATAGCATCAAGGAAGCTACGGCACTACTTTCAAGGCCATAAGATCTTTGTCGTCACTTCCTACCCACTTGGCACCGTGTTGAGAAACCGACACGCTACTGAGCGGATAACCAAATGGGCGGCTGAGCTGGCGGAGTTCGAGCTACAGTTTGTGGCTCGGCATGCAATCAAGAGTCAGGTACTTGCTGACTTTCTCACTGAATGGATGCCGAGCGCCGAAGCTGCAGATCATGAAGCCCTAGAACCCAACACACCCAAAGAGCCATGCGTCTAGTTCACCAAGAAACCCTAGGAGCTAAGGTTTGATGGCTCATGTAAACGCAAGAGCTCAGGGGCAGGCGTTGTCCTCATAACTCCTGAACGGGAGCTCTTGAGGTACATGTTCTACATCATGTTCAAGACTTCAAACAACGCAACTGAATATGAAGCCCTGATCATGAGACTTAAGACTGCTCTCAGTCTTGGGGTCCGATAGCTCCGAGTCAGAGGAGACTCACAGCTGGTGATCAACCAAGTCAATGGCTTATGCGCCTGTAACAAGGCTCACTTGGCCGCATATCTCACGAAGGTCAAGAAAATTGAACTCTCTTTCGATGCTATTGAGTTCAGATACATCCCTCGAGAAGAAAACACACAAGTAGATGAACTATCCACCCTTGCTTCTGTAAGGATTCCCCCTCCTGCTAGGGTCTTCCATAACCGAGTGCTCTAGTCCGTCAGCGGAGCCCCTGGGGCAGTGGCATACGGATGACCTCTTGAAGGTGGCGGTGATTTCTGGGCTATGGGGTGGCATCACCCCTCAGCCCGGAGATCAAAATGTTGGACACTCAAACTCCAGGCAACCCCAAGCCTTTGGGACAGGAAATACGAGCCCCAAGCCACCACAAGCCCCGAAATGTGATCGCCCTCCCAATATGGAGGAAGCTCAGGTGAACCCCGGTGATTGGATCTAGGAGATCCAAGGGTTCCTGAAAGACAACACCCTTCCCGGGGATAAGGCAGTTGCAGAGCGGGTAATTCGCCAATAAAAAAGGTACGCAGTGGTAGAAGGGGACCTCTACCGCCGGTCGTCAAATGGTGTTCTGCTTAAATTTGTCACCCGGGAGGAAGGCCTTAAAATCCTCAAGGACATCCATGAGGGCGAGTGTGGGAGTCACTCAGCATCTCGCACGATGGTCGGGAAGGCCTTCGGGCATGGCTTCTATTGGCCAACAGCCCTCAAGGACGTAGCTGAGATGGTCAGGAGATGCAAATCAGTGCCAATTCCACGTGAAGCAAATCCATACTCCGTCCCAGCTCATGCAGCTCATCCCCTTGTCATGGCCTTTTGCGGTCTGGGGGATTGATGCCCTTGGTCCATTTCCCTAAGCTGTTGGTGGCTTCAAGTACCTCTACATAGCCATCGACAAGTTCGCCAAGTGGCCAGAAGCTATCCCTGTCAGAACGATCGATAGACATTCGGCGACTAAGTTTCTTCGGGGGATCGTTTCTCGGTTCGGGGTCCCGAGTCGCATCATCACCGACAATGGCTCAAACTTCACCAGTGCTATTTTTCAAGCATATTGCGACGACATGGGGATCAAGATCTGCTATGCCTCTTCGTGCCACCCCTAACGTAATGGGCAAGCGGATAGGGCAAATGCAGAAATTCTCAAAGGCCTCAAGACCCGAACTTTTGAAAGCTTGGAGAAATATGGCAAAAGATGGGTGGACCATCTCGAGCCCGTGCTTTGGGCAAATCGGACAACACCATGTCGGGCTACTGGGGAAACCCTGTTCTTCTTAGTCTTTGGGGCAGAAGTAGTTCTTCCCCCTGAAGTTATAAATGGGAGCCCTCGGGTAAACGCTTTCGATGAAGAACGGCAGGAACAACTCCAGCAAGACGACATCGACCTCCTAGAGGAAAAGCGCCTAGTAGCTGCTCTCCATGCCGCCAAATATCAGCAGGCCTTGAGCCGTTACCGCCTGTGCTGAGTGAGGCCCCGGTCGCTGGAAGTAGGTGACCTTGTGCTCAAACGCACTCCGACTAGAGTGGGGATGAACAAACTTTCCCCCACTTGGGAAGGCCCCTACCGTGTGACCGAGGTATCTCGAGGCAGCTGCGTACGCTTAGCCTCGGATAGCGGTGAATAGCTCCCATTTCCATGGAACATCGAGCATCTACGTAAGTTCTACCCTTAAGGCATCATGGTGCACCCTCAAGATGAACCCTGATGCTTGGGGGCCACCTGTTATGTTCCTACAATGCTCATATATGAAGTTTGCTACTTAACTCCGCATTTCTATAACGTATCCATTTGGGACCTTGCTTAGAGTACCTGAAAAATATTTAAGCTGACACCCGGGGCAAGGTTCCATGTCGTTAGCAAGGGCTACGGTTAGGGGATAGCACCAAGAGTCCTAGTTGGGTCGTCTCCGTGTTCCGGTACGAAGCAGTACCCCAGGTATAAGCTAAATCGTGGAAAATCCACGATGGGTTGCTATGCCTTGGTCTGGTCCGTCTTCACCCATCCATGGCTTCCCATTCTAGGAGATTCTTTGGTCCTAAACCCCCTAGCTATGGTCGTTCGAGTCAGGACTGGAAAGTGCTCGTAAGGTGCTAAGCAAAAAAGTAAAATAGTGTACGGACAGCAAGGTCTCGAAGCGAAGTTACCATTTCTTTGTGAAAGTACCTGCGCAGGTAACAGAGGAGTCAGCCCTGGGGTAGACCCTAAAAACCTTGGGAGCCGAAGGCTGCCCTGAAGGTTGGTAAAACCCCGGTCCAGGGCCCGGGGGCCAGGGTGCCACGACAAACTCCGGGGATTACAAGTCCGAGGGTTACAACCCCGGATACCGGCCCTGGAACCCTTGAACCAGAAGAAGAGCGAAAGCTGTAAGAACCTCGGGCAGTGCCACGGGGCATGTGAGAAGGAAGTGCAAGACTTAGGGGGAATCCCCAGGTGGTGCGTCGGAAGTTGAGCAAGTGATCAAAAACCAAGTCAAGAAGCAACTTTATTCAATGTTACATGGTACAAGGCACATCAAGAATTTGGATCAAAGGGAGCTCTGGGCCCCACCCAGGGGCTAGAGTTGAGAAGAGCCCGATGTGCCTCCTACTGTGGCCAAATTAGGCTACGGAAAAAGCCTTGTGTGGCTCCGAGCATCCTGGGAGGAACAGAGACAGGAGCCTTTTGGCTCCCTCCTGCCAGGAGCTGAGCCACTCCAAGGGCCCCAGCCTCCGCTTTGTGAGCACCTGCAGTGCATGCCGTGTGCTGGCGTCGGGGTTCTTCCCCTCCAGCACACAGAAGCCACCATCCCTC
Source organism: Paspalum vaginatum (assembly GCA_030272315.1). NCBI lineage: Eukaryota > Viridiplantae > Streptophyta > Magnoliopsida > Poales > Poaceae > Paspalum > Paspalum vaginatum. The sequence continues at coordinate 5,432,759 of CM059019.1, read as the reverse complement.
CAAACCCACAGAGCATCCTGCTCGAAGGGCTCGGATGGAGGGACGGCAGCCCGCTGCTGTGCCCACGCCATGGAGGACATGGCAGAGAAGCTGTTCGGGGAGCAGTAGATGGAGGCACCGATTTCGACAATCAGCCCCTTGCGGTCACCAACCCCGGTGCGCCTCCACCCTCGGCCTCGTTGGCCACAGCGGGGGTGGCTCCAAAGGCGGTGGTGCCAATTGGCACAGGCAACACCACCCTGTGCCAGATTCTCCTCGACAACCTCACCATGCGCCACTGCCTTCACTGGCTTGGTGACAGCTAGGCGTCAACTGTGCTTACGGCGGCGGGTGCTCATGTTCAGCCACTGCCTATGGATGTGGAAGGCAGTTAGGCAAGCAACATGGCACTGGCGCAAACCACAGCTGGCCATGCATCACCGTGGCGGTGCAGGTGGGCGTCCCTCGCACGGCGAGGGCTGCACACCACCAGGGCCCCATCGTAGGAAGCCACTGGTGGAGCACCTGCTCGTCCCTGATGATCAGGAGGCGGACTGGAGCAGTGCTTAGCCCATGTAGGCGATGCCCAGACACAAGGTCGTCTAGAGGTCACTAGGTTAGGGGCGTGGCCTAAAAAGCTGCTCCTAACCTGAACCCGTCACATATAAAAAGACGCTCATAACCTGAGGAAGCAAGAAGAACAAAGAAATCAACACCAAGCTACTCTAAGATCCATCTTGCCTCCCTGGCTAATGGTGCTACGCTCCATGCTCTCATAGTGGAAGGAGGCTAATCCCTTCGCTAAAGCTATGGGAGGATGAGGGGGCCTCACCGCCTAATAAGCACTACCGAGTTCTAGATGCTCTTGCTACAACACACTAGATCTAGGTGAAGAAGATGGTGAAATGGGCCTTCTATTTATAGCCAAACAAGGGGAGCCTGGGTGAGACAGTGGCCCGGCATGGTAAGGGGTCACAAGATCTCTGTAGCCACCTGAACTGGCCAACCAGCGGCTGTAGTAGCACCTTTTCACCTCTCCCGAAGGACAAGTCAACAGAGCACTCCTTCATGAAAAAGAGGGGAGGCTTTAAGGCATTCTGAAGTTCTCCACCCCCTCACGCTACCGTAGGCTTGGCCAGAGGTGGTCAGGAAACGTTTCTTTGCTGGCCGCAGTACCGGCCAGTGGGGTGATGTGACCATACCATGCCAAGATCCACGCCAACACTCAAAGCTCTGCGCCCGGCTGCCCTACAGGACAGACCAAGCGCCTCCTCCTATTACTCATAAAGGAAAAGAAAATGGATCTACTTTCGGTCAAAAGTGGCTTTAACCTCTGCTACCTGCCCTGGTTCAATGAGACATGTCGGGCCGAGGGTGGAAGAGGGGGCGCCTACTGCTACACCCGAGGGGAGTAGATGGAGAAGCCGCTGGCCGTAGACAAGAAAACGCATGAGCAGCTTTGAAGAGCACCAAGATCTTCTGTGCTCAATACTAAGGATAACAAGACAGATACAAGAGGACGGACAAGCAGCGAATCAAGGGGAAGAAACAGTCGGCTGATCCTCATCCAAGGATTCTGACTCAGATTCCTGGGTAGCCATATAGTCCCCCATGATCTGAGCGGCTGTTCTGTAGCTCTCCGCCATGGCCTGTTCCATAGCCTCGCTGGCGGGCTCCTCCTCAGCAAGGGACGCAACGTTGAGATTGGGTTCCTTGCACTTGGCCAGCCCAAGCGCGTTGAGTGCACACGTTTGCCCAGCCTGGCGTTTGCCCTCCTCCAGCCGGACGTCCATACGAGCCTTGTTGCTTGTCAGTGCGTCAGCAAGCGCCGTGAAGGCATCTCCTAGGCCCCCCAGAGAGCCGATGGATGCTGCTGATGGAGCTTCAGGAACGGGAATCTCGAGGCCTATGATGGCTTGGCGCACCCGCTTGAAGGCTACCCACCCAAGGCTGCTGGTGAGCGAGCAGAGGCTCATGTGATCATCATGGAGGGCCATCGCTTCTGCAAGGCCTTTCTCGACTTCAGTCACTCGAGCCGTGACCTGGGAGAGGGTGTCCCGCTCTTGTATAGCCTTGGCCGCGGCTTCTTCCCACTCATTGGCGTCCCTTTCGTGAGCTGCCACTGCCTCTAGATGCTACTCTAGGGCAGCCTTAGAGGCAGCAAGGGCCTTCTTCTCGTCCTCAAACACAATGACGGTGGCGAAGTGGTCCTTGATGCGCTGGACATGGGTTTTTTCCTGTCCCACGTGCTCCTCTATCTTGGCCTACAGCGACTCCTCGCACCGCTTGACCTTCTCGCCGTCTATCGCCACCCTGGACTCCTGGGCCTTGAGCTCGGTGTGACGAGCCTCTTGCTCCACTGCCGTGGCTTTGAGCTCCCGACGCCGCAGCTCCAGGCTCACCTCCTCCCTCTTCACGGAGGCCAGCGCGCTGGTGTAGGCGCCATCTCTTTCGGAAGCAGCTATTTTTGCCGCCTCACGAGCTACGCTCAGCTCTTACTCTAGCCTCCGGGCCTGGTCTCGGGTGGATTCTCAGGCCTCCATCAGCTCTTTGATGCTGGCCTGGGAGGTGGTGTAGTCCTCCGCCATGACGGCCCACTGTAAGGAAAATGGCCTCATGTGGCATATTTCCATGGTTGTGTTTTGGTGATTGATTGACAACCAACACTTGGACTAATGAACTTGTCTAGATGCACATTCTTAGGTATTTAGGTCCAAGGGATAAAGAAAGGAAAATAAGAAGAATAGGCCGAAGGCAAGGCCCGAAGGGCCGCCCCGATGGGGGTTCCGTAGTGCCCTGAAACCTCACAGGGTTTTGAGGACCGGATGGTTCGGTCTGTGAAGATCGGACTATAGACCGGACTAAGTAACCCTGAGGAAGTGAAGATGTGGAGGCCAGGCAAAATGTGAAGACCGGAAGGTACGGTCTCAAGGACCGGACAAAGAGCGTACCAAGTATCCCGCAGGGTGCAAACCCTCGGTCAAGGAGTAAGATGGTACGATCTAGAAGACCATCCATGGACCGTCCTATGTTTGGCCAGGGTGTGAAGATTGAAGTCGTGGAAGGGAATACAATGGACCGGATGGTACGGTCTATGAAGACCGTCCTAAATAACTCGAGGCTATTGTTTGGAGGTGTTTTCAGGCTACATGGATCGTATGGTATGGTCCTACAAACCGTACTAACCTCCAGACTAAAGTACAGTGATGCAAGATGGTTAGTGACCGTTGGAAAAGTGAAGGGACCGGATGGTCTGGTCTATGCATTTTGGCTAGAGCGGATAGTACGGTCTATACTGCGTCAGCAGCCCGTTGGAGCAACGGCTAGTTCGAGTTTCGGGGCTATATAAGCCACCCCACTCGGCCATTTGAAGTGTGCTGGAGACTTTGAAGTTGAGAGCAAGTGTAGAGGTGTATGAAGGTAAAGGACCGACGCCTAAGAGGGGGGGTGAATTAGGATTTCTAAAACTAAGGCTCTCTAAAAATTACAACTACTAAGCAAAACCTATGCAATGTAAATCTAGCTATGTGCACTAAGGTTTTGCTAAGTGTTGCTACTTCTACTGTGGCCAAGTCTTGCAACCTAGTTCCACCTAGAAACTAACCTATCAAGCTAGTCTAGGAATGTAAGCACACAATTGCAAGAATGTAAATGCGAAAACTAAAGGGATAGGTATAGAGATGCAAACTCCCGATGACGATGTCGATGATGGCACACGATGGAGACGCGGAGATTTTTTCCCAAGGTTTGAGGAGACTCACGGTCTCTACCCTAACTCCTTGTTGGCGCTCCACAAAGGGCTTTGCTCACGTGTAGTCCTAAAAGGAATATGGCCTCGCCCTCACAAGGGAAGAGGATGGCAAAGTGACTTCCGCGGAAGTCAAGCCACCACGGTCGGGTCTCTGGACCCCGATACACACCCACCTGAGCTTATCTCTCGCATAGTCCTCCATGGACTATGGCCTCGCTGACACAAGGGTAGAGGATGGATACGGCCATTGGGGTCTTCCGAGTCCTTGCGGAGCTACCCCGCCGTCTCCACTAAGAGAAGCTTTTGGCCAAACCGCCAAGGGCCTTCCTCCCTCTCACAAGATGGTGGTGGCCACTCCACACTCCGGAGGGTCTCGCAAGACTTACAGCTGCACTTGATATAAAGTCGTGCACGTAGGCACGGATACTAGACAAATAGGCCCAAGCCAAGATGCTATGGAAGCTCTCTCTATGCCGGGATGTGTCTATTTGCTCTAGTGGTGGTTGGGCTCACAAATGGTGTTGCTACACTTCAAATGGGCATGGGAAATGTGTCTCAACACTTGTGCTAGCTCAAGAGTCTCCTACCACAATGTGGAGGCCGGCCATAGGGGTATATATAGGCTAAGCCTCAAAACTAGCCGTTGGGAAGAATCTGCGCTTTTCTGCGTACCCGTCAGACGGTCCGACGGCTAAGCGTCGGATGGTCCGACACGTTGTAATCGGCTAGCCGTTGGAGTCGACCGTTGGGCTAACAAGTCGACCGTTGGAGCCATCGGACGATCCGATGGTGGGTCGTCGGACGGTCCGACGCGTTGAAGCGTTGGTCATCGATTTGCAGAGATCTCAGTCCAGAACGTCCGACGGTGCCATCGGACGGTCCGACGGCTAAGCTTCAGATAGTTTGACACATGTAAATGCACTGAGTCTTCAAGTCTTCATCTTGGGGCTTCTTCTTCATGCCGGACCTTCAGATGGGGCTTCTCCGGACCTCTTGGTGCTCCAAAAAATCGACCCGCGGGACCGCCGATTCAGGGCATAAGAATGCTCCTTGATAGCGGCTTGGGGTCTTCTCTTGTGATCTTTTAGACCTTCTTTGAGGTGTTTGTACCCCAAGTCCATCTTTTCCATCCTGGGACTAAACCAAAAACACTTGCACACCAATATTTGTCCCATGGTACGTGTTGTCAACTCAACCACCAAAATCACATAAGGGAACTAAGCACAAGGCTTAGGGCCCATTTTCCTTACAGTGTATTCCAAGCATATCCATCACTCCAACCACCATATGAGAGCTTAGTGCACATCCAAGCAAGGTTTAGGCTTAGAGAGGGTGAGCTTGCGAGCTCTTCTTGAGAGAAGCTCCTGTGTGAGCTTGAGGAGAAGCCTTGGCTGCGGCCAAGCCGCTTGTACTCATTGCTATACCCTCCTTCTTGGTGTGGAGCGGCGGCGACAACTTCTGCAAGGATGAGGAGACCCTACAAACTCCGTAGTGAAGCATCCGGTGCCTTGTGACCAGGATAGGCGGGGGCGGTGGCTAAGCCTTTGTGGCTTGGTGGCACTTAGCCTTTGCTTGCCATGAGCCTTAGTGGCGAGAGCAAGACATGACCGGAAGAGACTTGGTGCTTGGCTCGGATTTTGCCTTTAGTGGCGAGCCCGTGGACATAGCCCTTAGTGGTGAACCACTACTCTCTTTACTTACCGCATTTACGTTTCCGCATGTATCTTCTTGTGTGCCTTTAGCTTTCCTAGTTAGTTTGATTAGGGTTGGCTCTAGGTTGCATGTCTTTTGGGTAAGTTAGAGAGCACATAGATAAACCTTAGCGATAACTAGCATGTGTAGGACGAAATAGGTTTATTCTATGCATTAGATAGCCCTAGGTTTTAGTTGAGCGATTAGCGACCCAATTCACCCCTCCCCCTCTTGGGTCGGATACCCCGGCACGTTCCTTACACCCACGTGTCGCGTCCCGTTTGGGGTGGGCCTCGTCGATGGCGTGAGCAGCCTCGGCGGCGGCGGACCGTGTGGCAGCCAGCTCCTCCTCATACCAGCACCACTTGGTGGCTAGCTGGTCCTCCAGGTACCATAGCCCCTGGAGCCCCAGGAGAATTCGCTCATCAGATCGGCGACCGCCGGGCGTTCACTGGGGTAGGTGGGCTCCGCCTAGCTACCATCGCCCAACGTCGCCATGGCAGCACCCGTGGCCCTGGCACTGATGTCCCAGGCGGTCGCATCAGAAAAGGCCACGGGAGCCACCCTAAAGGGTCCGACAACCCCCGGGCCACCAGAAAGCACAGCCCCAGCTTTGGGCCCCACAGGTCCCACCTCATCCAATGGTGGGGTAGAAGTGGCCCCGGCTGGGGGTTCCTCTGACCTTGCCTCGCCATGGACCCGGTCGGTAGGAGCACCTGCGGCTACAACCTCGAGAACAGGAGCGGTGCCTGGCACAACCCCTGGGCTCTCCCCATCCTCGGATTCTGGGGTTGTGCCTGGGGCAACCCCAGAGGACAGAGGTATGACCGAGACAACCCTGGCACCGCCTTCAACCCCTGCGGACTCGGAGTCCTGCACAGAACCCCCGGCGGGAGACCTCGGGGCAACTACCTCAGTCCGAGTTGTCCCCAAGGCCTCAGCCTTAGGAGCCACCACAACCTCCTGCGCCAGCTCCTCGTCTGGATTAACCCTCGAGAGAGGGGGGAATCTCCACCCACCTGACCACGTCGGGATCGCCCCGGAGGTCTCACCGACCCTTAGACCAGCTAACGCAGAGCTATCCGCCAGTGAGGGGTCACCGGGAGCTTCCAGCGGCGCTGGGGAGGACCCTGCCTCAGAGGGGGAAACATTGCGCCTAAAGACAAGGATTAGAGATCCCAAGACGCACAAGACGTATGTCAAATAATCAAAACAAGCGGATCGGTGTAAAACCTGTTGCGTTTTGTCGCCTTCTTCTTCGATGGGAGGAGAAAGTAGCGCATCTCCTCGGGAGACGCTACGGCCTCGCTTGAAGAGCTGGCCTCGGCGCCGTGGCCACTCTTCTGATTGAACGAGTCCAGCCTGGAAAAAGCCGCTAGGCCTAGGGAACTCATAGAACCAGGAGCCCTGGATAGGTCTTCCCTATGCCTTGCTCTGGAACCAGCTCTCGGTTTGAGCCGTGGTAGGGAGGCCGCTGCTTCCAACGCGGTGAAATGCTGGATCCCTAGCGGATGAGCGAGCCCCTCAGGAGTGGTCTCTAGCATCGGTCCTCCTGGGGCATTGACCTCCGGCAGCCCCTCCAGGGCCGCCAACCCTAGCCTAAGGTCCATGTCCGCTAGGCCGGACTTGCCGGTGCAAGACCTGACGATCTCCGTCACGGCAGTCCAATCGAGCGCCTTGGGAGATATGCGCATCGGGTTGCCGAGATCCACCGTATAGAGCCACATCGGCTCATCATGGTGCTGCAGCGGCGCAACCCGATGCGCCATGAAGTGCGCCAGTAGAGCAGTAACATGAAGGCTGGCGGCCCGCAAGGCCGTAATCTGGTCAAGGACCGGCTTCTAGCCTAGATCGATCTCTGGGCACGCCTCCCAGTCTGGGCGTTGGGAGACCTTGCGCGGCACCCTCAGGCAGTGATTTACCTCGGTGTGGAGGTAGAACCAAGACTCCCTCTAGTTCTCCCACTTGCTGGAGAAGCTGCAGAAGATGTACTCCGTCCTCTAGTTCGAGCGCGTCTGGAACCGGCAGGACCCAAATGTCTCCGGGTCGCCACCTGAAGAACGCAGCATGGAGAAGTGGTGCCACAAGGCCACGCAAGGCCTTACCCCTACGAATGCTTCGCAAAGGTAGGCGAACGTCTCCATCATCAGAACCGAGTTGGGGACAAGGTTCCCCAACTGGATCCCGGACGAATCCAAGACCTCCTCGGCAATGCGGCTGAGGGGGAAATTCGCACCGGCCTTCACATAGGCGAGGAAGGTGATGTACTCCCCCTCCTCTTGCTTCGGGGACCGCAGCGGGACAACGCCGAGACTCACACTCTCACCACCCTCGCCGGCCGATGAACCAAGTGCCGACACGATGTCTTTCATGGAACGCTTCGGCTTGGGGAGAGAACTCTCGAACAGCACCCTGAGAGAGCTCGCCATGTCTGAGTGGCGGCGGGAGCGGGAGCAAGTAGATGAACAGTGAAGGAAAAGGAGGTGAATGCAAGGAAAGCTAGAAGACAGAAAGGCGAATAGGAAAGGAAAAGGCTAGCGGAGGCGGTTTATATAGTCAAGCTGCCCCTCTGCTATGCCCCAAGATCCTGAAGCAAGATCGAGGTGGGAGCTGGAGTCGATATTCCCGCCCTGCAACCATAAAGAATGACTTGGAAGCCAAACTGTCGAAGCCCCCTCGGGCGTCGTGGCGATCGTGGGGGCGTGCACATGTCCCCCACGATCCTCCCTGAGAAGGGAGACGGTTTAACTTTTGGAGCTAATCCGGCTTCGGCTCAAACAAGAAGAGCATAGGGCCCACCGCCCAGTGAAACTGCACAGCGGACCCAAGGGCCTCTGTTAGCATTATAGGGACCGATACCCTAGAGACGTGGATACAGAGCCTCACCAAGGTACGGAAGATACGCAGCCCACCTCGGAAGAAGGCGTGACAAGGCTGTGGGACCAAGGGGCCGGTCCCATAGTTCGATGGACGCCCCGCAGACCGGTCAAAAGCCCGTATCATGACCCAGCAGGACACGCGGCGGAAGGCTACACAACCCCCGGGCCGGACCCGGGGAACCCCGGGGAAGCTACCCCCGGGAAGCTCCGAGGCTTCCACCCACCGCATTAAGTGCGGCGGGAGGATAGGTCAAAAGTGGAGCTGCCCGGTGCAGGGGGTGTGCATGCCCTATCGCACGTCGCCCAACGGGACAGGACAGGGCGCCGCCCTCTCCGTCAGCCGGACCATGATGGCTGCAGCAGGCCCAACAGTGCCACGCTGACAAGCCAGGACGGTGCACGGCGGACGTGGAGGATGTGGTGGCCAGTCGTTTGCATAGCGAAGGAAGTACCAAACTATGTTACGAGATATGATCTGTTGAAACCACCTTTGTAGGCCACTGCTACCAACTCTGTACTGACCTCTTCTCTCTTGAGCTATAAAAGGGCAGAGGGGTGCACCTAGAAGGGGATCGATCATTCAACCATCCTAGGTCAGGATAGAATACAAGAACTTACACCCATCCTCTAGAGCACCTCGACCCACGCTAGATCACTGGATGTAACTTGTGTTCTACATCATCTATTATATCACTACCAGAGGACGTAGTGTATTACACCAACATAGTGGCCTAAACCTCTCTAAACCCTTGTCTCCTTCTTTGCCGGTACTCACTCCCAGCCTCAAGGTCAAGCGGAAGCGCCCACGTCCCTACTCTCCTTTATACCTGTGGGATACCTATACGGTATCTCAGTGTCGGGACCATCGACAGATAGGGTGTGGAAGTTGAAGCCATTACTCGATGGCAAATCTATTATGGGAGTTATGCTGGTCAAGTCAGGAGGCCCACTGATAGGACAATGGGTACACTAATACTCTGTCCCTTCTCCAGAATCCAGATCATAGTAATTCTAGATCCTGAAAAAATATTGACAAAACATGTGTTTCTTGTCGCAGCAACAACGTGTGTTGAAGTGGCAGCTCGCACATCCGACTGGGACCATGGATGAGTGCATCGAGTGGATGAAGCAGTCGCAATTGAAATGACAAAAACTAGAATCCAGCACCCAGTAGTAAATAGCATTTTGAGCACAGGTCATAGGGGGATGCCTGCTCCTCTCAAAATGCTAAAAAGAGGAAGCATACTTGGAACTTGGTACGGTGTTCTGTTTTTTGAGTTAATTCTTGTAAAAGTAGATTTTCTTGTTTCTTTGAGTGTTTGTTTGGATCAACTCTTTCTGATTAGATTTGGAGAAGATCGAGGAAAAAATAGTTTATTTTCTTACCAATTCCCTCAAATCCTCATAAATTTAGAAGGGAAATGAGTTTTGTCAATCTAGTCCTCATTGAACGTTGCATCGTATAGCGACATCGTTCTTTTTCCCTGCAATCACTCTGCATCATTGCAGCACTTGGCATCACTGAAACATAATTGACATAGTGGACAGACACAGTGAATGTATGTCGATACATATTCACTCGAGTCGTCAGATCAAAATCCGCTTGGCATCCTTGACTTACACTACTCAAATGTCATTGCATCCTTACTTGAATTGCACTAAATATATACCTCAAATGCAAATACTCCCAGTCCCAGATCCATAAACCCATGAGTTCTTTAGTAGGCACATTGCAGGTAGACAACGGTAGTCGATAGCGCATACATATTCCATGCATGCAGATACACACGAGGAAATAGTAGTCACATCAGGAAACAGCAGTGGAAGTGCCACAAGTTAATAATAACTAAGCAAGCAGTGGACATGGGTTATGCCTAGGGGCTTAGTGGCACATAAAGTACCCCACTCTAAGTTAGCATTGACCAAGCGACCAAGATCTGGATCCTAACTGAACCAATAACAAATAAGCCTAAACTTCTCAAGGCCGACCAAGCAGTAAAGTGGAGCTTCGAATTCGAAACACCAGGGTCCAGGGCTCTCACAACCATCAAGCAAGGCAGCCTCCTCCATGCCAAGGACCAGCTCGCGCACGTGCTCCACCACGACGACACGGCGCCGCAGCAGGACCGCCCCGTCCTCAGCGACGGGCACCTCCTGCCCCCGGGAGTCCAGCAGCACCACATCCTCGCCGATGCTCGCGGTGCAGGCGGTGAAGCGCGTGGCGAACCTGCCCGACCCGCTGGTGACGCGGGCGGTGATGGTCGCCTCCACAGTGCGTCTGACGTGCACAAACCTGAAGCTCATTGCGCAGCTCTCACTTGATACGTCCTCCGTCCTCGCGTAGCTGATGGCTCCACGGTAGGCGATGTTGTTGTATCCAAAGTAATGCAAGCATAGAACCTTGTCCTCAGATGATGAGCTCCCTTTTCCCTTCACTTTGAGGTCAATCTCGAAAATTGGCTCATCCAAGAGAATGATGGCGCGGCTAGGGCCTGTGAGCACACATCACACGTACAAATTAAATGGGTTCAATTTTTTTCCAGTCAGATAGGAGATAGGAATGCAAAATTACTGTCAGGGGTTAAATTTCCATGAAATGAACGTATTAGTGATCGGAGACCCTTCAGACATTTACAAGTTCCTCGAACATTTAAAAGAAAAGAACAGGTTTCACTGTGAATTATGTCATATCTCCTTCTGGAACCAGCAGTACAGACACGAGTGAAGAATTCATGCTGGTCAGAATGATTTCAATGCCAAACCCCACGAGCATCCACATACTCCTATATCTTTTGCAAATTGTTTGCTATGTATTTATGTTTCAGATTTTAAGGTAAAAAGAAAAACCAAATCAACCTGAGGTATTGTGAGCACAGAAAAAACACACACACATCAAAAGAAAGCAGAATGACGATACCAAACCATTGATACACTGGAGTATATAGTAACAATGTGCAGTGCAATAATAGTGGATTAGATGAAATAATGAGAGTGAAGGGGATGAAGCACTACTACTAGTAGACATGCCTGCGGTGAGGTGAGAGTCTGGCAATTGTTCCTGTCTCGCCGGAAGAGGTAGTTGTGCATCCAGTCCTGGGAATCACGAATGGCAACGTCGCCGTAGACGTCCACAGGCCACTTGAGTCCCCCGGCGAGAGAAGCCACCTTGACGAAGTAGATCTCCATGGTGTCCATAGGCTCCGCAGAGGCGGGCAGCACCGGCCCATCGGTGCAACGCATGGGAGGCATCTCGGCTGCAGAGACAAATGTCGTCGATCAATAACAAGAAGAAAGAAAAAGAAGATCAGGGAACAAGAAGAAGACGAGGAGGAACAGGCCGGATCGAGATAGAGCCAGCAGAGACAAGTACGAACTGGGTTTGTAGAAGGCGGCGGGGTCGTTCTTGCCGTAGCTTTGAATCCACTCCGAGCGGTAAATCTCAAAGATCTCGTGTGGCTTCATCCCCTCCTCGTCTTCGTCGTCGTACATCTCCATGGCGCGGTGGTCGTCCTTCCCCTCGCGCGGCCTCTTGATGTCGCCGCCGCTAACCACCTCACCCGCTGCCTTCTCTAGATCGGCAGATCCGGTCTCTTGTGGGTTTGGCCGTTTCCACTTTCCACGCCGTTTCGCCGCCTCCATATCGCCAGCAAAGAAGGTCGATTATAGCATGGCAAACTGCTAATCTCGCTTGACACGTAGATTAAGACACATTAAGGAAAGGCAACCTATCTGCTATCTCTCGCTTGACACGTACTCCATGCTAATTTACATCCTAATTTACAGGTCATTTGATTCTTTTTAATATCGAATTCGATTTACTCGTCTCATTTAAAAAGTTTGTAATTATCATTTATTTTCATTGTAATTTAATTTAGCATATTATACTTATAATTTAAAATTTTCTAATTTTTTAGAATAAGACGAGCTGGTCAAACTTGACGAAAAAACTCAAATGATCTATAAATTGCTACGGAGAGAGTAAGCATTAAGGTCTATGAAAATTTATCCTAATCACATGTGGATGAACCTTGTAACCATCATGTGCCATATCATTCATTTTTAATCTAAAATTTGATAAATAAAAAGAACAAAGAGAGTATACTATTATAATATATCTTAGAGTAAAATTTATCGGCGGTCCCCCAAACTTGTCCGGAGTGTCATCTAGGTCCTAAATCTCATAACCAGTGTTAAACCTGCCTGCATGGCGTGTTGACTGGGCGGTGAGTGGACCCTGACTGCATGGGATGCAAAGATGGCTCTTGTGGGCCCGTCTCCCCTATTTCTTTCTTCCATAGTTGGAAAAGTATATTTTTCAGTCGTTCAACTTTTGTCCTAGTCCGAGTTTCATCCCTCAAGCGTAAAACCAGACACAACGAATCCATCAAATTGTAATACCGGGCAAGTTACATCCTCAGACCAATGTGATCATGATTTCGTCCAACATGGCGACACCTCACCTTGTTTGGCGTGACATGGTCCTACTTGTCAGCCCAAGACGTCGCCGCCCACCTTGTTCACCAACTCAAAAACCGCATTGCCGCCGCCCCCGGCATCGGCACCACCTCTAGGGTGTTGACGAAGGAGGAGGAGCTTGCGTCAGGAGCCACTCCACCTCCAGAAGCTTAGACTTGGCGGCACTGCATGAGGCGGCACCGCGCCGCTGCCGCCTAGCAGTGAGCTTCCGGTGTCAGGAGGATGTGCGACATTTAGCTCCTCACGGTCGGCAGCACCGTGGCACTCGCGCTGCTAGTTGGTGGCCTCTGCCACACTCGCATCGGTGGTGGTGGTGCTGCACGGCAAGCAGTGCCCCAGAGCCTCGATGCCACTCTGTGACGTGGCGAGCCCGTTCTAGATGAACACCTTTGGATCCTCCGACATGTCCATTGCCGCCTCCACGGCACCTAGTGACGGGTCGGACGGGCTCGCCCACGCCGTCAGCGTCATGTTCTTCCCCGCCGCGAAGTCCACCCCGAGGCGCATCCTTGGGAGCAGTGTGTTCGTGGGGGTGGTCGAACCTCTATCACACCACGCACACACCTGGTTCGACACCACCACGTTGCTGTCATCCTAGATCTAGGCCGCGGACAACCTGCTTCTACTGCTCTCCAAAGGTGGGGACACTGACCACACCACGGTTGTAACATCCCGAAATTTTGGGCCGGAAATTTTCTCTAAACCTCCCCCTAATTCAAAACTCATACTCGAAAAACCTTCGTTGTTTGCTTGAGTGAATGTTCATGAACTTAACAAAAATCTCTTAATAACCCAAATATTCCAAAATATATTCCCCCCCCCCCAAGGCTCCCTCAAAATCTTCCTCAAATTTCCTACACAAAATTCAAATTCATAAAACCAGAAAAAGAAAAAAGGAGAAAAACCCCCGTGGGCCACCCTTCTACCCCCAGCCCAACTCTCCCTCTTCCCTCCCCTCGGGCCGCCAGCCCCACCGATGGCCCATCTCCTCCCCCCCCCCCGCTGGGCCGCACCTCCTGCACCCCTCAATCTCGGCCTGCCCCTCCTGAACAAATCCAGCCCACCATGGCCCACCCAACCGCTGCCTCTTTCCCCCTCACTACCACCTCGGGCCCGCGCCCTCCCCTAGCTGCCAGATGGGCCCTACCCATCAGCCCTCCCTCCTTCGTCCTCCTCTGGCCGTGACAATGCCGCGCCCGGCCCCCGGCACGTCACGCTCCGGTCCCCCACCCCCGACCTCCCGGCCCCCACCGCGCCGCAAGCCGCACCTGGCCCTGCTTCCCCCTCGCGCCGCTCCGCCACCTGGCTGCCGCACTGCTTCGCCACGTCACCACCGCGCCGAGCCCCGGCCTCCCTCACCGTCGGCTACAAATAGGCCCCTCCCTCGCCACCACCGAGCACCACTCCATCCCCACCCTCACACACGGCGTGCATCTCGCCGCGACCGGCCCTCGACTCTCCCGAGCGCCGCTAGCCGCAAGAACCCCCCTCGCTCCGCACCCCCTGCTCCGGTGCGCCGTCACGCAACGGACACTTCCCCACCATCGACCCAAATCCCCACCTTCCTAGGCCACCAGAGCTCGATTCGTTGCACCGTTACCTTCGCCCTACACCCTCCCACACCCAGACCACCTCATCGCCCCCTCTCCCCCCTCCACAGAACCACCGCCGCAAGATCTCTGCCGCGCTGGTAGTGCACACCCGTGCTGCCGCAGTGGAGACTCTCCTCTCGACCCCCAAACCAGGCTCCCAACCCCACCGCCCTGCTCGCCGTAGCGTGCCAGCGTTCGCAAGGGAGCTCTCGTCGCCGGAACCGACGCCGGCGGTGAGAACCGGTGACGAGCTCCACCGGGCCGGGGAGAACTGGTTCACCCCGGACCGACCACCGTCGCACCTTGACGCCGTCACCTCCCCGTGCCGCTGCCACGTGGGACCCGCGCCAACTGGCGTTAACCGCACCGTCGCGTCTCCTCGTGGGCCGGCCCCGCTGGGCTGCACCTACGCAAATGCGTGCGTGGGCCGCACAGGCCGAAGGCCACCCTTGGCCCAGGATGCGTTCCTCGTGGGCCAAATTCAACAGTCCAACAGAAAAGGTCCAAATCTACCCTTGAACTTTCCAGAAGTTCTGTTGCTACCCCTAGACACTAAATACTCCCAAACTTCTTCGATTTAGGTGATTCTTGTACCTAAATTCATCTATAATAAAGCTATATCCATCCATACACTCCACATAGTCTTTTCCCTGGCCGGAAGCCACCGCCATGCCACCATGACGCCGTCCTACGCCCAGTCAATGCGTCACACCATTCGCACGAATATTGCGAGACTGGTGATTGAGTTGCCCTCCTACTGTCCATAAATCCTAAAAGTTCCTGTCTTGGCCTCACCAAACCTCATTCTGGATGGTCCTGATCTCCGAAATTAACCCCGTCGATCGCATCTCATCAAGCCACACCCCTTCGTCACTTCTCCCTACGGAAGCCTCCCACCCTGACGTCATCATGCGACCGCCATCTCATCGCTTCTACTTTCACTCCAACCGTCGCTACTCACCACCATGGCACCTCCGCAACGACCGCTATCGTGCCCGCCAAAGTGCCCGGCCAGTCACGATAAGATCCCCTGTACCCCGATACTCGCCAAAGCCAACCTCTCTGGTAAGTAAGACCCGATTCCCCCAGAAAATCTATTCTTCCCCGTCAAGCCCTCTTCTATCTCACCACACTCAAAACAACGGTTGAGCTCATGTTATACCTCGATGTGCGTGTTTTTCCTGTTTGTTCGCGTAGGATATACCGGCGATTCTGATCGGAACGCCCCTCGCGAGAACCTTCGCGATGCTTGAAGAAAGCAACCGGCGCTTGCAGCGGATGCTGTACGAGCATGCGCAGTGGATGGCACATCATCGCGTCCCGCAGTTGGTATACCAACGTGCTCGGCAAATGATGGTGCGCCAGCACATTCGACAGATGATACACCCTCGTCACCTTCGACCGATGCATCGTCTATATCAACAAATTGAAAGGCAAGCCCACTGGAATCCCCACTTGATGCATAAAATTCCTATATTTTGCAAACACAACCCTTGGCCTGATAATCACAATAAAACTTGTATGTGTTGCTTGCTAAGGTAACCCAGTGAAATATAGTCACCTAAGCCTATCTAGAAATAGCGCGCATAGGTGGGATCGCTCATATAATTATATCTATCATAATCTTGACGTTGAGGTGGATTATGGTTGTGGAACTTGGTGGGTTGGGAAAGTGGATGTGTGGTGTGGTGTGTTTTCGAAAATGGGGAAGAACCCCGGCAACCGACCTTGTCGGAATACGGCTACACGCCGAAACAGCCATAAGAGCAGGGTTGAACAGGTAACTTAGCTACCTGCGGTTACCCTATGTCTCGGGATTCGTGGTGTAGACCGGGTAGGTGGATGCTCGCGGTGGCGGGCAAAAGAAAGTGGTACAACGGTTGGTTCAACCCACACTCTCCATAAGGACCGCTATGATTTTCATCTTGCCTAACTCTTTTAGTACAACCACTCGCTCTGTATGAAGCAGTGGCTAGGCCTGAGCCAGAGTGGATAGCCTAGTACCTTCTGTGCTGGCGCACAAGGGGCTAGGGAA
This sequence comes from Paspalum vaginatum, assembly GCA_030272315.1. Classification (NCBI taxonomy): domain Eukaryota; kingdom Viridiplantae; phylum Streptophyta; class Magnoliopsida; order Poales; family Poaceae; genus Paspalum; species Paspalum vaginatum. Next base: position 5,416,355 of record CM059019.1, on the reverse strand, counting down.
TGGGTGGTGTGCCAACGGGAGTACCGTGGGGTACTGGAGTGGCTCGGATGCCCGAACCCCTAAAGTACTGCTAGGTAATGAAACAAAGGCAAATGCTTGGTTTGGAATTCGGACGCTTATTTAGCGGTAAGTGTCACTGAGTCCAACTTGTGGGAATTAGTACAACCTTTGATCAGAGTAAAACCTATTCGAATAGTTCCGAGTCCACTGGTATGGATGAGTTACGGCTTGGTTCTTCATCTAGTATGTTTTAAAACTCACATTGGGTGGTTTGGATGAAGGTGGAACCTGGTACTTGGGTGGATCAAGGTCGTCGATGAGATAAGTGGACCGGCAAGTCCAGTGGCAACTCCTTTTGAGAAAAACCCTATTTTTAGAAAGAATAAAATTTGATAACTATCTCGAACCTTGCATACAAAATGTTTTGATGCAAAACACCTCCTGAACTCTAGATATATCCTGCATATAGTAATAGCTGCACCCAACTCCTTATGGAGGAAGGTGGGCTGCTGAGTACGTATGTACTCACCCTTGTTTTGTTGATATTCTTCCAGTGAAGATGATGCAGTTACCAGCTACTAGGACGAGTGAGGGTTACGACCTGCTTCCCAATCGTGGTGTGAGGAAGTTTGGGCCTACGTTTTATATTCCGTTGCTTATATCTTCAGGGCTGCGCCCCTTGTGGTCCGACCCATTAGGGTGGATCTGTATCACTCTGATAGTAAGAATGTGATTACCAAACCCTAGGATGGTAATAAAGCACATTTTAGTTCCATTATGGAAAGTGGGGCGCTTCAACGGTGCCGTTGGCAGCTCGCAACGGCGAGAGCGCAAGCCGCTGCTGGACATGGAGAGCATGGCGCCGGCGTTGCGCACCACCGCACCGCGGATGGGGTCGGCACGGTTGGCCACTCAGACACCGGTGCAGTGTACTAGTGTAGCATACCCGATGTAGGTGTTGTTGGATCCCGAGGGAGAGAAAGCCCAACACGAAGCTATCGGCACCAGCCGAACGAGACTAACGTCTTGTTGTCGTGTCCCTGGCACGCAAAAGCCTCCAGGAGAAGCAGCAACAAAAGAAGAGCACCTGCGGCACCCGCGATGGTGGAGGAGAGGAGCGGCAGCGCTGGCGAGGCGGGGGGTGCCAAGGAGGAGCATCGGGTGCTTGAGTAGGGCGGCGCCGCTACCGGGGGCGGGGGTGGGTTGGGAGGCGAGGGCCGAGGTCGATGATGGGCGAGTGGCTAATATAACAATCCAGTCACATGTGGGCTCGATGCACTTGTACATAATGGCGTGACAGGGTGTGCGTCCACGTCAGCGAAAACCAGGGTCCGATTCGGCCGAGGGTGAAATGTACCCTCGGCCGAGGGTGAAATTTACCAGGTTTCACTTGTGGTTCACAAGTGGGACCCGCCGTAACTAGGTTTTCAAGTCTAATGACGAAACCAGACTCAGCTATAAGTTGAAGGACGGTGGTAGACTTTTTTCTTCGTAGTTCCAATACAGGTCTTTGCAGGCAGCCCGTGGGCCGTGGCAGATGGGTAATCCCGGCCCTACCTGCACCCTCACCCCTGGCCATCCAACGATACTTTCTCGACTGAGTCGGCGGCAACAGAGGACGGAGTAGATGGATCTGGAGGCGACGCTGGGTGGGAACGACCGCGGTCACAAGAGGTCGGACCTGGATCTGCAGAATGGCGCCATAGGAGTAGCATCTCAGAGCGGCGACGCCAAGAGGCTGCGCGAGTGCAACGACGACGACATCAGCGGCATGGAGATGGACGAGGCGTATCATGACTTTCAGGTGTACCTCAAGAATTGGCTCATGATGTATGGTCAAAATGGCGCCAACTCCTTCGAGGCCGAGAGTACGTATTCATTTGTGGATCTCCGTCACTGTTCTTCGTATTAATCTTGCTGGGGCTGATTGGTTCAAATCTTTTAAGCTGATTATCCCCCCATGCATTACACGGATGTAATGGTGCTACCATCACATGCTCGACGTGGCGACACTATGGAGGTCTTCTTCGTCAAGGTGTCCGAGATCACTGGCGGCCTCCAATGGCCACTAGATGTCCATGGCGTCGTCGCTGTGCGTGATTCCCTAGACAGGAAGCGCAATTACCTCTTCCCACGAAGCAGAGATAATTGCCAGACCCTCACCTCATCACAGGCAAGTGCAAACATCTGTGTTTCAACTTTCAATTCAACCTCTTTTATCTCCCATTTCATCTGCTACGCATCTCAATGCTTGATAGTATTGGTTTTAACAGCTGATTTTTCATGACATTTAGCTCAAAGATAGCATGGGCATTGAAATTGAGATCAGAACCTTATCCACCATGGATACTTTATCCATGTTGTGCAGTTTCTAAAAATGTAGGTGTGATTGGAAGTCAGTAAAACTTGGTCTTCTATTAGAAGTGTTAGAGTTAGTGTATTAAATTTAATTTTCATAAGTGAAATGTTGGATTAGTGTGTCAAATTTAATTGTCACAGGTAGTGCTACCTGTTTCAGTGTTTGGTTTGCAGGCCCTGACATTCAATGTATCAATAGATGGCCACATTACTGATCCGTAAGTCTGCATGTTAGAAAGTGGTATTAAGTGGTTTTGCATGTGCATCACTAGCGAAATAAATTTTGCTCCTGATTTATCCAAAATGTCTCTGCCATTCTCGTCGTTGAAACAATTTTTAAAATAATCACGTGTAGGTGACAGGTGTATACATGTCCTGTTTATATATGTTCAATTATTTTGGAAATATTAAGCAAGTGGTTTTGTATGTGCATAACTAGCGAAATAAATTTTTATCATGAGCTCATGATGCATCCACTATGCCTCTACGTCATTCCCATTGGTGGAACAATTTTGAAAATAATCATGTAAAGTTATGTAATACTACATAAGTACATTAATTATTACTAATGTGTGTCCACATTCTATATGGCCTTTCTGTTATTCAAAATCTGGCCTTTGATTTTTATTCCTAAGGTGTCTTCACATGAAAACAAGAAAAAACTGATGGTGTTCCTAAAGGCGATTGAAAATTGCTGGTCTTTAACTCGTGTGTCACTGTGTGCAGGATTCTCTTTTGGAACTTACAGGTCCTAGCCGTGCTATACTGCTGTGGGATGAGCCTGTTTTTGAGATTGACTTGAAAGTAAAGAGCAAAGGAAGTTCATCTGAAGACAAGGTTTTATGCTTGGATGTCTTTGGATACAACAACATTTCTTACAAAGGCAATGTCAGTTATGCCAGAACAAAGGTGGTTTCAAGCAGGCATAGCAGAGTGGAGGTCAGGTTCGCTCATCTCAAATGCTCTGTGGAGGCAACCATCACCGTCCGCATCTGTGAGGGATCAGGCAACTTCAGCGTGCTCCTCACTGCCTGTAGCGTTAGCCTTGGTGAGGATGTGGTGCTGCTGGATACCCGGGGCGAGGAGGTTTCTATCACCCAGGATGGGGAGGTTACACTGCAGCGCCACGTTGTTGTCGTGGAGGATAGAGCTAATCTGCTCATTGGCATCAAGGCTGAGCAGCTTGGTGACACAGCCGAGAGCAGAACTAAGGTTGACGACAATATAGAATTTGTAGCCAAGTCAGCCCTGAGAAACGAGGGTTATTTTATCATTGGGTTGACAAGACTGCACGTGTTGGTCGCATGGTCCCTTCTTCCTTAGCTTATGGAACTGGTGATGACCTAGTGATACTATGAGTCCTGATCTCAGCTTTTAGCCTATCTAAAGTCACCTGATCCATATGTGGTGCTCATTGGCAAACTCTTCCTTGATCTCAGCCTTTAGCTTATCTAAAGTCACGTGATCCATCTGCACCGTCAGGTCCATGCCCGGCTCAACCATCTCCTAGTTACTGCTGAGTTTATTAGGTGCAAGTAGCCCGCTGTTGATGATTTGATTGGTTTCCTCCATCCGCACCCTGCTACCCCCTCGTAGACAACAGCGGCACACGGCTTGGCGTAGTCGATCTCAGCTGCCAGCTGATCCTTGTAGTCAACCTCCGCCACTGGCTGCTCCTTGTCTTCGATTTCTACTGCCGGGTGCTCTTCATCTTCATAGTCGATCAAGGCTGCTTGCAGCGCTGAGTTTTGCGCTGCAGAATCGAAGCTGGCAAGAATAGGATCAATGCCAAGGGTTTCAGAGAAGAAATGGTGGTCAGGATAGTGTCTGAATACTAAATGTAGAAACTGAGAGCACCAAACAGTTTAACAAGATGATCACAACTAATGAAGTAAAATTCAATTGGAGGTGCCCTGTTACTCTACCATGAAAACAACAGTTTACAATTGTGAGTTTGTTATAGCAAACTGCTGTAAGCAAATTAATCCTGTGACTTACTTGGAAAACAATAACATGCGCAATCAAGCTTCTGACATCAATTTAGACTCATAGTGATCAACACAGAATTGCAAAGAGAAAGTCCGAGTTAAGACACGGTGGTCATATAATAAAGAATGAAGTTAGCACCCTGCAAGTCTGCTATGAGAAGATGGCAAAGTTAAATATCTGACATTTGTTGGATGTCGATATGCACTGATGGAGTATCATATATGGAATAAACAGGGTCTTCCAAGATCAGTTGAAGCATTTCAAAAACCGAAACAAACTATTTATGGACAAAACTGCAATGTAAAAATAGGTTATGTCCTTATCTTGGGCAACCTCCTAAAACCGGGCATTCAGTATTACTAGGTTGGAAGTACAAGGGACACAAATATATGCAGATTTGCCTATTGATGTGCAGGTCGTGTGCCTTTCATGGTTTGGATGCAAATTTTGTACTTGCATGGTTTGGCTCGTTCTTGTTTCTCTCACATGGTCGTCCCATCGTGGCCCGAGACACGGTGGCTTTCTCATTGATCCAGCAGAGAGGGCCTGCTAAGCAATCCGAAAAGAGACGAATGAACAGGCCTAAAAAGCCAAAAAGAAACGTGGGATGCTGGGCCATCTATACGTGACTCCCAACAAGATATATACCGTATAAAGCATGTTCAGCTATGTTTGGGACTGTACTATTTTTCTACTCCCTCCATCCCAATCTATAGGTCGTTTGATTTTTTGACGCCAAATTTGACCGGCTTGTGTTAGCGTTATGGGGGACCCATACCCCAAAAACGTGTGTAAGAAAATGTGCCATACGCCCCGGTGGTGGCGTAGCGAGGCAGTGGGGCCAGGAGATCGGACCCACTGTATGGTTAGACGCCCCGCTGGCCGGTCAAAAGCCCAGATTTAGGTCTAGCTAGGCGCGTGGCGGAAGGATACACAACCCCCGGATCGTACCTGGGGAACCCCGGGGGACGCAACCACGAGGGCCTCAAGGGCTCCACCCACCGCATTAAATGCGGTGAGTGGGTAGGTCAAAGATGGAGCAGCCCGGCGCAGGGGGCGTGCGCGTCCCATCACAACGACGCCCAAGGGGACGGGACAGGACGGTGCCCTCCCCGTCGGACGGACCGTGACGGATGACGTGGACACAACAGTGCCATGATGGCGCGCCAGAGCGGCGCACCGTGGGCGTGGAGGATGTGACAGCCAGTCCGCAGTACAGCGAATGGAGTACCGGGCCATGTTGCAAGATATGGTCTGCTGAAACCACCACTGTAGGCCCACGCTACCTACTTTGTACAGGCTCCTCTACCCATGAGCTATAAAAGGGCAGAGGGGTACACCCAGATGGGGTAGCCAGAACCTTTCCGCTCCGATTGCCTAGCTATTCGTCTACCTCAGGCTAGACTAGTACACCAGGGCTAGGAACCACACCTCGATGAACGGCAACTCATGCCGGAACGCTGAGTGTAACTTGTGTTCTTCTTCATCTACTACATCATTCCCAAAGGGCGTAGGGTATTACACCATCATGGTGGCCTGAACCTCTCTAACCCCTGATTCTCCAGACCCAGTTCATATTTGCAGTCACGAGTTCCAGCGGAAGCGTCTACGTCCCTACTCTCCTTTGTTCCCTTGGGGGATACCTGTACGGTATCTTAGTGTCGAGACCAACGACACTGGCGCGCTAGGTAGGGGGCAGGCGTGATGACCGCAGACCTCAATGGATGCGAGGCAATCGGGCCTTGAGAGGCCGGCTCGTTCAGCTACTAGCTCCAATGATGGAGAGGTGGCACCGCGCCGTTGGGCCCATGCACCGCTAGTGGAGCGGCGCCCACAATATGTGGCCTCCGCGCTACCGGTGCCCCATGGTGGAAGCTTCGCGTTCATCTGGAGGAGGGCGCCTGCGTCTGCGAATGATCACCAGGCGCCCCATGACCCGGCAGGTAACCTTGCTCCACAGCCGCAGCCGTGGGGGCACCAGCAGCATACCCCTCCTGCTGCGGAGCATCCTCCGCAGCCTCCTGCCCCCGGCCATAGGCAGGGGGCCAAATCTCTGTCCGTTCAGAGCCCTGCCGCCCCCGAACGGCCAGTGCAAAGTCGGCGAGCTAGGCACTGGCTAGATTTCTCTGACCATGCGTTCGGGGCGCTAGATGCAGCAGAGGCCCTGCTGAGGAGCAATGGCGGCATGATGTGGCCAGATTTGTCTCCATCGGCCGGATGCCCCCGGGTGCTTCCCAAGTTATGGGTGGACTTGAGGCACCTCAGCCTTAACCTACAGTCCACTCTCAAGCCCCCCGGGACTGTGCGCCAGAGCATCAGCAGCCGCTACCTCAACACCAGCAACTGCGCGATCTGCGTGAAGTCTTGGACGGCAACCGGGCGGCGGAAGATGCCCGGCTGGCTATTGAGTGCAGTCGGGAACGCCGTCGCCAGGAGCTTGCCAACATGCAAGCCCCGGGGGCCGGAGGTCAACCCCCGTTCGGGGTCCCCCAACCCCCAGATCGAGGTGCATGCTCCCATACCCAGGGACCAACCACGGTGTGAGGTCTACAACCCCTGGGTACAACCCCCAGCTCTGGGGTTCTAGGCGTTCGAAGTACCCCAACCCCCGGAATTGGATTTCGGGGCTGGTTGCCGGGCCCTCGCCCCGTACCTCCGGTGAGCCCCGTGGCCAGTGAAGTTCCACCCCCACCTCCCGGAGAAGTTCGACGGTACCATTGATCCGTAAGAGTTCCTCCAGATTTATGCCACTGCCATCATAGCGGCAGGAGGCGCCAATGATGTGATGGCAAACTACTTCCATGTCGCTTTGACCGGGGCTGCGCACACCTGGTTGATGAATCTCCCAGAGGCCTCGATCACCTCGTGGGAGGAGTTGTGCCGGCAGTTCATCGCCAACTTTGCTGGCTCATGCCCATGGGCAGGATCCAAGGCGGAGCTGCATGCAGTGAGGCAATAGCCCAATGAGACCCTGCGTCAGTTTGTCCAGTGGTTCTGCCAGGTACGGCACACCATTCCTCAGATCGCCCCAGCTTCTGTTATTGTGGCCTTTCGCCAAGGTGTGCAAGATGAGAAGATGTTGGAGAAACTCGCCACACATGAAGTTTTCGATGTTGGTGAGCTTCTCTGGCTCGCCGACAAGTGTGCCCGTGCGGCCGAAGGTCGAGCATGGCACAACCCTCGGACTGGTTCAACCGGGGCTACCAGACCAAGCTCTGGACCACGACAGGAAAAAGAAGAAGAAGAAAAAGACACAGGAACAAGGTGCGGTCTTTGCGGCGGACTGGCGGAAAGCCAGGGGAGCAACCCTGCCGTGAGGGCAAGAGAGCACGAGCCGCCCTTGACCGGGGCAAAGTGAAGATATGGTGTCCCCTCCATGACATAGACGGTCATGATCTGAAGGACTATCGCATTGTGAAGAACATCACCGACCGAAACCGCCAAAGGCGGGAGAATCCCCAAGAAGAGCCCAAGAAGGATCCCCGAGGGGACAAAAAAACCCCGAGGCAATACACCCGACGACGACGGTGATGGTGAAGGCGATGTTGTGCAGTTCCAAGTGGCAAAGCACACTATCGTCCTCATTCATAGCAATGTCGGGAGCGTGGCCTCACGCCGCACCATAAAGCTCCTCAAGAGGCAAGTATCTGCCACCGCAGCACTCCCTAAATCACACTGCCCTCTGAGGTGGGTTAGTACCCCCCTCACCTTTGGACCTAGGAGATCTACCCCAAAATATGGTGGGGGCTAGAGAACTCTCGCTCATGGTCTCCCTGACCATTGCCAATGCGTGTCTCTAGCACGTACTCATCGATCGGGGCGCATGCCCCAATCTCCTCTCGGCCTGGGCTTTTGCTCAGCTCAGGATTCGTACGAGGAAGCTAACCTCTGGCTCCCCCCTTTGGAGGAGTGGGGCTCGGGGCCATCTTCCCGCATGGCGCTTGTACCTTGCCAGTCACCTTTGGGACCCCCGACAACTATAGGACCAAGCATATCGAGTTTGTGGTGGCCAAGCTCTGGCTTCCCTACAACGCGATCCTTGGCCGCCCGTTCTTGTACAGCTTCATGGTGACCGTGCATTAGGGGTACCTCTGCATGAAAATGCCTGAGCCCGGGTGGTGTCATTATAGTTCTCGGCGATCGACCGACGGCAGTCGAGGCAATGGAGAAGCTTCAAGTCATCACTGCCTAGGGGTATGTCGAGCCCACGGGCATGCCTGCCTCCGCCAAGTCTCCAGAGGTCCCGTCATCGCTCGAGGCCCCTTGACAAGGAAGAAAGCCTGGGATTTGACTCCCTGGACTCGACGTCAAAGATGCAGCAAGGCTTCCTCAGCGGAGATGAAGTCCTAGCCAAGGTCGTTCAGATCGGGGCTAGCCCTCCTCAGACTACCCACATTGGCAGGGGTCTGGATCCCAAATAGGAACTTGTGCTCATTGCTTTCCTCTGGGCGAATGTCGATGTGTTCGCTTGGCAGCCATCTGACATGCCCGGGGTCCCCAGGGAGGTAATTGAGCACAAACTTGCCATACATCCCGGCGCTAGGCTAGTGTAGCAGAAAGTACGCAAGCAGTCATTTGAGAGGCAGGACTTCATCCGCCAAGAGATCGCCAAGCTTTTTCGCGTGGGTTTCATCCGGGAAGTTCAGCACCCGAACTGGCTCACAAACCCCGTGGTAGTCCCCAAAGCAAGGGGCAAGATACGGATGTGCATCGACTACACCGATTTGAACAAGGCATGTCCTAAAGATCCTTATCCTCTCCCTAGAATTGATCAAATAGTAGACTCTACAGTTGGTTGCGAGCTCCTATCGTTCTTGGATGCATATTCAGGCTTTCACCAGATCAGAATGGCTAGAGAGAATGAGGAGAAAACATCGTTTTGTCCGAGCAACACATATTGCTATGTGAATATGTCGTATGGTCTTAAGAATGCTTTGTCAACCTTTGTCCGAGCAACACGTATTGTCCATAAAGACCATATAGGAAAAACAGTCGGGGTGTATGTAGATGACATCGTAGTTAAATCCCGTCAGAGTGTATCGTTCCTCTAGGATTTAGATGATGTGTTTAAAAGCCTGCGTGAGTACAAGATGATGCTTAATCCTGAGAAGTGCGTGTTCGGGGTTGCTGCGGGGAAGCTCCTCGGGTTCCAGGTTTCCCACTGGGGAACTGAGGCCAACCCCGAGAAAATTCAGGCCATCGAGAAGATGCAACCCTCAACCCGCATTAAGGAGGTGCAAAAGCTGATCGGCAGCATGGCTGCTCTCAGCCGGTTCATCTCTAGGCTCGGGGAGCGGGCACTCCCATTCTTCAAGCTCCTCAGGAAGAACAACCTGTTCGAGTGGACAGAGGAAGCATAAGAAGCTTTTGAAGCATTGAAGAAATACCTCTCTTCCCTGCCGGTGTTGGTCGCACCGCGGGAGGGGGAGCCTCTGCTCCTCTACATCGCAGCCACTAACAGTGTGGTCAATATGGTGCTTGTTGCTGAGCGAGAGGAACCCTCTTCGCCCGGGCAAGCCCCTTCGATGGTGACACGGGGAGGTGTGCCGGTCCCACACAGGGGCCAGCGAGGCATTTGACCACATGGAAGTCGCAACAGGAGCCGAGTCCACGCCTAGCGCAGAGACCCCTGTTCCTCCAGCGTCCGCCCTACCCTGTCCCGGGCCCAATGACGGACTCCCAGAGCCCCAAAGGATTCAACATCCGGTCTACTTTGTGAGTGAGGTCTTGCGGGATGCTCCAACAAGGTACTCGGAGGTCCAGAAGATACTTTACATTGTCCAGATAGTGTCTAGGAAGCTGTGACACTACTTCCAAGGCCACAAGATCTCCGTCGTTACTTCCTACCCGCTCGGTGCCGTGTTGAGAAATCGACACGCTACTGGGCGGGTAGCCAAGTAGGCGACCGAGCTGGCGCAGTTTGAGCTGTAGTTTATGGCTCGGCATGCGATCAAGAGCCAGGTTCTCGCTGACTTTCTCGCTAAATGGACGCCAGGGGCCGAAGCTGCAGATCTTGAAGACCCAGAGCCCACCACAATCGAAGAACCATGCGTCCAATTCACTGAGAAGCCTTGGGAGCTGCGATTCGATGGCTCATCTACCCGCAAGAGCTCGGGAGGCGGTGTGGTCCTCATAACTCCTGAAGACAAGCTCCTGAGATACATGTTCTACATTATGTTCAAGACTTCAAATAATGCAGCTGAATATGAAGCCCTGATCGCAGGACTTAAGACTACTCTCAGTCTTGGGGTCCGGCAACTCCGGGTCAGGGGAGACTCACAATTGGTGATCAACCAAGTTAATGGCCTGTGCGCCTGTAACAAGGCTCACTTGGCCGCATACCTCGCGAAGGTCAAGAAAATCGAGCTCTCTTTTGACGCTATTGAGTTCAGATACATCCCTCGAGAAGAAAACACACAAGCAGATGAACTATCCACCCTTGCTTCCGCAAGGATCCCTCCTCCTGCTGGGGTCTTCCACAACCGAGTGCTCCGACCGTCAGCGGAGCCCTCAGAACAGTAGCCAGTGAATGACCTCATGAAGGTGGCATCGATCTCTGGGCCAGGGAGCGGCGTCACCCCCAGCCCAGAGATCAAAATGTCGGACACTCAAACTCTAGGCAACCCCAAGCCTCGAGGATAGGAAACAAGAGCCCCGAGCCACCGCAAGCCCCAGAGCGCGATTGCCCTCTTGGCATGGAGGAAGCTCAGGTGAACCCCCGGTGATTGGATCCAAGAAATCTGGGGGTTCCTGAAAGACAACATCTATCCCGGAGATGAGGCAGCTGTGGAGCGTGTCATTCGCCAGTCAAAAAGATATGCAGTGGTAGAAGGGGACCTCTACCACCGCTCATCAAACGACGTCCTGCTCAAATGCGTCACCTGAGAGGAAGGCCTCGAGATCCTCGGGGATATCCATGAGGGTGAGTGTGGGAGTCACTTAGCATCTCGCACGATGGTCGGGAAAGCCTTCTGGCATGGCTTCTACTGGCTGACAGCCCTCAAGGATGCAGCTGAGATGGTCAAGAGATGCAAAGCGTGCCAATTCCACGCGAAGCAGATCCATACACCATCCCAGCTCGTGTAGCTCATTCCTCTATCATGGCCTTTTGCGGTCTGGGGGGATTGATGCCCTTGGTCCATTCCCTAAAGGTGTTTTTGGCCTCGAGTATCTCTATGTAGCCGTTGACAAGTTCACCTAAATGGCCAGAAGCTGTCCCAGTCAGAACGATCGACAGGCATTCGGCGACCAAGTTTCTCCAGGGGATCATTTTCCGGTTCAGGGTTCCGAGTCGCATCATCACCGACAACAGCTCAAACTTCACCAGCACTGTCTTTCAAGCATACTACGACGATATGGGGACCAAGATCTGCTATGCCTCTTCGCATCACCCCCAAAGTAATGGGCAGGCGGAGAGGGCAAATGCAGAGATTCTCAAAGGCCTCAAGACTCGGACTTTCGAAAGCTTGGAGAAGTATGGCAAAAAATGGGTAGACCACCTCGAGCCTGTGCTTTGGGCGAATCAGACAACACCAAGTCGGGCTACAGGGGAAACCCCGTTCTTTTTAGTCTTCGGGGCTGAAGCAGTGCTTCCCCCCGAAGTTATAACGGGAGCCCCCGGGTAAACGCCTTCGACGAAGAACAACAGGAACAACTCCGACGAGACAACATCAACCTCCTGGAGGAAAAGTGCCTAGTAGTTGCTCTCCGTGTAGCCAAATACCAGCAGACCTTGCGCCGTTGCCTCCAGCGCCGAGTGAGGCCCCGGTCACTGGAAGTAGGCGACCTTATGCTCAAATGCACTCAAACCCAGGTGGGGATGAATAAGCTTCCCCCTGCTTGGGAAGGCCCCTACCATGTGACTGAGGTGTCTCGAGGCAGCTGCGTATGCTTGGCCATGGAGAGCGGCGAACAGCTCCTATTCCCATGGAATATCGAGCATCTACGTAAGATCTACCCTTAAGGCATCATGGCTCACCCTCAGGGTAAATCCTGATGACTGGGGGCCACCTGTTATGTACCCACAATGCTCATATATGAAGTTTGCTACTTAACTCCGCATTTCTATTATGTACCTATTCGGGACCTTACTTAGAAGTACCTAAAAGGTATTTACACTGGCACCTAGGGCAAGGTTCCATGTTTTTTGGCAAGGACCGAGGTTAGGGGATAGCACCAAGGGTCTTGGTTGGGTTGCCTCCGTGTTCTGGTACGAAGCAGTACCCTGGGTATGAGCTAATTCGTGGCAGAGCCACGGTGGGTTGCTGTGCTTTGGTCTGGTCTGCCTTCACCCATCCACGGCTTCTGATTCCGGATGATCCTTTGGCCCTAAACCCCCTGCTTCTGGTCATTCGAGCCAGGACTGGAAAGCGCTCATTGGGTTCCAAGGAAAAAAGTAAAATAGGGAATGAACAGCAAGGCCTCGAAAGGGAGTTATCATTTCTTTGAGAAAAGTGTTTTCTGCAGGTAGCAGAGGGTTCAACCCTGGGGTAAACCCCAGGAACCCTGGGAGCCCAGAGCCCTGCCTTGGAAACTGATAGAATCCTAGGCGGGGGCTCAGGAGCCAAGCTGCCACAACTCCAGGGGCTACAACTCCGGATGAGGCCATACAAATCCGGGGGCTACAATCCCGGGGCTTACAATGCCAGCCTTGGAACTCTCGAACTAGAAGAAGAGCAAAAGCAATAAGAACCCCGGGCACTGCCCCGGAGCATGTAACAAGGAAATGCAAGACTTAGACGATGCCCCCACACGGTGCCCTAGAAGTTGAGCAAGTGCTCAAGTCAAGAAGCAACTTTACTCAAAACAATACACGATTCAAGATACATTAAGAAGCTTGGATCCAAGGGAGCTCTGGGCCTCACCCGGGGGCCAGAGTTGAGCAGAGCCAATGTGCCTCCTACTGTGGCCAAATTAGGCTATGGGGAAGAGCCTTGTGCGGTGGCTGGCATTTTGGAAGGAGCAGGGAACAGGAGTCTTTCCACTCCCCTGCACCAAATGCCGAGCCGCACCAAAGGGTTCCACCTCGGCTTTGTGAGCACCTGCCGCGCATGCCGTGTGTTGGTGCTAGGGTTCTTCCCCTCCAGCACACAAATGCTACCATCTCTCCGAACCCGTAGAGCATCCTGCTCGAGGGGCTCAGAGGGAAGGCCAGTGGCACGCAGCTGCTCCAGAACCATGGAGGACATGGCGGAGAAGCTATTCGGGGAGCAGCGACCGGTGGGGCTGATTTCGACAGCTAGCCCCCTTGCGGTCGTCGTCCTCGACCATAGTGGCAGCCCTGAAGACGGTGGCGCCAACTGGCGCAAGCACCACCGCCCTGTGTCGGATCCTCCTCGACAACCTCACCATGCGCCACTGCCTTCACTGGCTTGGTGACAAGCTAGGCGACAGCTATGATTGCGGCGGCGCGTGCTCATGTTCAGCCACTGCCTATGGATGCGAGAGGCAATTAGGCAAGCAACATGGCACCGACGCCAACCACAGCTGGCCATGCATCACCGTGGCGGCAGGCATGGGCATCCCTCGCGTGCCGGTGGCTCCATACCAACGGGGCCCCATCTTGGGAGGCCACTGGTGGAGCACCTGCCCGTCCCTCATGATCATGAGGTGGGCTGGAGCGGTGCTTGTCGCATGTAGGCGACAACCGCACAAGAGGTCGCTGAGAGGTCACGAGGTTAGGAGTGTGGCCTAAAAAGCCGCTCCTAACCTGAACCCGGCATGCATAAAAAGATGCTCATAACCTGAGGAAGCAAGAAGAACAAGGGAGGTGGCTCCAAGCTATTCTAAGGTCCACCTTGCCTCCCTGGCTGGCGGTCCTAAGCTCCATGCCCTCGTAGTGAA